>ML675606.1:3410243-3706378 GCA_007922155.1 Mesoclemmys tuberculata
CCACACGTAGAGCTATTCTGGTGCTCTTCCAACAAAGATACGGGACATCTCCTGTTTACTTCCTGTTTGTGACCACCTTTTATATTTTTCTTCATTTTTCTTCCACACAGCAATATGCCCGCTTAGCCAATTATGAAGTGTTTAAGAGCGATGGGGTGATCGGGGGCTGGACCCCGACACGATATTATCTTCCTTGATCGCCCAGTTATTTACCAGACAGAATTTTGGCCCCCTGCTTGGGCAGTCGTACTTTTTTTGTGGATAAACTCCAGTTGCTGTCTGCTGTTGACAAAGGATCACTTATTGCAATACATGTCTGAATACTATTTAAATGAAGTTTACTGAGTTTCAAGTAACAGGTTTACCGAAACCTACAGGCCACATACTGATTTTCAGTACTTGACACCTTCTCCCGGTGCTTATCACAGAGACTTCTGACAAGACAAGGCTGGATGTTGTTACCAGGCAGTTAACATTTTACATTCAGGCCCAATGAGTTTATATTTCTATTAATTTAAAATGGAGTTGGGTCACTTTAATTATAAAATAAAACAATGTTACAACATCCTGAAGTTCAGAATTTAAATAGAAATGTTATTCCATTTGCTCTGTCCCAGATAAATAAACAAACTAAAATGCTCAGGACTTGACCTGCTGTCTTCCATTCTCCTTCAGCTTTGAACTGTAAGTTTGTTGAGTAGGTTGAAGAAATTAAATAGATATGTTCTGTAAACTGTCATTCTGTATTGAGATTTGCATCTTTGTAGCTTTCTTTAGAATTAAAGAATCATGATGTAGCCCCTTCCTGAAATCTCAAATAAAACCAAAGTGATTCACATAGTATATAAAGACAGCTAAATGGAGCTTTTAAAATCACAAGTAGCTATGCATCTCTGTCAAACTCTCACACAATCAAGCCTCAAGCAAAAACAATACCACAACACTGCTTTACAAAGAACACATTCCAGAAGCCCTGGATTAGAGGACTGAAAAGAACACTGTCAGAATTGCCCTTTTCATTAGCTTGCTTAATGAAAACTGATAATTACAATCTGGGCAAATATTCCTTGGGACAAATATTAAATGTTATGTCTCCCTAAGTGCTAGATCAATGGATCATGATTAATTCTATTCCTTTTCACACTAACTTTTAAATTTGAATGATCGCTTCATCAGCCAAGGTCTCATAACATGTACGGTTGAGCTTCCATAGTGAAATGAACTTTTAACATCTCTCTTACATGTTATTGAATACTCTGTTTCGATTAGATCTGTAGGGGTTACCTCTGTATTGAACATTCAAAACTGTTTGCATGCTCCTGCGGAGCTTGAGATAACATAAAAGGGTTATTAATCTCAACTGGAAAACAGAAAATTCTAGGGAGCAAGAGTCCTTTTTTCAAATAAAAAAAGCTCTAAAATGTCTGGTTCTCTTCAGTTGGAAGGTTTATACCCAGTTCAAAGGTTTGGTATTTAATTTGTTGTTGGAAAAGAGAACATTTTCCTCCTCGCCCTTCTGAGAGAACATACTCTGTATAATGCCTTTAAACGAGTCAAAAGATTCTAGGGGAATTAGGGAGACACCAATACTTAGAAAAATTGTATCGAAGAGCCTTCATTTTTTAAGGAGCATAAATTTAACAATTTCATGAACTATTTTGAACTTGCTGCCCACAATTATTTTCATCTTCAATACTTAGACAACTAAGCCTTTGAATGATCAAATATTTTAAAGTGACCTAAGTTATAGCCACAAAATTGTTCCCATAAAATTTGCAGCCATAAAGATACCAGATTAAAGTAGGGTGGCCTTTTTTACTTTAAAGGTTATATTTCCTATTAACCATTGCTTACAACTAAGCCCTTACATACATTTTACATTGCATTTTATAAATGCACATAAGTATCTACTGTGACAGTCTGTACTCCCAAGTTCACCCCTTTTACAAGATTATGTTCAATTTTGTACAAAGTATACTATGTAAGTTATCATTTGCTGATTATTGTCCTGGTAAAATATGTGTGGCAGCATTTTATGCAAAGATATAAGATTCTGCTGAATAACATTACCAAGGCATGTTCTGGAGGGCAGTCAAAACTAAGTTTCCCATACACAAAAGGCTAGCCAGTGCTTCAGTCAGGTATCAATGAAATCAAATGGGCCATCACCTAATTAAGAACCACTCTTTGACAATGAAGAGGGTCTGGGCAAAAGATTTACATTTTACAAAAGAGGCAGCCTAAAGTTCCTAGCCACATAGACTTTGTCTCCTGAACATCAGTAGATGATACTTGCACAAAGGAAAGAGATATAAGAAGAGAGAGCAGATGCCCCAGATCATCCTTCTCTCTCCCCATGGCATCATCAACACATGAAGAACAAAGGAAGCAGCACTGGACGCATCTAGGAAGACTGCTGGAACATGTGGCGAGAGAGACTTTTGCTTTTTATTCACTTAGATTTCTAAGTTAGGTATTAGTTTTGCTTCACCTTTTATTTCCTAGTAATCAATTCTGACTTACCGGTGTCATTACTTGTAGTCACTTAAAATCCATCTTTCTCTAGTTTATAAATTTGTTCTGTAGTTTTATCTAAACCAATGTGTTTGGATTGAAGTATTTGGGTTAACAAGATTTGTGCATATCGTTTTCTGTTAATAAATGGCAGACTTTATATGAACTTGTGCTCTCCAAGAAAGTGCCAGACAGAACAAGACACACATTTCTGGGGAAAGTCTGGGACTGGGATTTTCCGATGTTGCCACAAAATTCATGAGTGTAATTCATGAATGGCTGGCTATGGCACTCATACAGTGTAACTGAGAGTGATATACGTGCTGGAGGCTGTATGTGAGCAGACCCAGAATGGTTGCTCTCACAGAGAAGCAAGGCAAAAGGGACCCCAGGCTGGAGAATTGAAGGGACACAGCTCTCCATCACTCCAGACTGTACCCTGCATAATTTCACACTTACCCTGAAGATTTCAAAATCAAAGGTAAGCAAGAGTAGTAAAACCAAAATAAGACATGGCCCAACACCACAGGGGAGATGTGAAAGGATTATTACTATGGAGAATGTGGTGGAAAGGCTTTTTGAGGAACTGTTTAAAAACAGGAAAGGAATTGGTAAACATGTTGAAATATCTTCCCGCTTCCCACCCCTTCCTGTTTCTTAACTGAAACTGAAAATATCAACAAAACATTTTAATCTAAAATTCAAAATCTGGAAGATTTCTACCTGCTCTTGTTTCCTAGCAGAAGTACAAATTGGGGATGGAGGAGTTTGAAGAAATAGTCTTTATTACAGCACTGGGATCTCTTACTATGAAATAGCAATGTTTTGAATAAAAGAAGATAAAACCATCTGAAAAGAGAACAATATTGAACTCCTGTGGCTGACTAAGCCTTTAAAATGAGTTGTGTAAAAATAAGTCCAGTGTGTATTCACTATCCAACCACACATCTCAAACTATACATTTAACATGTCTTTTATCCAACCATATATCTACTCTGCTCTCCTTACTGAGTTATTTAAGCAACAGCACATGACAGTAGGGGAGCCAGATTTTGTAACTAAAGGGAACAACGTGATGTGTGTGTGGGAATGAGTCACTAGTGGCCATTTTTCAGTTGAAAACTATGATTGAGAAGGCAACATATAAACTCTTAAAGGGTGCCAAGTGGAGCAACTGCCTTTTCTGCCCTCACCCATTGGCTCCAGCACTGCCACATGATATCTGAACAAAGTGCTCAAAGAATTGCTTAGGTCCTGTTATGAAGGTACTGTATACTCCCCATATCTACAATGTAGTAAACTCATGTTATAGTTTTAGCATCTAAACCTGAATAGAATTAAATCCAGCTCAAATGTTCTCTTTCGAATAATAAGAACTATGTTCCTGGAAGCTGGAACTAACAGTAAAATTCACCAAGGGCTTTGATGTGATCCATGCTGATTAAGATTATTCTGTTATTGGCAAGGATATTAATGAGAATGAGCATGCAAGTTCACCGCCACCTGGATCTGCATCTGGCATCTCTGACAATGAACCAGAGTGTTTTGTAAGTGTTAGAACAACAAGCAGCGCTACCACATGTGGCACACAGTAAATTCTCTATTTAATAGCTAAAATTCAATGAGTCAAATTCAGCTGTGATGTAAGTGAAGTCAGGCTGTGTCCACATTAACCAAGGTTATATTTGGGCCAAAGCCAATGTCAGGGATCTTATGTGACAAGGAAACATGGCAAATTAGTATCTCTGTAAAGGAGGCTTCTTTGTATTTTGCTACTGAAGATTTACATATTAATGGACTTGATTCTCTTCAGCTGTGCAACCCCTTTGCACCACATTGCTGGCAAATTGTGTCCCTAAAGCTGTCATAAACAGCAAGGGAAGGATCAGCCTAGCATAGGGGGGAAAGTCTGATGGTGTAGAGCCTGATGGCTGCTTTAAATTACACTGGCAATCCAAAAATGGAAACAGCACCCCAAAAGCTTTCCTGGTCCTTCTGATTTCAAGTGCTGACAGAGAAGATGTCTTGTAGTTAAGACACTGATCTGGGACTAAGGAGATCTATTCCTGCTTTGCCTTGGGCTTCCAATGTGTCCTTGGGTATCCTACTTAGGGTGGGATATTCAAAGTTGACTCAGGAGCACAAATCCCACTGAAAGTCAAGAATTATGCTTCTAAATCACAGAGGCACTGTTGAAAACCCCCCTGTGAACTGGGGATAATTAATTATTTCTCTTGATATCTATTGGTCTTCTCTTTTTAGATTGATAAGATCATCAGGACAAGGACTAACTCTTTCTAAGGATATGTACAGTGCTTAGCATTATGAAACCTCATATTCACTTGGGATTTCTAGAGGCTACTGTAATACAAATAATAAGTGGAGGATAGCTAAAACAGGATGCAGGGGAAAAGAAGTGGAAGGCAACCAGATTGTATTTCATGGATATATTCACAATGTATGGTTACTTTGTATGGGCTGACACCTGATAAGGAGAAGTAATCTTCTTGATTATTTTGTTTTGCCTTTGAGTACAATAGACCAATCTTAAAAAACTGTTTCAGATATATTTTATGGCCAACATATGAGATAACTGGCACTCAAAATGAAGGAAAACCTTTAAGTTAAAAAAGATGACATTTAAGGAAAGAGAAACTACTGTGGGTTTTTCCGTCCTTCTAGACTATAAGAAGTATCAGTAAATAAATACATATCCTATCTCTTTTTATTGTCTGTATCCCCTTTTATATAAAATAGAACTATTGCGTTGGCTCAGTTTTTGACACAGAAGTGACATCTTTGTAAAGAAAATACAGAATTTTTATGAACTGCAAATACTGGTAGGTACAATTCAAAGCTAGGAAACACCAATAGTCATAACTGGATCTGGAACCAAATATTCCCACATTTTGTGGGTATTAGGCTCAAGACAAAAGGATCCTGACTCTTTCTTATAGTTCAAAGTTGGAGCTCAAACTGCAGAACAATCATCATGAGCACCAGGGTGTGAAGCACCTGACTAGAACTTTACCGCATAAAAACGTAAGAGTCGCTATCCAGGGTCAGATGAATGGTCCATCTAGCCCAGTATCCTGTCTTCTAGAGGTCAGTGCCAGGTGCTTCAGAGAGAATGAACAGAACAGGGCAATTACTGAATGATTCATCCTGTCATCCAATTCCAGGTTCCATTGGAGATTTAGAGACACCTAGATCATGGAGTAGCATACTTGACCATCTCAGTTAATGGCCATTGATGGATTTATCCTCCATGAACTTACCCATTCTTTTTTTAACCCAGTTATACTTTTGATCTTCACACCATCCCCTGGCAATGAGTTTCACAGGTTGACTGTGCATTGCGTGCAACCTCCTGATGAAGCCCTTCATAGTTCCTATATGTCCAGCTCATTTCAACCTAGCCAATCAGTCCTTTGTTAATCTATGTAAAGACCTGGGAACAGCACTGGTTGCATTTAAAGAGGAGCATTTCCTGGTGAAGAATAAAGTTCAGGTGTCCATACCAATACTTTAAGATCTCTTAACTGCCTCTTCTACTGCTTATCATGAGCTATCATTGACACCTGTGAATTCTAGTGTGTATAGATGAGACCATGCTTCAATGCCTTCATTCCTTTTTCTTGAAGAAATCCCAGTGGATAGTTTATATAGAATTGCTCTTCAGGCCAGAGGCTTCTCTGATAAGATTCTAGCAGCTTTGGGGGTAAGGGCGGGTCTCCAGAAGGCTCCATCTTGTCCCTCCCTTCACCATCCCATCTTGATCATTGGTCACATGGGGGATTTGGGAGGATGTGTGATGAGGAATGGATTATGGTGTTATTGAATGGATTGGTGATGTCATGCTCTGTGTATCTATCCCATCCCAGTCAACCAGTTCTTTTGAATGATGTTCCTGCAGTTTGGTAGAGATTGGGGCCTGGATGAGGGGTAGGTAACTGAAAGTACTATGAAATACATCAGCCCTTTTAATTGAAGGTGTATGTCCGTCATTTGTTATGAAATGTCACAGGCGAGGGGTGCTGTTGGAGGCCCCAGCTGCAGTTAGATAATGATACAACTATAGTGATCATGAGGACACCTTTTCATGTGTCAGGCCAGGAGGATTTAACTGATTCTTTCAGGTATAAACTTTGCTGTTGTGACTGAGGATTAAACAACAACACAGTCTACACAGGGCTTCTCCTGCATTAAAGTTGAAACTGAAGCCACACGAACAAACTGGAGTGCTATGTTCTACACTGGCTGCCCATTAGCACGGGGATGAAGTTTAAGCTTGGAGTTTAGACTTATGAAGTCTTAAATGACTTGGAACCTGCCTATTTGTGGGACTTTTTTTCTATGCAATATTACCACACCTGCAGTGAATGGAGGTGCTTAATTGGTGCAGCTCCAGTTCAAAAGGAAATGTGCAGCTGACAGAATGCTCTCTGTGAAGGGCCTTCCACTCCGGAAACCCCATCACCAGCAGCCTTGGTATGAGATAGCCTAAATATGCTGCTATTTAGAGCATGCTGCAAAGTCCATCTCTTTTCTCAGTCCTTCAGGACAGAGGGGTGAGCTGAGTGCTGGGGTTTGTTTGCAGAGGGTGGGATTTCTAGTTGGGGTGGTTTTTATTTTGCTCCCTGTTTCAGAGGAGGTACAGGGCTTATTTGTGTTTGTCCTAATATTTGTTGGGGGGATTGAAACATGTGGGAAAAGGCTCCTAGAGTCCAGAAAGGGTTATTTTCATTGATATATTGTGTAAATCTGCCTGGCCCTCACATAGGTTCATAGGGAGTAAGGCGGCTTCCTTCCTCCCTTTGAGCAGCCTATATAAGGATAGGGAAGAATCCCAGGGCCCACTCTCAAGAGATCCCACAGACTGTTCTATCCCAGCTCCCTTGGAGGAAGCCTAAGTCAGAGATATCACTCTGTTTTGTTGCATCCTCCATCCACAATGTGCCAGTTGGCCACGTTGAGAGGATTATGCTGTACACCATGAAGGGTTGTAGAAATGTGTTGCTGCTCCTTCCTAGAGGGTGCAGCTCTGCTCCACACCCTATTACAAGGTATTTGCTATGTGTCTAACCTGGTCCTAAACAAATAAAAATAAACCTGTTTTGCGAAAAGGATAACAGGTTATTGCAGGACTTCTGCTTTTAGTTGTTATATATCATCAGAGAACCAAAGACGGTAAAGCGGAAAAGGTCTATTGGCTTATCCAGTCCATCCCCCTGCCAATACAGGATTGTTCCTTAAAACATTCTTTGTAGTGCTTTGTCCAGGTTTATTTCAGTTGCTAGAATCAATTATAATACTGGACACTCTGTTTTTGCTCATAAGTTGTGAGCCTTCCATTTCCTCAGAACTATCCTTATCTATCCACATATGGTTTCAGAGGCCAGTTGCAAGAGTCAGAGCTGGTTCTTGTGTCTGGTAAATTATTCAAAAATCTACTGAAGAAGAGAAACTCACATTGAACAATAACTTGTGTATTGAACGGCAAGATCTCTCTTCTTCGTGGAAACATTGAGATGCACTATTCTGCTGTGATCCAGATTTGCACTGGACAAAACCACCATTCATACATTATAATAAGGTCAAATCCTGTTTGTTTCTATTGCCATTTGAAACTTTAAAAAATAATGAATTGCTACAGAGAATTGGGATGAAATTGACTTTTTTCTCTTTGAGAATTAAATATCAGAATTTTGACCTTTGATTATATTCTCTTTTGACTTCTGTTTGTTTGTAATTGCACATTTACAAGTTTTGTATGCTGGAACATTTATATGTGTACATATATATACTTTAATTGTGCTACTTTACAGAACATTTTGTGTGATTTAATTTTGTTGGACTTTAGGGGGAAGGTTTATTGTAATATACTCATATGTACATACATTGTTTTTTTATAGTTTCTCAAGTCTTCTGTCAGTTTATAGATAATTGATATTTCAATTCAGTAAATGAAGGGTTACAAATATTTTGCTCTGAAGAAACTGTTTATCAGCTGAATACCTTTAGTTCATGATATATTATAACTGCACATTATAATAATACAGCGTATAGGACCAGCTCTTCAGATTGGTCCTGAACCTGCACCATTAAAGTATATGGGAGCTTTGAACATAGGCTCAAATTCTCAGTGTATGCAGAACAGCATAATTAAAGTAAATGTAGTTCAGCTGATATTCACTGACTGAAGAGCAGGCCCATTAACTCCTTTGAATCATAGAAGATTAGGACTGGAAAGGACCTCCGGAGGTCATCTATTCCAACCCCCTGCTCAAAGCATGACCAACACCAACTTAATCATCCCAACCAGGGCTTTGTCAAGCTGCACCTTTGAAACCTCCAAGGACAGAGATTTATCCACCATCCTAGGTAACCCATTCCAGTGCTTCAGTACTCTGTTCGTGAAAAAGTTTTTCCTGATATCCAACCTAGACCTTCCCCATTGCAACTTGAGACCATTGCTCCTTGTTCTGCCATCAGTCACGACTGAGAACAGCTACATTCTCCCTAGGACACCCCTTCAAGTAGTTGAAGGCATCTAACAAATCACCCCTCACGCTTCTCTTCTGCAGACTAAACAAGCCTACTTCCCTCAGCCTCTCCTCATAAGTCATGTGCTTCATCCCCCTATTCATTTTCATTGGTCTCCGCTGGATTCCCTTCCTTTTGTCCACACCCTTCCTGTGGTGGGGGACCCAAAACTGGACACAATACTCCAAATGTGACCTCACCAGTGCTGATTAGAGGGGAATAATCACTTCTCTAGATCTGCTGGCAATGGTCCTACTAATGCAGCCCAGTATGCCATTAACCTTTGCAATAAGGGTGCATTATTGACTCATCCCCAGGTTCTTGTCTTCTGTAACCCCCAGGTCCTTTTCTGAAGAACTGCTGCCTAACCAGTCGGTCCTGAATCTGTAGTACCTTCCAGAGCTAATCTTCAGTGTTAGAGAACAATTGAAACAATACATTTAAACACATGTTCATTGAAGTCAGTGGGGCTTAGGCATCTATTTTAAGGTAAGCACATGTCTAAGTACTTTGCAGAATTGGGATTTGACTGTAATGATATAATCTTCTATTGTCTCGTTACTAAAAAAACCATAAACATGAAAATAATCCCATGAAAGACTTCAAAAAGAAGTCTTTTTAAAAAAAATCAAGATTTAATGATATAAATTATCTTAGATTTGGATTTTCTTTTACCTACAAGAAGTCTCAATATGAAACAAATAGGAGATCATCAAAGGTGTAATGCCTTTTCTTTGTTTCTTTGTTTCACCTGAAGTTGAAAATACAGGGCGGTGCTCAACTAGCAATTACTTTTTGTGTTCAGAGCTGAGAACATTCTTTCTTGAGAGAGAACCTGTCCTCCCACATTTTTATTATTTTTGTCTTTCTTCACAGCTCTAATTGCTAGCACACTTCAGAGCTTTATACTAGCCATAAAAGAAAATGTAGGAGGTCAGGTCACCGAGATCTGTTTACACTTGGATGGAGCAGGTAAAATGTAATACATTTTCAGAAGAAAGTTCTCGCTTATAACACTTAGTTATGTTTTAATTTCTCTTCCTGATAGTTAATCTATCCAACCATCACGCTGTGGTCAAATTCCGTGCTGATTCTCCTTTATTTGTGTATTGGCTCATCCTTTCTGTTAAAGATGATCAGGTTTTTCTGCACCAATAATTCTTTTTCTGCTTTCTTATTTTATAAGACTTACTTATGTCTTTTTTTCACATTATTCTTTGTATTTTAATAGCTAATGACTGCAGATATAAATAAATGCTGGGGAATATAAAGCTTCTTATTGCACTTTAATGCTGCAATTTTATTTTAAAATAGCATTACAATAGGCATAGTAAACTGGATAGCAGGATTTTACTACACTCATTTGCAGTCATTGTCTAATGTTTCACTGTCCTCTGCTCAGAGCTGCATAAAAAGGGAAGTTAATGGTCAATTTAATGATTATTTTAAGGGCTGCATACTGCCACTGTTGCTCACATTGAGTAGAATATTACAGTGTGTATAGTGCCATTGAACTAGTTGGCAGGATGAATAAGGTGCTACTCAGTGTAGGAAAAAGAACCAAAAGCTGGCCTTAAAATAAAAAGACCAATCTGCTTCGTGGTATATAACTTGATATATCACAACTGCAAAAATTCAGGACTGAGGCCAAATCTTGCAGTGTTTGTGCATGTAGACACACAGACACATGCACACACGCTGCAAAAATTATCCCATATATAATATCCCATATATATATAATATATATAAAATTATCCCATATATATATATATAATATTACCCTGCAAAAAGTCTGGAGATCTTCCTTTTCAATAAAAACAACTACAAGAATATTTAGAGGAACATGTGTTTAAAATTAAGCAGTATGGGCAGACTGAATAGGGTGCTGGAAATCAGCAGCTCCTGTGTCCTACCCCAAGCTCTGAATTCCATTCTTGGACGTGGAGGTGAGAACAGAGCTCCTCCAGATACCGATTTTTGAATTCTATATCCACCCGACTTTGATTCTCAATTCTTTAAATAAACATGTATTTCTGTGTGTGACTCAGATACTGTTCTTACCTGTTGTTTATCATCTGCATTTCTATTTGCCTATTATATATCACTTTTTCCTATTTCCTTGAATGTAAGATAAATATTACTAGTTAGTATGTTCCAGTATCATGCAAAAGCCTGGTTTGGAAAAATCACAGTAATTGATAACCATCACTTTTCAGTTTGATTTACTCTTTGGGAGCTGACAATTGCTGCTGATTATGGAAGCAGTAAGAAAAGAAACTGGTGGGGGTAGGGGTAAAGAAAATCCAGACTGAGATATTTTCTGTGTGTCCCTCCCCCCCCACACAAGTAATTTAAATAATTTGGCATGTATCAGAAATAGTTCATGACGTGTTTACTCTTAATAACATTGCTATCAGCGAGAAATGGGATCCTCACAGTTGCTGAGTCTCAGTCCATTTAATCTTCATAAGAATTCACTGACATTCACCGTATCATCTCCCAAACAAAAGTCAAAGGAGATGTTTAATTAAAAAAGGTTTAAATATTTATTGTTAGATGAGAGAGAGTCATTTAATACATTCTGTTATCTCAGCTAATAATGTAATAGCCTTTGCTTTTGCTTCAAGGTGAAGCTTTGGGTTTGTACAGAGTCAGAGACTTTGGAATGTTTCTCCACAGCTGGCATGGAAACAGGATTCAGTAAAAATCCATTTGAACTTTTATTTAAAGGGGTTATTAACACACTACGGAAAGAAAATAAGTGCAATTTACCCTGCAAGCTCAAAAGCTCATTTTTAAAAGAAGGGATATGTGCACAATATACACTCTGAGGCTAGGACCCCTTTCTACCTGCACACAAATATAAGAAGGCCTATGTTTTCTACTCCCTTATATTTATGGTTTAATCTTCCACCACTGGTATTATTTGTATAACTCTGTGGACTGGGGAAACAGTTGGGTACTAATACACAAGTAAGCTACACAGTTGCTGACAAGTAGGGGCATGTAATTTAGCAACAAGAACATCTCTTCTGCTCCATGATTGGTGGTGGTGTTGAATCTGTCTCTGTAGCTGCATGTGCCAATATAAAAGGGGTCCATCATGGGCCAGTGGAAGAGGTGGGAATGACCAACTTCTTCTCCGTGTTGTTCAATATTGATAACTGACTGCATCCAGCACCCTACTAGCTGCTACCCAGAAATTCCTTGATTGTAGACTCCTCTACTTCGATGTGTAGCACAAGTGCACATGAGTGTAAAGGTAACAGCCACAGTGGGAATTCATAACAGCCTGTTCAGTCATAATGAACTGCAGACCCATTCACTAAATGAACAACAGCTTTTCTTTGACATCAAGAGCTTTTAACACATACTGAGTGATCAGTGCATGCCACAGTCAGAATGCCATTGCTGTTTCCTATTACTGGCAGTGCTGTCCAGCAATTGGCTATTGCACAAAAGGCAGTTAACAATTGCAATAAATAGTGGACTTCTGCATAGGGCATTTCCACTTACTTCACAGCAGTGCTAGATGTAAACTTACTGGCTAAGATCACTAGCTTCATACAGCATTAGCTGGATACAGTGCTAGGAACAGTGCAACTAAAGCCCACATTCCTTCTTTTTTTTCCTGAACATCTAAGCTTATGTGCTTTTGCATAAGAGGGGTGCAGTAATTGTAGAATGGTCTTTACTTCCCCAGAAACAATGTACAGCCCTGCTTCTGCACATGGGAAAATAGTAAGTAGAAAAGTCTACTTGGTCTAGGCAGATGAATAGAGAACACCCTATATCAGTGCCTTCTCATTTAAACCAGCAAGGCTCCAGTGCCTCTTCTGATCTCTTCTTTGGCCATATGAGGACTTCACAGTTCAGAACCAATGCTTGAAACGTCCTCTAGAATCTCACAACTAGTCAGTGTAGATTATGGAGCACTGGCTGAATATGCTTGCAACAAGAAGCTTCACTTATCAATGCCTGTCACACTAAGCTCTGCTTCAGTGTCTGGGTGGTTTTAAAGTGTAGTCCTGTCACAGGACTTAGGCTTGGAAGCCCAAGTCACAACATCCAAGCTGCTATTTTTAGTGCACTAGCTTGAGGCCCGCTAGCATGGGTCTGTTTGTCCAGACTGGGAGACTCAATTCCATCTTCAGTGTCGATATACCTTGAAGAGGAGATAAGTCTCAGTCTACCTGTGACAGCTTAACTTATCACCCCAGATGGCGAAAAGGAATAGCATATGACTGATGGGTCAGGTGACCTATTCAGGCTGGGTCTGGGAAGGAGAGCTGGCAACTCGCTACCTAAGGGTTATTGAACGGAGGGATTGGTGAGAGAGTTACTTTGAACTGTGACCCAGCTCCTGGAAAGAGGGCTGGGAAGAGAGACATGAAACTGGAGTGGGGGCCTGAAGGACTAAATAAACTTGACCTGAGAAGATGAATGATTTAATTATCTTTTGGACTGCAATGTGGAGTACTTGTGGAGCCCAAGAAGGGAAACTAAGGCCTGGTCTACACTTACCTTTGCGATTCGGTGGCAGTCGATGGGAGATACACAAATGACGGGAGATACGCAAGTGACGCCACTTACTGGGGTGGTTTTCCTGTGTCTCTTCCTGGATCGACTGAGCATGTCTATACAGAGGGGGTGGGGGTGATTGTCATCCCATCAGAGGCCCCATGTAAAGTGCATTGCAGTAGCCTAATTCCTTTATTTTCTGTCCCATTCCTTATGCATCCTAGCATTGTTTGCCATTGTGAATCCAACAAATATTTTCACTGAGCTAGTCACAGGGGTCTGGTACCTGGGTCTCTTAGCTGAGTGGTTAAATTATTTAGAATACGGTAAAGGGTAGGAGTAAGTCAATGATGGGAATTACCCTACTTTTGTCAGTGATGGAAAGGATAAAATGCTTATTGCTAATCCTGACACAGATGACTTATAAAGAAATCAAATAATGTAACTGGAAAGCATAGGGTCAGATTGGGCCTGGACCTTTCTGAGGTGCAAAATGCAAGGAGTCATTTCATTTCCCTTCCTCTAAGGCCTCTATGCAATGCTGGGCACAAGTGTAGTATGTTATCTCCTGAGCACTAGGCCTTCCACTGGTTAGCACCCCAAATGGAACAGAGAGAAAGGGAGGCCAAGTGATTGCTCCATCCAGGACTGTATGGGGCAACATTCCTCCTTCATACTTTTCCAATGCAGGGCTGTGATTTCAAGGCAAAATTACGCCTGTAATGTATTCTGTTCTCCTATACAATGCTTCATAAATTCAAAAATCTAGTGCAGAATATCAAACCAAAACAATCACATCTGGAATTACACGTAAATAAAATAACACTGAAAGCAGTGTATTTGAAACTTAAATCTCAGCATATTAAAGTATGTCAGATACATCAGGTTAAGTCAATTTCAAAAGTAAGCATAACAGGTATCAAAGGAACACAATTCAGAAATCCAGCTTTGCAATTTATACATATCTATTTTTCAAGTGCCTGGTATCTGTATCTAATATATTACATTCAAAAAGTTTGAATGAAAAAATAGAGTACACTAGGTTGATACAAAATTCAGTACTTTATTCTCCACTGTAAATATAGTCCATAAATAGTTCCTCTTAAATTATAGTATTAAATCATTAGTTTATAGATGAAAATAGGAGAGGATACCTTGGGTTTTTTGGGGTTTTTGTAAAATGTCATAATCAGGCTATTGTTTTTGCAAAATGAAACTCATAACGTGGAATGGTTCAGAATCAGTTGCCATTTTAGCTGAACCATGATGATTCGTTCGTTTCGGCTAATCTATGCAAATAAACAGCATATGATAAATACAAGACAGATCGAAGAGGGTGAGCCATAGAGCACTTCTGGCAAACAAATAGATTTGAATGTAGGAGACAGAAACAGGCTAGGATGATTATATAAAGGTAGCCCTTCCACAAGGTGTGGCTCAAACCTTTTCCCTGGTGTTTACTACTTGTAGTTGCTTCTCCCCCCTCCTCACATGGGTTGGGTCCTGGGTTCTTTCTTGTGAAGCCCGTTGCCTCCACACAAGCTAGCTCCTCAGTATGCCTGAGACACAAGTGAAAATGAACAATGCCACCACCACTGGTAAGGAGCGTAAAACCCAGTACATGAATAATAGTAATGTACATCACCACAAACCTTGGCAAAAAAATGACACTCCCAACAATAACAATAAAACAAAGGGATAAAGAAAACTGGGAGCAAGAAAAGAGGATCTGGTGAAGGAAAAAGGGTTAACTATTAAGTATGAAAATATCAACAAATTTCTCACCTCCAAACACTCCTCACTCTTCCCAATCCCCAGTTCTCTCCCTGGCACCATCCCAGGCAGATGGTATACTGGGGACGAGTCTGGAAATGAGTGCTGCAGCACTGTGAATGTTGGCTAGCTTAAATAAACAAACAAAAAAGGCTCCCATTCTTCTGTCTTCTCCTCTGGATGAGGCAGGGTACTCTCTTGGCCACTGGTTTGGAGTCCTGTGAGGGTCTGTGCTGGCTCTTGGTAGCCAATGTTGGGTCAGATTTCTGCCACACTGGATACTGGTCTCCACAGGGCTGGAAATGCTTGGTCTATGCATTAGATCCCACAGCCTTTCAAAGGCTCCCTTTGTGAGGAGGAAGAGTTAAGCAGACTCTCTAAACTGTTCTGCTTCTCTCAGCTCCCAAACTCAAAGCTCAAAATCGAAACAAAAACTAGTCCCATTGTCTCTGAGTCAGGCTGTTCCCTCCCATTGAGGGACTGAGCAGCCCTGTCTCATCATTAGCCCAGGAAGCCGTTTGCCATAACACCCCCCTGCAGAAGGCTCCTTATGGCCTCAGTTTCTGGTCCATTCTGTCTCAAGCACTGACTCCAGTCATGCTGGGAAATGGTGTCAGAGGGCTCTAGTAGTCACGGTTGTAGTGCCTATCAGGAATGGTTGCAAATAGGCAGGGGCTGTCTCTGCTGTCTTAAATCAAGATGGTGAATGTTTGCCTTGTTTTATCTCTAAATACTCATAGCTTTCTTGTGGAGGAATGAAGAAAGCTGTACTTGCAATATGCTAAATGCATTAAATCTCAGAGCATGCCACTGAGATTTAATTACATAAATCATTTGTTGAGAAGAGTGAGAAATTACTTTGAATGTTTAATGTGTTTTATCTCTAATCTGCAAGATTAAAAATGAAAGGATGTTCCTTTTTCTCATTTCATTGTCTCCTATACCATTTGTCTGTTTTATGTAACGCTTCTTGTATTTCCACTCAACAAATTTTCATGTCAAGTATGAACCTGTTGAATCTAGTCTTCTTTCTTGCTAGAACAAATGCTGTATCATGTTAAAAAGCCTTAGGACTCTGAGCAGTTGAGAAATTATTAAACTAAAATGTATAGATGTGCCTAATAGTTGCAACAAAAATGAAACTACTCAACATTTTAATTGATCTTTTTCATTGTGTTAACTATCATGAAAATATTCCCCTGTGGGGGAAAAAGTCTCATTTTGAGAAGTTTTCACTCAAAAATAATGTCCCTTTTCCCAGTAAAAATGAACTCATTGCAAGTCAATGCATATAAATAGGGATCTTCTGTCTCTGTTCATCTTAAATTAACCTACTACTTGCATTTGCTGGCAAGTTTGCTCTGCTGCCTGGCAAAATTAATTGTTGATGTCAATTGCCTTATTTTAAATAATTCTTCATATATATTAATCTCAGAGACCCATCTTTTGACTAAACAGAACACCCTTTTTTAATGTAAATACCTAGCAAGGAGATTTTATTAGTGCAAATATTATGCATAAATAAGCATGCTCATGTGGGACTGAGGGCGGTTGTGCATTAATTATTTGTTAACTCCATTCTTGCTATACATAAACACATTTATTTGGTGGGAATGCAGTAGGAAGGAATTTAATGTAAAGACTCTAAACAGATAATAAATCTTGTTTCTCTGTTAAAAAGCAACACAGCAATTTTTAAATTTAGGGTCCACATAGGTAGACAAATTGAATGTTCCTTCTTGTGCAGAAGAGGACAGGATAAAATGTTAAATTTCCTAAAACTATCTTTCTTTTTTTAAATTTTCCAGATTGACTAATGCACTGAAGAATGGGTTATTGACACAGCTCTGCATTACATATCTCACGAGGCACACATGGATTTGGCAGTTCTGTCTGCACTCCTGCAAACCAGCCAGGTTGTGAGGGATTCTGTTGAGCTGCTGGAATGGGTGGAGTTGCGGCCTCATTTCTCCCTCGCTTCTCCCCCTGCTGGATCATAGTGGAGAAGGAAGAGACAAGAACAGTGGTGAGTAAGAGCAGCAGACACAAGAATAGAAGTAGTGGTCCAGCACTCATGTCAGGCTCACAAAGCTTTTTTCTAGACAAGACACCTGCCAACACCAGGCCTCCCTTTTAGTTCTTCCAGAAAACCTCTTCAGCCCCCAGCTTCTTCCCATCCCCAAATGGCTCATTAGCACCTAGATTGTAACAGGCACCCACACCAA
This sequence comes from Mesoclemmys tuberculata, assembly GCA_007922155.1. Taxonomy (NCBI): domain Eukaryota; kingdom Metazoa; phylum Chordata; order Testudines; family Chelidae; genus Mesoclemmys; species Mesoclemmys tuberculata. Next base: position 3,427,823 of record ML675606.1, read on the forward strand.
GCCCTCAGCTTCCCCCTGGCTGGCTAGCACCCATCTAATCCATCAGCCCCCAGGAACACATCAGAAACTCCAGATACTCTCGAGCACTCAGTCATCCACCTATCTCCAGAAATTCCATTGCTGTGCACCATCCATCGAGCTACATAATCCAGATTCCTTCTGGCACTTACCTATTCAAGTGTCCTAGCAGCACTCAGACTCCCTCACACCTGTTCCAGCCACAGCTGCCAAGGTGGGTATTGCCATTCCCTGCTCTTCCCACTTCTTGAAGCAGGGTGGGTTCATCATAAGTTGAAGTTCATGGTCATATGCAAATAAATTGTAAAGTATATACATACAAATTTGCATAAGATATGATACTTAGCTCTTAATGAAACTTGTCAGAAAAGCCTCAGAAAATTCCTTCTTAATGAGCGATATCCTTAAAAGTTCTAAAATTTTGAGGCTGTCTTCTATTTGTTAGATCAGTTACAACTCTTCTGTTGATTTATGTGGATTTTTCATCCTTTGTCATTTCTCACTTTATCTGTAAAAATTCACCTCACTTCAAACCATACCAATACTGCTTCGAAATTCTTTCTACATCTACTTTGCTTTGAACAGAGTTAGACACTGTGCTTCAGAGCCTACAATTGCGTGGGGGAAAAATAATAAAGTGACCTTCTGGCTGCCCAAAGGCTCCCACAGCCTGAATATAAAAGATGATTAAAGATGCCATGAGTTTTCTATGAGCTTCGGTTCCTGTGGCAATTTAAGCTAATCAGTAATTTGTGGGGTACTGGTGACAGCTTTTCTTCTGCTATGATTTCTCAGTCTTCCTCTCAGCCTCAGTGCTGGAAGTGAAACTTTTCAAAATGTGAATTTGTTCTGTGCTACATTCACGAGGTCAAGTTTTTTACTCCAACAAGATACAAACTCTTTGACTCCCATAGATTTTGCACCCACTGACTCCCATTGTAAATTAGGCCTCATCTGTGAATTGAATTAAGCTTGTTCTTCTTTAAAGATTGGTTGACTTCTGATGTATGTGGGTCTCATGCATGTGGGTTGGGAATTTTTTGGTTTACAGCATCTGTTGGGGGGTAAAGGGGGAGATTTGCACAAGCCCCTTCTCCACACAAAGGCATATGAAGGAGGGCAGGCCCAGCCATCGCTCAGTTCCTTCTTTCACTGCAAATCTGTGAGCTGGAATTCTGCTCAATGGTGCAATTCCTCCTTTAAAAATTATTACATTTCTGAGGTATTTTTGTTGTCATAATTAGTTTAGTTAGTTGTTGGGTTATTTAGCTGTTTTGTTGGCTGTTTTAAAATAACTTTAATCCATCAGAAAGGTGGCACCAAGGTAGCTTTTCCTGCCTCATGAGTGAGGAAATGGCACTGTGTGTGATGAGTCTGTTAGTGAAATACTAACACTCCTTTCATCCACAGATGTAGAAATACGTTACATAGGAGGGATCAGGAACATGAGACATAGAGATGGGAAGTAACTGGCCCAAAGTCACACAGCGAACCAGTAGCAAAGCTGGGAATAGATACCGAATATTTTAAGTCCCAGACCAATGCTCTATCCAGTAAGATACACTGCCTCCCTTGGTGGCATCTTCAGCTATGATCTCATCTGCTTTAAAACAGTTTATTTTTATTTCTTTAATTGACATTCTTCTTTTCCTTCAGGTTAAACTGTTCTTTCTTTCCTGGGTTTCTACAACAAGATACTTAAAAAAAAATCCTAACTTACGTTTCTTTTTTTGCCTGCTGTAGTTTCAGACTGTAAAGGCAACTAAAAAGAGAGCAGAATAAATAAACATTTTATTAATACATATATTTCTTTGTCAATTTTAAATAACTTGAATTATATTGCTCCTAAATCTTCTTGTATGTTATGTCAATTTATGACTATCTCTGTTTCTATAAAGTCCTTGGTTGCTTCAAAATACGTTTATCTTGTCATACTGATTTTTTACTTTCATATTATTTTATGTCACTCCCTAAAATGACCCATTGTAAACTAATACAGATAGTGCACTCAACTAGCTTTTTCCTGGCAAGTACTCAAGAAATGACCAATGTACCCTCAGGTATTTTATCTGGGCTTCTATATTGCATGATACATCAGCTATGGTATGTTTAAAAAATCCCTTCTTCTTGACCCCCTTACCTACTACAGCAAGAAACAGATATTGTATCATTTCAAGCTACAGAAGTCATCCAGCAAATGTTACTGTAGCTATAGTATTGAATGATGATTATTACTGGAAGCTCAACAAAAAATATCCATCTTGGCATAAGCATTTGTATATCAAATGATATCCTTTCTCATTTTGTGGATGTTCCTTTATTTTAAATCTTTTAAGAAAGAATGTGTTTGATTGTTTCATTTTCTTTTCTGAGTTTCTATTCCACATCCCACAGGCTTGTGATTTTGTTTAAGGTCCAAGTTTTGCAGAGATTTGCTGACATATAACATGTAATGGCAGAATGCCTCTCCCCCACTCTTTTTGTAGATTTGTTGTATTATGGAGTGACAGCAGTCTGATTCCCCAACTCCCGCTTTTAAAATCCACCTTTGGCATAGAAACTATTGGTCTAGAACTGGAGAGGAACATTTGAAGCAGACTGAGCAAAAATGGGTGCTGTGGCCTAATGGATTGGGCCTTGGACTAGGAGTCAGGAAATATAGGTTCTATTTGTGGTTCTGCTAGTGACCTATTGTGTAACTCTGGAAAAATCACTTGAGGCTATGTCCACAAAAGGAACAGACTCGATATTGCAATATCCACCTCTTATGTGCCTTGCTGCCTATTGGAATCCAAAGATCTGCTTTAGACACCCAGAATCCATATAAAATGCATGTGGAGAGAAAGGTGCCTAAGAAAAGAATTCACAAAATCTGGCAAGCTGAGCACAAAGTCACCTATGCTAGCCAATAGCAGATGCTCAGGAGAAGGGTTTGACCTTGGCTCCACCACTCAAAGGAACTTAAGTGCCTAACAGGAAGTGTGTCCCACCATTTGGGATTCACAGCTGTGAGCCCTCTCCTGGAGTTAGGCATCTAAGTCTGCTTGGTCTTTTCTCATATAAAAATGATGATGAGGTGCCCCTTTTATACCAAGATGGTTAGAGAACTCATCCAAGATGTTGTAGACCTGGGAACAAATCCCTTCTCTGCTTGATGTGGACTAGGAACTTGAACATTATTCTGTGGGCTACAGAATAATTTGGGCTGGAGGCTGTCTCTCAAAGTTTCTTGTTCAAATTGTCACTCTTTGTATGACAAACTTAAATAGTTATTGGAACAGTGACTGGAACCTAGGAAACATAGATCAGTATGCCAACCACTGAGCAACAGAGTCATTCTCACTCTCTCTCCGGCCCACTTACTATTTATGTATTTTGTACGAAGTGGAACAGTTTGAACAGGAGAGATTAAGAGAGCCCCACCATAGAATACCCTAAAACCCAGTGGCTAGAGCAATCACCAGAAAGGTGGGAGACCAGGGTTATATTAATTTATAAATGTACATATGAAGAAACAAACATGTTGAGGTCTAAGCACACCATAGCCACAGAAATAATATAATAATATTTACAATTTCACCCCTGTTTCAATTCCCCTCACCCCTCCGAGATCCAACAAAAAATGTTTCTTGAAGATCAGTGTGGATTTTGCTAGTTTTCAATAATATTAATCTTTGCAATAATTTCTGAAACGTAATAGTTAATTTCCCTGATCAAAAATAAAATGTGTGTGTTTTATTTTACCTGGATATGTTTGTGGCAGTTATTATATCTACTCAGCATGCCAGAAGCTGAGAAACATTCTTGAAAGCCTATAATCAGCAGGTCTTCATTAAAGACTGCCAAGGATCAGAAAAAAGGTTCTATTTTCAAGCATCTTGATGACCTCTGAAAGTTTATAACCTGAGTTAGCAAAAGGAGGTGGTATAAAAAAATAGCTGTCATGGAAGCCTGTCTAGGTTGTTTCTTTGATTTCTCTGGTAATTATAGATACTTAACTTCAGGCTGTACAAAAATTTCAGAGCTTATCACTTTATCAACAAAGTTCTTTTTGTGAGATGCACCACTTCAAAAAGTATACTAGCTTCAATGGGCGGTGTGGGTAATCATCATCTCTGAAAAATCAGGAAAATTATTTAAGCACCTACATGTGGATTTCCATGGGAGACTTTAAGTGCTCATGCTTGAAATTTTTGTCCAATATCAATTTGTTTCAATATCATATTGAAACACATCCTTATTAATTTTAATATGAACTAAGATAAATCCTTAGTTCAGCTGGTAGGTGCTGAACCTCTGTCTTATCTGATCTATCTGTTTTAGCAAAAAAAAAAAAAAAAAACCCCAAAAAACGAGAGTCCTGTAGCACTTTAAAGACTAACAAATTTGTACACAGACTAACACGGCTACCCCTCTGTATCTGTTTTAGGTTATTACATGGTGCCAGTCACCAGATTCATAAATGATCTGGAAAACTGGGTAAACAGTGAGATGGCAAAATTTACAGATGATACAAAATTACTCAAGATAGTTAAACCCAAAACTGACTGCAAAGAGTTACAAAAGGATCTCATTAAATTGGATGATTGGCCAATTTAATGGCAGATGAAATTCAATGTTGATATGTGCAAAGTAATGCTCACTGGAAAAAATAATCCCAACTAAGCATACAAAATGATGGTACACATCCAGATTAGCTATTATGCATCAAGAAAGAGATCTTGGAGTCACCGTGGATAATACTCTGAAAACATCTGCTCAACATGCTGTGACAATCAAAAAAACAAACAGAATGTAAGGAACCATTAGGAAAGAGATAGCTAAAGCAGAAAATACCGTAATGCAACTATATAAATCCATGGTGCTTCCAAACTTTGAATAGCGCGTACAGCTTTGGTGACTCCATCTTAAAAAAGATATATTAGAATTGGAGAAGGACAAAAATGATTAGGAGTATGGAACAACTCCCATTCGAGGCGAGATTAAAAGACATATTGTTCATCTTAGAAAAGAGACAATTAAGAGGATTCTATAAAAGCATGAATGATGTGCAGAAAATGAATAAGGAAGTGTTACCCCCTACACAGCACAAGAACTAGTGGTCACCCGATGAATTAATAAACAGCATGTTTACAACAAATACAAGACGAAGTACTTCTTCACATAACACACAGTCAACCTGTGGAACTCATTGTCAAGGGATGTTGTTAACGCCAAAAGCGTAACTGGGTTAAAAAAAAGAATTAGGAATTAGGAAAGGACCATCAGTGACTATTATCCAAGTTGGTCAGAGACGCAACCTTGTGTTCCACATATCGCTAAACCTCCAACAGCCAGAAGCTTGTTCTGGACAACTGGAGATGGATGACTTGATAATTACCCTATTCTGTTCATGTCCTGTGAAACATCTCACACCTGCCATTGTCAGAATACAGATACTAGGCTAGATGGACAATTGGTCTAATCCAGTATGGCCATTCTTATGTTCGTATAGTACATAGATTAACATTATGTCAGTATACTAAACAGAGTAAATTGGATATTGAAAATATTTGGCAGCGCAGTTTGTATCTTAAAGTTCCTCAAATATTTTTTCGTATTTATTTTGCCTAGAATACTCATTTACACATGCTTGAAGACTGGGAACACTAGACTGGGAGAGGTTTAGGTTAACTCAGGGACTATATCAGCGCAGTTATGGTGCCGTAACTATCCTGGTATAACCCTGAATAGCAAACGCAGCCTACAGAGACAGAAGCGGTATTTCTGTAGCTATAGAAACACCACTTCCCCAAGCGTTGGTAGGTAGGTCAACAGAAGATTTTCTCCATCATTCTAGCTGCATCTACACCAGGGAGATCAGCATAGCTATGGTGCTCAGAGGTGTGGATTGTTTACGCTCTGCTGTACCACTGTAGCTACATCAATGTATATTTTAAGTGTTGAGCAAGCCTCAGGTGGTATACCTAGGAACCCAAAGAAAGCCTGCTTGCTTGAGTAATTTAGGACTGGATTAGACAAATCAGTGGAAAATATACTTTAGGGACCAATCTGCAGGGGCAAGAGAATAGATTAAGGGGAGCTAATCGGTTATTTCAGTTTGCAGGTGTATTTATTTATAAGCATTACCTTACTTATTGAAACACTATGCTTTTAAGAAGCAGTGTGACACTGGCCATATCCACATTGCAAACTTTGCTCAATGCCAGTTACGTTGTTATATACCCACTGATATTTTTATATTGCCCAGGCCTGTGCATATTTGGCTGGTTGCTGGATATATTCACCCAGAGTGCTTGCGTTGATGTAAAGTGCAGTACACTCTGGGTATTCAGCCAGTGTGCCAGTCATCACTCTGCAGCACAATGCCTTTTGGGACATTTTCGTAGTGCTTTGTGGAATAGTAATGATCCAACCATGAATTTTGGGATCTGGAGCGGTTAAGTTTCTATCCCTCAACTTTCCCATCCCATAATTTTTGTGCCTCTTTTTAAACATCCCACAAAACTGCTTTTCGGACTCTGACAGAAATATGGAGCCCACAGAGTTCAGCACTATCCTTATAAACACCGCAAATACAGTACATTCAATTTTCCTTTATTTGAAGACCTTCAGGAAGGACTGCAACTGGAATCACAATGAGGAAGATGAGTATCTCTTTCAGGAGAGTTTGTTGACAGACCTAGAGCAAAAAAATTCCAGGGAGCTGGTTGACAGAGCAGCAGCAGATGGTGGAGTGCTGTATCTGTGCCCAAGAAATTAGCTCTGAATAGGGGCACTGCATTTGCATGATGCATGGATGCAGGACTTTTGGATGTGAAAGGCCACATTCCTGAATCTCCAGAACAGGGACACCAGAGTGAGAGCTCCATTGACAGTAGAGAAGTGAGTGGCAATCATCCGATGGAAGCTTGCTCTGCCGGATTGCTACCAGTGAGTGGTAAATTATTTTGGAGTTGGAAAATCCACAGTGGATCTTGCCATGGAAGTGTGTAGGGCTATTAACCATCTCCTGCTATGCAAGACATGACTCGCGGCAATGTGCAAAAAATAGTGGATGGATTTGAAGCAATGAGGTTCCCTATCATCCCCAACTGTGGTGGGATGATAGGGATATCAATGCCCTGTATTTTGGCACTAGCCTACTTTGCTACTGAGTATATCAACAGAAAGAGATACTTTTCCATGGTAAAGTAAGCTCTAGTGGATCACAATGGAGGCTTCACTGATGTCAATGTGGATTGGTCAGGGAAGTTGCAGGACACTTGCATCTTTAAGAACAGAGGACTCTTCAGAAAGCTGCATGCAGGGACATTCTTCTTCCAGATGTGGATTACCATTTGATGTGGTAATATCAATAGTGATTCTGGGGTACCCAGCCTACCCTTGCTCATGAAGGAAAGATTCATCTACCGGCTCAGTACGTAAAGAATGACTATGGACTGTGCTTTTGGTAGACTGAAGGGTCACTGGTAATGTTTACATCCAATATTAGATCTCAGCAAGAAAAAAAAACATACTAATTATTTACAGCTGCATGTTGTGTATTGCATAATATCATAGAATCATAGAAGATTAGGGTTGGAAGGGACCTCAGGAGATCATCTAGTCCAACAGCCTGCTCAAAGCAGAACTAAATCAACCCAGCCATAGCTTTATCAAACCACACCTTAATAACCTCTAAGGATGAAGATTCAACATCCATAGGTAACCCATTTCAGTGCTTCTCCACCCTCCTAGTGAAAAAGTTTTTCCTAATATCCAACCTAGACCTCCCAAACTGCAACTTGAGACCATTGCTCCTAGTTCTATCATTTACTACCACTGAGAACAGCCTAGCTCCATCCTCCCTGGAACCAACTTTCAGGTAATTAAAGGCTGCTATCAAATCCCTCCTCATTCATCTCTTTGGCAGACTAAACAAGCCTAGTTCCCTCAGCCTCTCCTCATAAATCATGTACTCCAGCCCCCTAATCATTTTTGTTGCCATCAGCAGAACACTTTGCAATTTGTCCACATCCTTTCTCTAGTGGGAGGCCCAAAACTAGATGAAGTACTCCAAGTGAGGCCTCATCATTGCATAATAGAGAGGAATAATCACTTCCCTTGGTCTTCTGGCAATGCTCCTACTAATGCAGCCCAATATGCTGTTATCCTTCTTGACAATAAGGGCACAGTGTTGACTCATGTCCAGCGTCTTGTCCACTGTAACCCCCAGGTCCTTTTCTGCAGAACTGCTCCCTAGCCAGTGGGTCCCCAGTCTGTTGCAATGCATGGGATTCTTCCATCGTAAGTGCAGGACTCTTCATTTGTCCTTGTTGAACATCAACAGATTATTTTGGCCCAATCCTCCAATTTTCTCTGTATCCTATTTCTGCCCTTCAGCATATCTACCACTCCTCGCAGCTTAGTGTCATCTGCAAACTTGATGAGGGGACAATCCATTCCATCTTCCAGATAATTAATTAAGTTGTTGAACAAAACTGCCCCCAGCACTGACGCCTGGGGCACTCCACTTGTTACTGACTGCCAACTAGACTTTGAGTCATTGATCACTACCTGTTGAGCCCGATGATCTAGCCAGCTTTCTATCCATCTTATAGTCCATTCATCCAACCCATACTTCTTTAACTCGCTGATAAGAATACCGTGGAAGACCACATCAAAAGCTTTGTGAAAGTCAAGGTATATCATATCCACCACTTTTCCCACATCCACACAGTCAGTCACCTCATCATAGAAGGCAATCAGGTTGGTCAGACATGACTTGTCCTTGGTGAATTCATGCTGACTGTTCCTGATCACCTTCCTCTCTTCCAAGTGCCTCAGAATGGATTCCCTGCAGGCCTGCTCCATGATTTTTCTGGAGACTGAGGTGAGGCCGACAGGTCTGTAGTTCTTCCCTTTTTTGAAGATGGGCACTATATTTGCCTTTTTCCAATCATCTGGGACCTCCCTCAATCACCAGAAGTTTTCAAAGATGATGCCAATGGCTCTTCAGTCACATCTGCCAAGCCCCTCAGCACATTCAGATACATTGCATCTGGCCCCATGGACTTGTGTATGTCCAATTTTTCTAAAGAGTCCTGAACCTGTTCCTTCAGCACTTAGAAATGTTCGCCTCGTCCCCATTCTGTGCTACCTAGTGCAGTAGCCCGGTATCTGACCTTGTTTGTGAAGACAGAGGCAAAAAAAAGCATTGAGTACTTCAGCTTTTTTCCATGCCATCTGTCACTAGGTTGCTTCCTCCATTCAGTAAGTGGCACACTTTCCCTGACCATCTTCTTCTTACTAACGTATCTGTAGATACCCTTCTTGTTACCTTTTATGTCCCTTGCTAGCTGCAACTCCAATTGTGCTTTGGCCTTTCTGATTTCACTCCTGCATCCTCGAGTAGAATATTTATACTCCTCTCTAGTCATCTTACCAAGCTTCCACTTCTTGTAAGCTTCCTTTTTGTGTTTAAGCTCACTGATGATTTCTTTGTTAAACCAAGCTGGTTACCTGCCATATTTTCTGTTCTTTATGAGTTTATTCCTATGTCCTCAATAAGGTTTCTTTAAAATATTGGCTGACTCTCTTGGACTCCTTTCCCACTCATATTAGCCTCCATTGGGGATCCTGCCAATCAGCTCCCTAGGGAATCCAGGTCTGCTTTTCTTCCTTTTGTCAGGATCCTGAACTCTACCATCTCATGGTCACTTCTGCCTAGGTTGCCACCCACTTCTACTTCCCCTACCAAATCTTCCCTGTTTGTGAACAGCAGGTCAAGAGGAGCACAGGCCCTAGTTGGTCCATCCAGCACTTGCATCAGGAAGTTGTCCCCAACACTCTCCAAAATTTACTGGATTATCTGTGCTCTGCTGTATTGCTCTCCCAGATGATGTCAGGGTGATTGAAGTCCCCCATGAGGACCAGGTCCTGTGATCTGGAAAATTTCACTAATATAGGGAGGAAAAAGGGAAACGTTGCCATCAGGGTGGAGGGGTGAGGTGTAGTGGCAGTCTGCTGAATTTGAACAGCCAGGGTTGTTACAAAATCACAACATGGAGCTATACATTTTAAGGGGCTTTAAAGGTTCATTTTCATTGTTAGACACAGTTCTGTTCTGTCCTGCTGTCCTTAGACAATGTCTATCTTGTGTCATTTAAATAATGCATTTTTTGAGTTTTGCCTGCTGGTCACTAATCTATAATGCCTGCAGGAAATTATAAATACTGCTGGTCCTGATGCTCTTAATTGTGTAGTGCTTGATGTATGTTTTTAAATATAGCTGGGTGCTCACATATGCATGTAATTTCACATCAGTCCCACTGAAGTCAATGGTAATATTTATGTGAGGAAAGTTATTCATATGCTTATGTGTTTGCAGGCTCAAGCCCTATATAACCACAGTTATGCTAGTGTTTCCCAAACTTTAGAATGACCTCTATGTCAAGTCAATTTTTCTCGCTTCATTTGTTGCTAAAAGCCTATTCATCTTAATGGATACATCTTCCATGCCTTACTGTCTAGACCTACATACATGATGCTCCAGTGGATCTGCTCCACACTTTGGGAAATGCTGAGTTACTGATTGCCATGTGCAAGTGCTGATTTGTGCAAACAAAATAGGATGCGCACATTTTTGTAGGGGTGTCATTGTGCATTTCTATGAAAACGTTGCCCATTAAACAGGACGGTAGCAGTCTGGAGTGTATTCTTTGGGGACAAATTTTCAAAGGCTAGTGGAATAAATAAATAATAATCAACCTTTTTACATGGTACTGGAGAGTTGGGTGCACAATTTACATAAAGGTGCATTAAGACCCTGTTTCTATATGTGATTTCTTCCTGGCAGAGGCAAATGTAAGTTTCTATAGGTACACGTTTTCACTTTCCTTTCAGAATGCTTCTACATTTCTCTTATGGATAGCTTATAAAAATTTAACCCTACTCAATTCTCTACTTAAATTTATTTTTTTCTAGTCTACTTCCATTTTCCATGTTCTGTGACTGACCTTATTTTTACAAGAAATCTAACATTGCTTGTATAATATTGTAGGTTCTGTTTTAGATTGCACTCAGTGAGCCGTTTTGTCCTTTTAATGTAGTTGCAGCTTTCTGCACAATTCTGTACAAATTCAGACTTTAGCAATGTACAGAATGGCAGGAAAAGAATATGCCTATTATATTAAAATCCCTTCTTCAAATATATTCTTAGTATCTAACAGTTCAGTAGATCAACATTTTAAAAGATTTTAAACTCCCAAAGAAAGCATCATCATGATTTCACTTCAGATGCTTTACAAAGGAAAAACATACAGTATCAAAACTGGACAACTGACTTTTAATTGACTTGCTAGTGAAGTCATTATAAGATTCTGATAACTGTCCCTGCAATCTAAAGTGGGTTTTTTTTCTGTGTCCCCATCTCTGAATCATATATTACGGTATCTTTGTGACCAAGAACTCTGACATCAGTTCCACAGATGATGGCTAGCTTTGTCAAATCACTGAAAAGAAAGTATCTTGAAGATAATATTGAGTGAATGTTAAAGACTATGAATGATACAGGGAAGGAAAGATATGATGCATGTCTTTTATCAGTTGGTATATGTGAGAATCACAATGCAGAAACTTTTTATGTTTAACAAGACTAATATTTCATCGTGAGAAGTTAGAGACAGAGACTCAAACTTTTATAACTCTGAACTTTACTATAACCATTATTCTCTGCAGTTTAACTCACATATTACTGAATGTAGAGCTTAAAATATTATACAGTACTGATTTGGGAAAATTGCTTTTCTATCACTGAAATGTATTTTCATTATGTATTTGAAAGAATGGAACAGTTTGCCTTTAATCTACAGAGGTATTTTCTGTACATAGTGCCGTGATATTGGGGGGGAAGCAGAGGGGGTTATATTTTCATTTTCCGGGATATAAATCCTGAATTTCATACTCTGGGTGAAATCCTGGCCCCAGAGAAAACAGTGTCATTGACTTCAATGTGAATAGGATTTCACCTTCATTTTTTCCTTCCTCAGGTAATGTCCATTTTGAGAGTTTTTCTTGATTAATGACTCAGTTAAAAACTAAGTAAAAACTACTTGCTAGGTCAAATCCTGATGCGAATCAGAAATCTAGTTACAATGAAAAATAGCAAGAGTTTTGCATCTTATTCCCTGTGCACCTCTCTGAAAAATTATTCTTTAAGAAAGAAAAAGACAATAAATTCAATGTCTGGTTTGAAAGGAATTTCATGGTTTTGTTAGGATTCAGTATGTGGTGCTCTTCTTTGAGTAATCCAACAGCTGGAGTTGTTGAAGTTCAATCCCATTTTCTGGGAAACAAAACAAGATAAACACAGAAAAGGGGACACAGGACAGAAAATGCAGCCTCTGTCACTGGTGTTGACTCTCACTTGCAATCTTGCTGCAGGAAAAATACAGGCATGGAACAGTCTCATTAGATACTCCAATATGTGCCAAACTTGTACCATCATTGGGCTGTAAGCGTCAGAGAAAGAGAGACGGACGAAGTCCCAAGTAGTGATTAGAGGTGGTGCTACCATCTGGCTCCCTCTTTCCAGGTTGTTCCGGTCAGAACATCTCTCAGGATTCTGACAAAGTATGTCCAGGGACACAGGAGATGGTGGCATGGCAGTCATGATGATAAAGTAAACTGCAGAAACTGTTGGCAGATGATTGACTTTTTTTGCTGATTTTCCCCCCAAAGTCTTTCCTTTTACAGATGTACTGGAATAGACCATCCTGTCTTTATTTTCTCAGCCAACAGGCCTAACTTCTGGCACACCAATTTTAGTTCACTGATTTCTGGTCCTCTACTCCCCTTGTTTACCAGTCAGAATCTTAACAAAGTCTATGAGGGTGATCAGTAAAACTCTTTCTCTGTAAATTAATTCAGTCTTTCTTTTTTTCTTTCTTTCCACATTTTTTCTTAAACAATTTTATATATCCCGGTCACTGTGACCATTTATGAACTATCTCACTTTTTACAGTTGATTGTACAGTTAGGGTAAATTTGTAGTCCCCATCATCACAATAGTGCATAGTTCGTACATTGTTTGGCAAATTTTGAGATCCTTCTAGGGGTAACAACCCCTCAGGGGATCACTAAGTTATTATAGGGAGGGTCACAACCTGTTAGCCCTCATGCATGACAGCTCTGGCTGTCAAGAATGCACGCAGCTGATATCCCAAGCCCTTCAGAGCTGGGTGACCAAAGAGCTGCTGGATGAGTGCCCAGCTCTGAAAGCAGTGCTGCCCCCAGCAGCAGCACAGAAGTAAGAATAGCATTGCATGGGGGGTTGTCACAGCCTGAAATATTTTCAAAGGAGTCCAAGCAAAATACGTTTGAGGACTATGAAATATCTTTGGGGACCATATTGTATTAAGTTATATATAACTGTGGGCCAGGGACTATATGCAACTCCAGAGGGTCATTGGTGGGGGGAGAGGGTTGCTACAGTTCCATCAGGACCTAAATTCATTGGTGGGGAGTGATTAAGGTGAATCATATAGCTTGTGAACACCACCAGAGAGGTACTGACCCTTGGGGAGGCTTGCATATACTGGGTATTCCAGAGACCAAAGAGACAAACAGACAGGCTTTTGATGTAAAAAGGCTGGGTTTAAACTGACTCAGGGCCTTTTGTCCAATTGGGGCCCCAACCCTTGCTGGAGGTTTGTAAAGGCTTTGGCCTGCTAGGACCCCATAAGACTGATGGGTGATTCCTAGTACGTTTAGTATGTTTTAAAATGTTTATTGTTTTTCTTATGTTTTCTCTCTACTGCTTTTACCATAAGATAAATGCATTCTGCTGAGAAAGAGCTGCATGGCCACTGTTCGTAGCCCATGGAGAGGAAGCTAAGCCCAGGTGCTGGCCTTTAGGCAGACTGGCTCTCTGGGGATAACACAGTGTAAGGCAGCGAGCCTACCAGGCTGAAAATCCCCCTGGCTGAAGGGAGTGGTGTTAGGATCCCTGTCCAGACAGGACATGGTCCTGGAGTGGACCATGAGGGAAAGGGGATGCAGGTACAGTTTTACCCTGAAACAGTAATGCCATCTAAATAAATGGCATTCACCTTCAGTTCTCTTATTTCCTCACTTTTGTGTGCTTTGCTATACCACCTTAACATTCTCTTCACTTTGTTTTTTGTATGACATTCTTATATGTTTGCTTGTGATTTTGATGTTGTCATCTAGATGAAGTGTGCAGTGTGAAGCACAAGAGACATGTAGGTGAACTGCTGTATATTCAACTGAATTATTACTGTCTTTTAAAAAGCTTTTAATTCTCCAGCCATTAGCTCCATCTGAATTATGGATACTAAATTTTAGAAAAGACTCATGTACCTTAAACTTTAAAAAAAAAATCAAACAACAGTATACATTTGGCATGCGACTGCACATGACCAAATGATGTAAGTTCCACAATATTAGTCATATGGTATTTAGGGCACAATATTGATATAGTACAAGTATTTTGTTTCATACTGCTTTGTTAACATGATATTATACATCAGATTAATTGGACTGCATTTAGGAATGCATGTTGCTGTCTGTGATTATAGGAATAGGTAATTCATGTTATGGTAACAAGATATTACATGCTTATCTATCTTGTGTGATGTGGCGGTAATCGGCGAAGGTGATATGGTATGTAGGTATACAAGAGAGCATATTATCTTTACATTACAGTAAAGAAAATAATTAAAATATTAGATGCATTTGGATTTAGTGCTACAATAGCACAACAGACATCCAGCGTGCTCTGCAGGTGGTGTAAATTGCTGTCGTTCCTTTCATTTCAAGGCAGCCACAGCAATGTATACAAACTAAAGGAGGCTTTGGCTGGTTTTTCGTGGATTTGTATATGGACAGGAAAGCAGCAGAGATATTTACCATTTTGAGTCCTTTTTTCACATCAATCAGCACACAAGCCATATGAGTACTATACAATCCTTTAAGAGGCTGACTATTTTTCCCCCACACAACCTGCAGGTTGCTGGTGAGTTTTTAAAGCATAGCCAGGCATAAAGCATGCAGGCTATCAGAGATGTCTGGCAGTAGCTGAATGAGGCTTCTGTGAAGTTCAAGATTCATGCTGAGGGCCACACATGGTTTATTGAATCTGGTTCTGTTTCTGGCGAATTGAAGTACATCGCTGTTCCTGCTTTTTTAAATTGCTTGTGCCTGTAGCATTGTCTATCAGCTGCAGTCTTACTAAATAAACACCTAAACTGTATAAATAAATATATGCAATTCATGCATATGTCAATAATATAAGTGTTTATATATTCAAACGGAACTACAATGAGAAAAACTGTATTTCTCACCTACTTGAAAAATCCATTTGAAAACTTCATAGGGTCTGACAAATCATGTTAATGGCCAAATTCCCTGGGCAATTAAAAAAAAATCCTAATAATAGAAGATTAGGGTTGGAGGGGACTTCAGGAGGTTACCGAGTCCAAACCACTGTTCAAAGCAGGCCCAACCCCAACTAATTCATCCCATCCAGGGATTTGTTTAGGGATTTGTTTAGGCTTAAAAACCTTTAAGTTTGGAGATTGCACCACCTCCCTAGGTAACCCATTCCAGTGCTTCAACAACCTCCTAGTGAATAAGTTTTTTCTAATATCCAACATAGACCTTCCCTACTGCAGCTTGAGATCATTGCTCCTTGTTTTGTCATCTGCCACCACTGAGAACAGCCCAGCTCCATCCTTAACACTCCTTCAGGTAATTGAAGGCTGTTATCAAATCCTAATACAGCATTATTTTAAACAATATAGCCAGTAAGCATGTTAAAATTGTGCTGCAATGAACTCTGTGCCAGATTCTCTCCTACACAGAGACATGCAGACTCCATTACATCTGATGAATCAAATGGTAACAGTCCATCTTGACCAAAGCAATTCAGTTACTATATGTTGAGCTGCAGCATTTTGAGTGGCTAAAAAGTCCAATTCTTGAGAACAGACCATTCCAGAGATAATGCAGGCATATAGTGCTGAGCCAGAAGATGAAGCTAGTACACTACTTGCACTGAAGGCCTGCTGCTCATTCTTCTTCATGCTCTTCACTTTCCTCTCTCTCAACCAACTCTCTTTGGCCTCTTTGATGCCCTGGTGCAGTGCAGCCCTTTAGTGAAGCCTGTTGCTAGCTGCATCTTCCCAGCTTGCAGTGTCAATGCTGAAAGTTTTCAAGTCCCTTTTGCAAATGTCCTAGAACCCGAGCCTAGGTCTGTCCAGTGGCCTTGCAACCAACATATATGGAATTTTTCAAATTGCAGGTTTTCTAAATTATTCAATTATAATTTCAGTGAGAAGTCTCCCATTTAAATTGGGCTAAGAGTACATATTTGCAAAGTGCCATTACAAAACAGGCCAGTGCAGGCAGCATGTATTGTGTTTTCCTTAGAGTTACCCAAGCGAATTATCTACACTGATGTAAAGGACAGACTTTCTTTATAAGCATTATGGTAAGGTCAAGTATATAACCAACAGACAGAGACACAATATGTTTCTATCAAGAATCTGTAATAGTGACTCTAAAGATGTGGAAGTGAAAGACAGTTTGAAAAATAAATGACTGAAGACCAGTGAAGTAGAACAAGATTTAGAAAACAAGCACTTTGTCCATTTTGCAAAATACATCCTTCATCTAAAACTAATTTTTTTTCCATTGATGCAAAAATAGCATTTCTAAAGGCATGTCCTTGCAATAATGCTCTGAAAAAAGCCACATGCATTTTTCTGCAAAAGATAATAAACAAAACAAACCACTATTCCAAAGTTTATTATCATGTCACGAGAACTCTGGATAGAATAAGTACAGAGTTGAGAGGAAGTATAAGACAGTGAAAATCTCTATGTGTCATGCATAAGACTTGAACTGGAGTTGAAATACTTTAGAAAAACATCTCATCTTAGAAAACCTTTCTTATTCTTGACTTTTATTTTTCATTGGCCTTTGGTGAAATTTCACTGGCTTATAAAGTTTTGGGGCTTGCTTAAAAACATCATTGGGCTGTCAACAGACTGCAGAAAATGAATTGGGAGTCAATAAAGATGAAATCAGGTGTATTAATGAAGATTAATAAGCAAATTTGTGGGTACATTGTATTTCATGAGGGACTTCATTATCATTGTGATTGAAATCTGTGTTAGGGCTTGTATACACAAGGACATTTCTCCAGCACAAATTACGCTTGCCTTTAAATGCAGTGTTGTTGTATGCATGTCAGTCCCAAGATATTAGAGAGACAAAGTGGGTTGTTAGGGAAGACATCGGCAGCACAGCAGAATGCCTAGGCCACTGCCAGTATTGGAATCTTGATTATTTTACTCATTGCAAAGAGTAGCACCTACAAGGCCTTTGTAGCACCATTAGCAATAAATAATACAGAGCCAGAAGGGAAGGGGCAGTGATCACAAGGAGTAAGTGTCTTCCCTGATATGCTGAGGTAAGTGTCTGTGAAACACACTAAGTCTAGCTATTGTTGATGTGCAGAGATATATCTGTATAACTAACCGCTTAAAGTCCTTGCTTAATGTTTTTTCTTTGATTCACATGTGTTGATGTAATTGTAGCAGTTACTAATGTAAAAGGGGTAGACATGTCTGAGGAATTTGGATTTGACCTCCTGGACATCTCTGCAAATTCCAGTTACAGGTGAATAACTGACCACTTGACCCTTGTTGTTTGACAGCTTGAGATCTTTCCAGACAGTGGGTAATTATTGTTTGAGGGTGCTATATATCCTACTGTGTTTGTATGTGCTTCAGTCTAAATAAAGCAGATAAATGAGTAATGATATTTTCGTGAGAATGCTGGAGACTAATGAGTGAAAGCACTTGACTTTCTGTGATTCATGCCAATCATCTAGCAGATGGACGTGCTGCATCTCCACTAATTTATTTCCTGACAAAGCCTTACAGAGAGTAAAGTTACCAAGAGTATGGGGTTTAGGGAACTCTGGGTAACAGGGTGAGGTAAATGTCTTTTATTGGACCAGCTTCTGTTGAGAGAGACAAGTTTTTGAGATACTGACTTTTTTTTACACTGACTTTTTTTTTTTTACACTGACTAGTTTAGTCTGTGTAAAAGGCTGTGTGGACACTCTTCTCATCCCTATTTAAACTTGTTCATAATCAACTTAAGCTAATCTGAAGTAAGATACTCTTATATTTAAATAAGTATCCACATGACCTTTTGCACTGATTTAGCTATATTAGTGTAAGTTCACACCTTAAGTTATTCCACTGCAACTTTCTCATGCAAGCCAGTCCTTACTTTTCAGGGACAGGATCTCCTGTGGTTTCAGATAGCTAGAAAGTGCTATGATGGAACTCACTGCAGTGAAAGGCAATCTTGACTGTTATGTCATTTGGGATGACAAAACCAGGGAAAGACTGGATGTATGTTTGAAGCTGCTGTTGAACATATGCATGGATGCAGATTTGCCGGGCTACAGAAAGAACAATTCAATATATGGTTACAGCATTTCCTCCTTAGCTGTGAGGAAGAAGTGTCCACAGTTATAGAATCACAGACCAGTAGGACAGGAAGGGACCTCAAAGGGTCATCTAGTGCATTCAGGGCAGGACAAAAATAACTAGACATTTCTGACAGGTGGTTGTTTAACCTGTTATTAAAAACCTCCAGTAACAAAGATTTCACAACCTTGGTAGGCAATTTATTGCAATACTTAACTACCCTGACAATTAGGCACTTTTCCTAACGTCCAACCTAAACTGCCCTTGCAATTTAAGCTTCTAGGTTTAATTTTTCAATTTTTTTGCCAAAAATTTTTTGCAATGTAACCTTCTTGTCCTAATCTCAGAGGTTAAAGAGAACAATTTTTCACCATCCTCATAACAACCTTTCATGTATTTGAAAACTATTCTGTCCCCCCATGGTCTTCTGTTCTCCTGACTAAACAAACTCAATTTTTTCAATCTTCCCTCATAGGTCATGTTTTCTAGACCTTTAATCATTTTTGTTGCTTTTTTCTGGACATTCTCCAATATGTCCACATATTTTCTGAAATATGGTGCCCGTAACTGGACATAATACTACAGTTGAGGCCTGATCAGCACAGAGTACAGTGGAAGAATTACTTCTCATGTCTTCTTACTACACTCCTGCTGATACATCCCAGAATGATGTTTTGTTTTTTTGGTTGTTTTTTTTTTTGCCGATATGACTCTATTGACTCCTATTTAGCTTCTGATTCACTATGACCCTCAAATCCCTTTCTGCAGTACTCCTTCCTAGGCAGTCATTTCCCATTTTGTATGTGTGCAATTGATTGTACTTTCCTAAATGAAGTACTTCACATTTTTCCTTATTGAATTTCATCTTGTTTACTTCAGACCATTTCTCCAGTTTGTCCGGATTATTTTGAATTTTAATCCTATCCTCCAAAGCACTTGCAACCCTCCCACACCATCCCTCAATATGGTATAGTCCACAAACTATGTTAGTATACTCCCTCTACCATTATCTAAATCATTTATGAAGATATTGAACAGACTTGGATCCAGGACTGATACCTGCAGGACTCCACTCAATATACCATTCCAGTTTGAGCGTGAACCATTGATAACTACTCCATAGGAATAATTTTCCAATCAGAGGTTGTTTAGAAAAGTGGTGTAGGAATCTTTGCAATTTCACACATGTCTTGGTCAGAATGGTGGAATAAACTGATGGAAATACTGTGGCTTCCTCTGGGAAGTATTTCCTGTGCCTTGGATTCCCTAGAGGACCATTTAAGATTTTATTGTATATTTCTGGCTTGCCATCCTACTGCTATCCTAAGGTATATGCAGAAGGTGATATTCACTGTGCTGTGCCTTAATTCATACCAGCATCCTTTTGTTTTTACCCTGGTCCCTGGAGACTACTTGGGTTTGGGGATATTGTGTACTGCACTCTGTCGCATCCTTCTAGAAGCTGGCTATCGAGCTGGCACAAATTCTGTGTCCATTCACAGGCAGGGCCTTGGATGCCCTGTGCCAGCTGGTGATCTTTAGCAGTGGTAAGAACTGGGGATAAAGTAACCAACACAGTGTTTACACAGTACTGGCTATCACTGTCTTACTCTGGGGCAGGGCCTACTGGATGGTGTTGTGCTGAGAATGTAACTCATTAAGGAAGATGGGTTACACCTTGCCTACGTGCCCCTTTCCCTTATGTGGGATGAATTAGCTTGTTGAGGGCAAAAGAAAGTAATACAGGATATCACTTTTCTTGTTCTCTCTTCCCAAGATCCCTTCCCTCTCTCACACTGGCCCTTTAGGCTATTTTTCAGTGCCACAGGATGACTGGGTATCTGAGCTTACTCGGTTTACCTATTTGCACCATT
Source organism: Mesoclemmys tuberculata (assembly GCA_007922155.1). NCBI lineage: Eukaryota > Metazoa > Chordata > Testudines > Chelidae > Mesoclemmys > Mesoclemmys tuberculata. Next base: position 3,448,227 of record ML675606.1, read on the forward strand.
CTGAAACTTGACTTTCACCTACCTAGCTGGATAAGATGCTTTTTACACTGTTGCATGATTCATCCCAATAACAATTATAATGAATTTAAATAATGAATACAAAAATAAAAGTATAAATTGTGAATCACTTGGGTCAAATGCTGAAACTATTTGTTTTATTCAGTGTTTCTTGAGTAAGAACTGAATAAAAAATGCGTAGTCTTCAGGAATTGGCCTCTAAGTATGCCTATTTTTCAATTTTCATAATTGACTAATGATTTTAGGTGCCTTAAATGCATCTACATGAACTACTTACATAAGCAGCTCACATTCTTTAGTATATTTATCTTCACAATACCTTATCAGGTAGAAAAATATATTATCCCCTTTTGAAATCCACAGGAGTTAGGTACTTAGACAATTTGGAAATTCCTACTAAGCGTCTAATTATGTCTTTTGGCACTTAAATATCTTTAAAAATTCTAATCTAAGTGACTTCCCCAAGGTCACAGAAGTTGGTGGCAGAAACAGAACTGAATACAGGTCTCCCATTGCTTAAGCTAGCACAGCAGCCACTGTACCAGCCTTCTTATTAAGTTAAGGGGCTTGACTCAGTAGATCTGTCCTCTGAAAAATCAGGCCCATTTAATTTGTCTTAGGTTAGATATCAAAAACCAAAAGTTACTTTAGAAAAGCTAGTTTTACTTTTAAAAATATGTAAAAAGATACTTGAAAGAATTGACTCTGCTTGGGGCTATGTATTAGCTCTTCCATTGTATGAGGTCACAATTCTTTTATAGAAGGAATTATTAGACATTGCAGACAATCAAGCAATTTGATTGTCTGCACATTTGTGAGTCATTTAGTACCATCTGGGGAAAAGAACCTAAACAAAACAAAACTTCAGCATGAGTTGTTTCAATACCAAGTACTGCAAAAACTGAGCAGGGATACAAATGAGTATAAAAAACCAGAATTTAGATATAAACCAAATACACATCAGCAGTGGAAAGGAAAAATAAATAGTAATATTCATTATGTGTGAAACATATTAATATTATTTTTTTCTTTCCAGAGTATAAAGTTTATCACATAGAATCTGATTGATTGCACTTTGTGTGCATGTTATACATTGTGTCTAACAATGCCGACCATCTACAGGTGTAATGCTACAGTAATGACAGATATTTCTCATATCTACTGTTAATAATCTTCAGCTTCTATACATGTGTAGGCAGCTAGGAGAGTTCTGCCTGGTCTGCTACTTGCTCACCTTACCTCCAGTTACATTTTAACCATACTGTCAGTGTATGTTGTGTGGCAAACGGCTGGCTTCTCCCTAGTAGGTCTCACACTTTTGCCTCTTGGAGTGGGCCAGGACATTGCCTGTTACCCCGTCTTCCCAGTGAGGTGCTTAGGGACCCAGGCCCACCCGCTCCTCCGGGTTCCAGCCCAGGGGCCCTCTGAGTAACAGCTATGTGCTGCTGGCACTGTACTTATAGCTGCAGACTTTTGCCCTAGGCTATTCTCCCCCCTCTGTCCTTCTGGCTTCTTGAGCCCCATACCTTCCTCAGGACTCCACCTCTCTTCCACACACCATTGTACTTCGTTCTGCTCTTCTACACAACTCCACACACTCCTCTGCTCAGAAACATCATACTCCTTCAACTCCCACCCTGTCTCTCAGGAGTAGAGGGTTTTTTTTATAGGCACCTGGGTGGGGCCTTAATTGGTGTCTGCTGACCCTAATTACCTTCTAATAACTCTGGCTAGTCTACAGGGAATAAAGCCCAGATCATTCTAGAATTTACATACCTCCCTTCTAGAACTTTCCTATTTTTTCTGCTGAAGAGGCTCCTGCTGGCTGGAAGAGCTCCTGCTGCTGGGGTGCTGTTGTTGCTTCTTGGGGACCCTGGGGGCCTGCCTGACCCCCCCCTCTGATTAGGAGGGCGTGGATGTGTGGCTTCTCCACCACCACTGCCCCTACTGCTCCCAGGACCAGCACAACCATCAGCTGCAGAGAAGCCCCTCTCCTGGCTAGCCTGCTTTTCTCCCCCCCATCTGCTGCTGTGAGTGCCCCTTCCCTGCAACTGCTCTCCCCTAGCCCCTGCATTTGGGCTCCCCCTGCTCTGCCCCCCCTTCCCTGTAGCTGCCTGTGTTCACTCCCCCCTTTTTTACTGCCCCCCTCTGTTCGTTAATTGGTTTGTTTGTCCCTGTGCTAGTTTGTTTGCCCTGCCCTTCTTGATTTAGCCTCCCTCCCAGTCAGTTTGTCTGCCCCACCCCAACCCCTGTGTTTGTTGGTTTGTTCCCTGCCCCACCCGGCCCTAGCAGTTTGCTGTTGGGCCCTCCCAGCCCTGTTTCAGCCCCAACTGGCCCCCTTTCCCCTGCCCATCACTGCTTCCCCCTATGCTATGGCCCCAGCAAAGCTCATGGCCCCCTTTAATTGACTCCCTCGTTTTTGCTTACTCCCCCCACACACTGCACTCCCCTGCATTGGTTTTGCCCTTGCCCCCCCCCATGCAGCCAGAGGAGCCGGTATTCCACCCTAGGCTGGTGAGTGCATCGCCCCTGCATCCCCAGCTGGTTCTGCTTCCCCATTTCCCTAGTCCTGGTGTCCTCCTCCCCTGCTTTCAGCCTAGCACGGCGGAGTGGCTACCTTCCCCTCCCCTTCTCCTCCCTCTTCACCTCTCCCTTTCCTCTCCTATATCCTACCCCCCTGTTGAGACCTCCCCTACACCCTCCCATGATGGCGGGTGTGCCTGGGGCTGGGACCCCCTCACTGGATGCTCCCACCCCTCCCTCTTGTCCTGAGATGTTGCCCCTGCCCGCGACCACTGGCCCAGATACCCCGGCTGAGCCCTCAGGCTGCGATCTTGGGACATCGGCGGTGGGCACCTCAGGTGGGGACTCCAGGGACCTTACCACTGCCACCGCTACTGCCCCCCCCCCACTCCAGGGGGTGCACCCTCTGCTGGGAAGAAGGGCCAAAGGGGGGAAAGAAGTACAAGAGTCCCACCCGGAAGGCACCCCTACCTCTTCCTCTCCCTCTACCCTCCCCCACTGTCCCTTCCATCAGCTCTGGGGGTGGTGTCGCTCCCAGGGCGTACGCCCAGGTGGCTGCAGGCGGGGGGCGTACTCATTACCTGCCCCAACCGCTGCCTCCAGCACCATCCCAGGGGGCCGGGGCCACTTCACCACCCTTACCAGGAGGCATGGTGCCTGTCTCGCCCCATGTGGAAACCTACGTGAGGGCATTGGCAGGTGGTGGGGCCTACGGCAGTGTTGGCAGCCTCTAAAATGTACGGAAGGGCAGTCTTCTTCCTGGCGTCTGAGGCCGCCACCCAGGAAGTGGTGGAGAAGGGCTTGGCAGTAGGGGGTGTCCACGTCCCTGTGCAGCCCTTGGAGGACCTGGGCGTATGGGTGGTCCTCACCTCTGTCCCGCCCTTCCTCCCCAATGCCGCCCTTCTGCCTTTCCTGTCCACCCTGGGGGGGCCCGTCTCCACCATCAGCCCGCTTCCTCTTGGCTGCAAGGACCCCGCCATCTGCCACGTCCTCTCGTTCCGCCGGCAGGTGCAGCTGCAGCTGCCACCAGCGGTGTGTGGTGGGTAGGCGCTGGTGCCCCATCAAGTGGTCCAGTACCAGGCCCATTATTCGACGGGGGAGGCCCGGTGCTTCCTCTGCTGGGCAATAGGGCATGTCCGGAGGGACTGTCCTCTAGCCCGGCAAGGCGGGGGGCCCAGGACTTCCGGGACTCAGAGGGGCGCCAGCCAAGCCAGCAGTGACACCCCCCTCAGCCGTCTGGTCCCTGTGGCCGCCCCTCCTCCCTCGTCAGTAACTGTCACCTGCGCCCCGACCCTGGGGGCCACCCCCCAGACCGTCTGGGTGAGTGGGCGGACCCTGCTGATGCCCAGAGCAGTCCAACAGGGCCTGTGGAGGAGAGGGAGCCAGGGCTGACACCGTTGGGCACTGGAGGGGGCTTACCCCGGGGGGAGGCCTCTCCTTCCCCCGTGATCCTGCCCCCACCTTCCCAAGCCCTGATCCCTGTCCCCATATCCCTTGGTCCTGCCTCCTCTGCCGGACCCTCCACCTCGGAGGGCTGGGTGCTAGAGTAGGGCAAGCGCGGCAAGAGCAAGGCTGGTGACCAGCATCCCCTCCCCTTGGCTGCCGAGGGGGGTAAGACCCCCTTCGAGGCCAGGAAGGGGACTGCTGGAGCCGGGCCTTCCGCCGTGCCCCCTGCCAAAGCCCAGCAGATGGCACCAGCCGAGGAAGCCATGGTAGCAGATGTGGGCTGCACCATCTCCCTCCTGGAGTCCCTCCTGCAGGAACCTCTGGCCGGAAACCCTCCCACTCCCATATCAGCTGAACCCCCCGCCGGGGCTGGGGCCTCTGCTCCCTCAGCTACCACTGGGGAGGACCTTGTGGTCATGGGAGGGGTCTTCTCATCCCTTATGGAGGACATAGATGCCCTGGGTCTGATCCCAGCCAGCCAGGGGGAGGACGACCCTGTCCCCCGTACGGGGAGCCTAGAGCAGGGCACTACCAAGCCACCCCTCCCAGGCTGCTGCACCTGCTCCCACCCCCAGGGCCCCTCCAGGCCCCTCTGCCCACCCAACTGGCGGCGGCACCTTCAACAGCCACCACACCCCTTGCAGCCCCGTCCAGAGCTATGGATCCTGGCCTGTAACTGCTGAGCGCCTCCTTTCCAGATGTGGGCCAGCTACCCCTCTCCACCCCTGAGGGTGCTGGCCAGGCTATCCCCTCGCAAGGTCCCAGAGCCGTGGGCACCGCACAACCTGAGCCCTCCTCCATAGAAGATGGCCTCCCCTTCCCCGCCCCTCCAGTTCCCAGCCCCGATCAGGAGGCACTGCACATCACTGGCCTGGTTGCCGGGGCAGCAGAACCGGTCCCCACTCCTGGCTCTGACTCCTCTCCCTCTCCTTGTCCTGACCCTTCCCTTGTTCTGGCTCCTGCCCCTCCCCCTTGTTTCCAACCTCCCCTTGACTCCTACCCCTGCCCCCAACCCTCCCCTTCCTCCCCCTGCTACCCACACTCCTGCCACCCCTGGAGTCATCTCCTTCCCTCTTAAGAGCTCCCAGGAGGCAGCCTTTGCTTTTACCGCTCCCAGCCCCCTCGGGATTGCTGTTTTCCTTCCGCCATCAACCACAGCCCCCCGTCTCAACATACCGCAGGGTCTCCATGGGGGCTGAGCCAGAGGATGAACCCCCCGAGATGCTGCGTGAGGAGCTGTGTGCTTTCCTCCGGGACACACGCGGTGCCCGGACTGGGTGCAGCTCGCCCTGCAGCGTTGGGGGGATTTCCATCGCATCCTCCACAATGAAGGATGGGCCACAACGAAGGAGGGGAAAGGGACTGGGCAGCAGAATGACGCAGCCTACCAGCGGGCCCACATCTTCCATGACACCTTGATGGCCTTTGGAGTCAGCCACAGGCTGCTGCAGAGCTCAATGAGGACCACCGGTGCTCCTGCTCACGAGGATCCCACCCAGCCCTCCTCATGACACCCATCACCTTCGCCACTCTAAACACCAGAGGCTGCAGGACAGGTCTCCGCATGAGCCAGGTGCTCTCCTTCCTTCGGGAGGGGGGTACTCGGTGGCGTTCCGGCAGGAGACCCACACGGACCCAGCCACCGAGGCCAACTGGCAGCTGGAATGGGAAGGTGAGGTGTACCTCAGTTACCTCTCTGCCCGTGTGGGTGGAGTGGCCACCCTGTTCTCCCCCAACCTGCAGTCCTAGGTGCTGGGGGTTACCAAGGTCATGCCGGGCTGCCTGCTACACCTCTGGGTCCGCATGGAGGGGATGGCGTTGAATCTCGCTAACATCTATGCCCTGACTGCAGGCCTGGAGTGGGTACAGTTCTTTCAGCAGACATCCGCCTTCCTTGGTACCATGGATCCTCGTGAATGCCTGGTCCTTGGCAGGGACTGTAACACCGCCCTCGAGGAACGGGACCACACGGGGACTGAGCAGTGTCAGGCCGCCGCGGACATCCTCCGGGAGATCATCGATCATCACTCCTTGGTGGACGTCTAGTGTGACCACCACCTGGACGATGTTGTCACCTTCACCTATGTCCAGGTGGGGGAAGACCAGCTGGACAGCATCTACTTCTCTCGTCACCACCTCTCGTGGACCCACTCCTCCAGCGTATGGCTGGCCCCATTTTCGGATCACCATATGGTGATTGTGACGGCCTCTCTCACTGCAGAGAGGCTGGGGCCAGCCTACTGGCATTTCAACAACAGCCTGCTGGAGGATGTGGGCTTCGTAGTGTCCTTCCGAGAGTTCTGGCTGGCCTGGCGGGAGCAGCAGAGCACTTTTCCCTTGGCGTGGTGTTGGTGGGACGTGGGGAAGGTGTGCGCCCAACTCTTCTGCCATGACTACACTCGGGGGGCCAGCTGGCGGAGGGATGTGGGGATAGGGCAGCTGGAACATGAGGTCTTAGCACTGGAGAGGCGTCTGGCCACCAGCCCCGAGGATCCATCGCTCTGCGGAGTGTGCCGGGAGAAGCGGGAGGAACTCCGAGCCCTTGAAGACTTTCAGGCTCAGGGAGCCTTTGTTCGATCCCGCATCTGTCTCCTTCGGGAGATGGATCGCGGCTCCCGCTTCTTCTATGCCCTGGAGAAAAGGAGGGGGGACCGGAAGCATGTCATCTGCCTCCTGGCAGAGGACAGCACCCCCCTCACGGACCCGGTGGAGATGCGTGGAAGGGCCAGGGCCTTCTACGCCAGTCTCTTCTCACCAGGTCTGACCGAAGCCACCGCCTGCCGGGTGCTCTGGAATGAACTTCCCACAGTCAGCGTGGGTGACCAGGACCAGCTAGAGCTACCTCTCACTCTAGCTGAGTTCTCGGAAGCCCTCCGCCTCATGCCCACGAACAAATCCCCGAGCATGGATGGGCTGACCGTGGAGTTCTACCATGTGTTCTAGGATGTCCTCGGCCTGGACCTCGCCACCCTCTGGCCCGAGTCCGAGGCCAGTGGAGAGCTCCCACTCTCGTGCAGGTGGGCTGTGCTCGCCTTACTGCCCAAGAAGGGAGACCTCTGCGACCTTCGGAACTGGCATCCCCTCTCGCTCCTCAGCACGGACTACAAAATCATAGCCAAGGCCCTTTCACTGCGACTGGGGTCCGTGCTGCAGGACATGGTCCATCCTGACCAGACCTACACCATCCCGGGCCACACCATCCTCGACAACCTCTATCTGGTCTGGGACTTCCTAGAGCTCGGGTGAAGGAATGGCCTGTCGTTCACCCTCCTGTCTCTGGACCAAGAGAAGGCATTCGACATGATGGACCACCGGTATCTCCTGGGCATCCTGCAAGCATTTGCTTTGGGCCCCACTTTGTGGGTTTTCTCTGGGTGCTGTACGCCTCCATGGAGTGCCTGGTTAAGCTCAACTGGACCCTGACCGAACCAGTCAGCTTTGGGCGAAGAGTGCACCAAGGCTGTCCGCTGTCAGACCAGCTGTACACTCTGGCCATTGAGCCCTTCCTCTGTCTCATCTGCTGGAGGCTGACGCGGTTGGTGCTCCGTGAGCCAGAGCTGAGGCTGGTCCTGCCATTATACATCGATGACATGCTCCTCGCAGTCTTCGCAGTTCACCGGGCAATCTGGTGCAGCTCGAGGCCTGCCTGGCTGTCTACTCGGCGGCCTCCTCCACCCCGGTCAACTGGGTCAAGAGCTCTGGCCTGATGGTAGGGGCTGGGTGGCAGATGAGCTCCCTCCCACCCGTGCTTCAAGCCATCCTTTGGAGCACGGGTCCACTACTCTATCTGGGTATTTACTTTTCCGCCACCCATCCTTCCCTGGCAGAGAACTGGCAAGATTTGCAGGACCGGGTGTCTGGGCGGCTGCCGAAATGGACAGGACTGGTCCGGTGCCTCTGCCTCTTGGGGAGGGCACTGGTGATCAACCAGCTAGTCCTGTCCATGCTCTGCCACAAGCTCAACACCCTGGTTCCAATCCCGAGTTTCCTGGCCTACCTCCAGAAGGCAGTTCTGGAGTTCTTTTAGCCAGGACTGCACTGGGTCTCTGCAGGGATCTGAGTCTCCCCCTGGAGGAAGGAAGGCAGGGCCTGTGCTGAATCCACAGCCAGGTCCACACCTTCCACCTCCAGGCCCTGCAGAGACTCCTCTATGGTGCAGGTAGTCCGGTGTGGAGTCAGTTGGCACACGCCTTCCTCCACCACCTCCGAGGGCTCTGATACGACCGGCAGCTCTTTTTTCTCCACCCAAGAGGTCTTCTGCGAGACCTCTCCGAGCTGCCGGTTTTCTACCAAGACCTCCTCTGGACCTGGAGGCTGGTCTTGGCCTCCAGGCCCCTTGCGGTCACCGAGGGGAAGGATCTCCTTGCGGAGCCCCTGCTACACAACCCCCAGCTGTGAGTGCAGGCGGTGGAGGCCCCCTCGGTACGACGGTGGTTGGTCCTGGCAGGAATCACCAGGATCGGAGACCTCCTGCACTATGCCCGGGGGGACTGGGTGGATCCCCATGCGCTGGCTCGGAGATGAGGGCAGCCTTGCCCCCTGCTGCTCAGGCTTACCTCGAACGGGTCCTGCGAGAGGGTGCTCCCCGCTTCCCCCTCAGCCCCGGTCCCACGAGCCCCCTCGGCCTCTCCACTCCCATGCACCGAGCCGGCTGCACAACTTGCAGCCAGTCCTTTTTCAAACCGCGCCCAGGCACCATCTGTACACGCTTATGCTGCTCACCAGTCATTTCCTCGCCCTCGTGTCCCGCCCAGACACCAAATGGCAGAATCTAATGCCACCTGTGAAAGGTGAGGACCCCTGGTGGGCCAGCCTGTACACCACCTTAACCCCACAGCCCGCTAGGGACATCAGTTGGCAGCTTCTTCATGGAGCCATGAGCACGAGCGTGTACCTGGCATGGTTCACCCCTCGCCCCGACACTTACCGTTTTGCGGCGTGAGGGAGACCCTGGCGCACGCCTACCTGGAGTGCACCAGGCTGCAGCCCCTGTTCCGGCTCCTCCAGAACCTCCTATTGAGGTTCTGGCTGCACTTTTCCCTTCACCTGTTCATTTATGCACACCCCGTCTGGAGCCCCACAAAGTCACAGGACCTCCTCATCAACCTCCTCCTGGCCCTGGCCAAGTGGCCATCTACAAAACCAGGGAGAGGAGGTTGGCTGAGGGGGTGCTCTGTGACTGTGGGGCCTACTTCCGTTCCTCCATCCATTCACGTATCCGGGCAGAGTTCCTCTGGGCGGCATCCGCTGGCTCCCTTGACACCTTCCTGAAGCAGTGGGCACTGTCCGGGGTTCTCTGCTCTGTGTCCTGTTCTGGCTCCCTCCTTTTGACCCTGTGACCTCCACGGCCCTCCGTTTTTTTCATTATTTGTCCCAAGGAATCAGTTGTATCCCGGCTCAGTGATTTCTCCCCTTAGGCTGGGGGAGGAACCTTGAGCGGTGGGCGGGCTTATGCCCACCCACCTCCTGATTTACAAATAGGAGAACTTTCCTACTGCCCTCTACCCTTGCTATACCACAGTTGATAACAAATGTATTATGAGTATTCTTCTGCAATGTAAACACTTAAGTCAGCAGAATGGCATAAAATAAAAACATGAATTATTAATTATCATAGCATTTCACACTTTCCTTCAAATACTTGTTATTTCTTCAAATCTTGAAAATCTATTTTATATGCTATTTTAGCACCTTATCCAAAATAGTCATTAAGTCTATATTTTCTGCACTGTCTATGGAAGTACTTTAGCCTTAATACAATATATCAGGTTTTATTCCATAGTAGTTAAGTAGTGATATACTTTGGACATCATCAGCGGTTCATCCAAGTACACTCCACCTTAAAAGTACTATAATTTATGTTCATTCAATTTTCCCTACACCTTTTCATCTCTCCAAAGAAACTATTTTGCAGTGATTTATCATAAATCACAAAAATTGTATTATTCTGACAGTTCTGGACAACTCTCCCTCCACTCAGTTGAATCTAATTTAAATACATAATCTTTCAATGTCTTCCTGCATATTTTTTTTGGTTTATCTGGGCTCTATAGGACATATTAGCATGATTTCCTAATTTATTAGGATACAAAAGGAAAGACAGAAAAATCCAATTGTATGATAACCTGAGATTAATTCATACTTTGAACAATATTTCTGTTTGAGACAGAGAGCTAAAGAATGAGAATAACAAATCTGAGTAGGAAGAGAAAATTTTATAGGAAGGAATAGGATAAAATGGGCAGAGATATAGAGGAAAGTTTCTAGGAGAGATCAATAGAAAGTGAAGATATGCTGAATTAAAGTTATTTTTACCAGCAATTCATAATCTAACACCAGCCAATCTCGATCACTGGCTAAAACCGGCCAGTATTAACATCTGCAATCAGTCACAGTGGGATGAGAAAGGATGTTGAAGTAAGGATTCTGCTTTCAGCATATCACATCAGACTTTTTACTTTTGGAAAAGGTGTATTTAAAAAAAGGTTAAAGGCAATTGAGTGCAGATATAGGGAATCCAAATGCATTATGTTTTTAGTAAAAATGGGAGTAAACCACAACATTTGGTTTGAGGTGAGGATCCAAAGCCAATCTTCCCCACAGGCATTTGTTGTTGTTCAGGGTAGTTTTCATTGTTTGCTGTGGCCTGGCCATAATCTCCTACAGGAGAAAATGTGAATTACCAGATCCATAGCAGGGAAATTTCCTAGAGAGATAATTGCACTTTGAGTGTTAGGGTGACTATGTATAGAAGTTAGATGAAGGAACGTTTATAGGGATGAAAAAAAGTTTTGCCTGGGTGAGAGAAGGAGAGGACATAGCAGGGGGTAGGAAAAATTAACCCCAAAATGGTCAACTACATATTTATAGTCATGTATGAACATCTTGAGTTCTAGCTACAGTGTTAACATATTACCATTCCATCTGAGAATTTCTGATGTGGTATAAAGTAACAATAGGATAATATAGAACACAAAACAAATTATAAACGATTGATTAATGATATCTAGTTATAGTTAGTCTATAGATAAGGGATGGAAAGGCAAATGTTTTTAGCCATTTGTAAGCAAGTCATATCAGAGGTGGATGTCCTATATTAGTGCAGTGCATACATGAATTTACACAAACTCTTAGGCCAAATTCAGTCTTTATATGAACATTTAAATATCAACGTGAAACCATGTAAGAGCTAAAGGCACTCATATGCCATGATGATGTACATGGGGAGCTGGCCCTTTAAGAGGCCGTTCATGGTCTAGTCTGGTCCTATTCCAAGTTCAACACAGAAACAAGGAATCTGGGACATGTAGCTCCCTGCATGCAGGGGGCCTGTATGCTGGGTACCAAGGCACAGTGGAAAGATAATGAGAGGGATGACATAATAAGCAATCTCAGAAAAGTGAGAGGCTTAAATGAAATAGTTCTTGCTATTGGAAAAAGGACTTATGAGGAGATTTGGAAGTGTTCAGGAAGAGGCCCAAAAGACAGCACCTGAAGAAAGGGTGACACTTTGGTCTCGCAGCCAAAGTTTATGGGGTGACCAGAGGAGAGCAGGAACTGCTTATAGGTCTTGATCAAAAGGTTTTAAGAAATGGAAGCATAAAAGACTTTGTGAACCCCTGGAGCAAGGAGGTTGAGCACCGAGAGGTGAAGATTTGATTGTTTGGGTAGGTGCTGGCCCCAGAGGGGTAGAGGGTTTGGAATTTCCTTTTATTTTTGTTTCCCTGAAAAGATTTGGCTAGAGGGCTAAACTACCTTACTTACCAGAGGGGAATTGGACACAGTGAGAGGGGGAACTGGGGCAGTGGCTGCATCTGACACTTTACCAAGTAAGTCACTGTTATAGGGCCATTAAAGTAAATTAAACATAGACAGGTGTATGATCCAAGACACCCTTTTGTACCTATCTTTATTTCAGCTCTGTATAGAGAAGATAGCATTGTATGGATGAACACAGTAGAGCGGTTCTTTTTCAGCGACTCCACTTCCCTCACTTGACTCAGTCTATATACAAATGTATATTCCAGTGATCAAAAGAGACTCACATAATTACTATGCTAATTAAAGTAGATATGAGATAAGAAACAAATGAAGATTGTAACTGAAAAATTAGAACTGTCACATTGTTTTGTTTTTCCTACCAATATTTGTATGTTATTATCAATGTATATTGCAATAAAAAGCCCCCAAATATGGTTGTTGTAAACTAAGGGCTCAGTCCTGCAAGGTGCTGAACACACTGGCTCTGATTCAGCAAATTACTTAATCATGACTTAACAATCCATTGACTTCAGTGCTTTTACACTAGGGGTAAAATCCTAACCCCGTTAATGCCAATGGCCATACTCTCATTGATGTCAATAAGGATCAGGATTTCACTCTTGAAATGTGAAGCACAATTAAAATTGCTTGTCTCTATGCATTATTTTTAGTAACATTAACTGACAGCTTCATTGCACTTCCCACGCTGCTGGGCCAGCAGTGAACAGGTTAATTAAAATATGTCCATGTGCAATTTTCATAATGCAAGTTAAAGTAATCAGCAACTATTTTAATAAAATTGCTGCTGCTTTGAATCAGGGTAACTGCTGAGTTTACCTTTCATTTATTTATTAAAAGCGTTAAATTGATGTATTGTTAAGTGGACTGTATTAGAGTGGTGTGCTGCCAAATGTCTTGGAAAGGATCTCTCTGTGGGACATGCACATCTTTCAGTGGGGATTTTAATATTCAGTTACTTTGTTAGGTTCCATTTCCCTTCTCCCCACTCTATTTCACACTACTTTGAGAACACAGTTTGGACTTTTGTAGCACATGATGATACAAAGACCAGACTTCCTTTGAAGTTGTAAGTGCTCAGAATCTCTGAAAATCAGGCCCCAAACTAACACTTATATCAAGCATTATGAACTTATTTTTAGTACAATGATTGCTCATCTGACAACAAGATAGTGTTAAATTACAATGGCATATTTTGAGTCAAGTAGGAGATTATTTTTATGGACTATTTTGAGAATGACAAATAATTTTCCACCCCATAAATGTTCATTCCCCAGGTCTGGAAACCAGGGTTGAATTCCTGGCCTCTCTGAATTCAATGACTATCTCCCCCTGACTTTAATGGGCCTGGGATTTCATTCCAAAATGCTAAATACTTCAAGAATGCACATGTATTCTTTCAAAATGAGCATAAAACAAAATGTCAAGGACCATATTCTGCCATTCAATGTGTGCACACAATTGGGGAGGTCTAGGTTAGGAAAACGTTTTTCACTAGGAGGGTGGTGAAGCACTGGAATGAGTTACTTAGGGAGTGGTGGAATCTCCATCCTTAGAAGTTTTTAAGGCATGGCTTGACAAAGTCCTGGCTGGGATGATTTAGTTGGAGTTGGTCCTGCTTTGAGCAGGGGGTTGGACTAGATTAGTGTTTCTCAACAACAGGTCCATGGACCGACACGGGTCCCTGAGATCTCCCTGACACAGTTTAGGAAGGCAAAAAAAGGCAGCAAGTCGGTCCCTGGTATCCAAAAAGTTGAGAAACACTGGACTAGATGACGTCCTGAGGTCCCTTCCAACCCTAATCTTCTATGCATTTCCATGTCAGAGTCTGAAAGCAATGAAGTTGTAGTTTGCCACTGCTATTCACCTTCAGTCATCTCATAGACAGCCTACCAACTGGTTTCACTGAGTGGTGGGAGTGAACACTTAAAGCAGCATGGAGAACAAAGAAAGCTTGCAGGATTTCAAAGGACACTGTTTGTCAAATGAAAAGAAAGAACCAGACCAAGAGACTCACAGCCATAAAGGAAGGTCTTGCCAGTCTAAGATAATGTGAAATGTTTCAGTACTGCTCCTGAATCTTAACAGAGAAGCCTATTTAACTTAGCTTGTTTTGAAGCGTAAGATTAGATGATAGTAATGTGCATGTAGGCTATTTATTGTAAAAACCTTTTTCTCTGATACTTTGTTCCAACTGTCTAATGAATATTTTAAGAAGGCTGTTGCCCAGTATTTCTGGGCACAGGCTCCCAAAGGGGTGGGGGTGGGCAGGTGCATGAAACCCACTTTGGACTGCAGGGTTATAACCAGTTGGTATGTACAAGGCAATGTACCCAAGCCCTGGCTAATGGTGGTACAATCACAACATTCCACATTGAAAGAAGAGAGGGCAAGAAGCTGAACACCTGTGGGGCAAGGCACTCAGAGATGAGAAAGGGGACAGAGGAACAGCTAGCCCCATAACTGTAACGAAAGGTAAATGGCAGGTTAAACACAACCACTACCAGGCCAAATTCTGCTCCAAGTCATAGCAGTGTGAAGCTGGAACAACTGAAGTCTCTAGAGTTATTCTAGCATTAATTATTGGCATCTTTGTGTTTTATTTTATGGCATTTAAATGCTACTACAGCAAGACACAATTGACAGTATGGCTTTATCTGTCTTAGCTGGTGCTTTCTTTAAGCCAATGCTGTTCATTCATTGCTGATTTATATGTGAAACGTTGCCTTAACCTTGTGGAAATACCCAGTATTACTGGTGCCATGTTCACTTTCCCTGGGCTCTGCTCCTTCTCTGCAAAATGCTATATTCATTGGATTTTTTAGGAGCTTGGACTGGAAATAACATTCAGTATCCCCTTGGTGGTGCACTTGTCTGCTATTTTAGGGGGCAGTTGCAAAGTGTCTACTGTATGCATACAGTGGTTCGACAGGAGAGGCACGCTCTGGGATCAGCTCTTGATTTGGCAGACAGGGTATGAGCTGGTTCCTGTGCTTGTGAATGTTGGGTTGATTGTGCACTTGTGGCCAGACTTCAGCCAGGAAAGAGGTAGAGTGGGAATGAGCTCCATTGCTGAAGTCGTTAGCCTTTGATAGTATGACAGGCAGGTCATGAACCAATCCCAGCACGCTATGACAGCACTACAGCAATGAAATGCTGATTTTCAGGATTGTGAGGACAGCATCCTGTCAGGATACTAGAGACTAGAGCTACCAGTGCAGGTGAAAGCAAAAAGGGCGTGTTCCCAAAGGTAAAGGAGCCCCAGGATTGCACAGTTGGTTCTCATAGTGGGGGAGGAGCTTGAGGTCATTGCAGATTGAGGTTCCCTCCCACCCAGACTTGTAACTTCTCTCACTCCCCCCCCAACCTCAATGGAGCAGGGAGGAGGGAAACGGTTTCACAATTCACTGAGCCCATGGGGTAGACCCAATGGTCTGCCTCTACTTAATGTGTGGTTCATAGTAAAAGCCCTATGACTTCCACTAGAACCAATTAAATACCTGATACCTGAGAACTGGGGCAGACAATGTAGTACCCCTCCCCCAGATATAATTAATAAAGTTGTAGTTAGCCATTTACACCCGTCCCATGTTTGTCAATAATTAGCTTGCTTATTCTGGTTAATCCAGTAATCCAGTGCTATTTATTACTGTATTTACAAAGGATGTTTTCCACATGGTGGAGTAGCCTTTTCTATTTCTGACTAGGACTGTTTGGAATTTTCTGAAGTGAAGTGTGATATTTTGGCTAATTTGTTGGGTTTGGATTACAATAAAGAAGAGAAAATATTGACAATTTTGGTGAATGCTTTCCCTTTTCCTGCTCCCCTCCCCCAATTTGCAGCTGGCTCCATTTATTTTGCAGAGACCTGTCACAATTATTTTTATTTATAAATGTGCTCCCAACTTCCACAGGCCAACCCATTTGGAGAACAGGATTTGAGCTATATCTAGGAGTTTCATGAAAACTCCAACTATAATCATGAGCCCAGACCCAGGGTGAGTCAGCATTTGTAACACAGATAGGCTGTTTGCTGAGAGAGATCTAATGTATTATAGTAACCCTGAATCTTCATCAACGAAATCATCTGACACTACCACTTCTGATAGTTAAGTCAGGTTTTGGTTCAAATGTCAAAGAAGTCCATCAGCTGTCTAGAGCCTAGTATGGTCTGTCCTCAGAAACCTGACTAACTGTAAGAGTCCTTGCTGTAAGCTATGAAAAAAAAGCTAAATGTGTAGCGAGATCTGATCATTTCCTGAGTAGGCTGCATTTGTTCAACCAAAATTAATTTCCTGCATACAGTATATTTTCTCTTCATTCACCAGTCCCTAGTATATATGCCATTTAGTACAGTCAAAGATAATGAAACATTTCTATTCCTTTATTGCTTTAAAATAATCCCCATGTTGAATAACAGCTTACTTTCCAATGGAAGTAATCCCAGTGCTTTCTAATCCTTTTTATTCTCTCTTGGCAGCTTGCATTAGATAAAAAGTGGGTTGAGGGAAGGAATACAATAACTGAACAGCATTAAACTCCAGCTGTTTGTAACTTGGTCTCTGCTCCTTTTATCGTGCGCAAGGGAGGCAATTGTGGCTAGCCCTTTTCTTTGTATAGTAGGAATCTGGAGGGAATAAAAAAAGATTTATTGTATAGGAATCGCTTTCTTGCTTTCACCTCTCTCTGTTATCTGGTGTTCATAGGTTTTGCCAGTGTATCAAAATGTGGGTTACAGCTATTGGAAAAAAATAAAGTTCATGAATTTTGTCCATTGATTGGATAAACAATTGTAATGGCAAAGCAGAAAAATGATAAGACAAAAATTCCTTATCACCTGTGGGTGAACACTTTTCACAAAGTGATCATTTTATGTCTGACCTATCAGTCCTCATCCTCAAAGGAAACCAGCACAACAGTTTCAAAAGATGACCCTGGGAGCTTAAATTCATCACTCTGCTAGACACCATAAATCATGGTCTGAACAGAGACACTAGATATATCTTATTACAAAAATTTGCAACCCACTAGCCTCCTGCCCTCTTTTGTGCTGTGACTGCGGAGGTATTAACGGGACACTCTACCTATTACGCTAAATATTCTGTCCCACCTTGCATTTAGCTGTTACACTTTTGGAGTAACTTTCTCAGACCTGAAGAAGAGCTCTGTGTGGCTCAAAAGCTTGTCTTTCTCACCCACAGAAGTTGATCCAGTAAAATATTTAACTTCATCCACCCTGCCTAATAGCAGAATATAAGACAAATGCATTTATGCTTGTGGTTCCATTTTTCTCAGTTTATCTGAGTGAAGCATTTTATACTAGCTATCAAAGCAATCCTCAGGCCCTTGGATGAGCTCAAACACATACTCCTTAAATGAAAAATAGGCAGGCTTGAACCTCTACCTCTTCTGACACTGCTCATTTCCAGGTCTTTTACTTAGTATAAATATGAGTGCCTAGGAGAAGTTTGCAGAATGAGCCCTTTTAATGAGGTTAAGTGAAGCCAAACTGGGTTGCATCCTACAGTAGCAAGAGCTCAATTTCACCAGACCACGTAGAAAATGCACAAAATTTTTTTCCCCTTACCCTGTCATCTGGGGTTGGGTCATCAAGCAGGCATCCACCAGCATTTTTTGTCTGAGAGCACTAAGGTCCACCTGATGAGTGCAATCCATCCATCACTTCCTTAGCTTTTCTTGAGGTCTCTCTCCTGCCATTCTCTCCTGCCATGCTAACTTCACCAGGTCCTCTTCATTCATCCTCTGTATGTATCCAAACTTGCAAAGTCACAGTTTCTGCATTTTGTCAGCTACATCAGAGACTGACTCCATTCAACTGTTTTCATTTCAGAGTCTGTCACTTCATGTATTTATTTTTATTGTGCAAAGATATCTCATCTCAAACACCTGTAAGCATTGAGCCTTCTGCCTCTTTACCACTCATGCTTCTCCACCATGCCATAAACTTCTGTCATATGGGTATTAAAACCCATAGGTCTACTTTATATAATGTAGGGTCTCTAATTTGTGAACATGAAGTTATGGAGGAAGGGAAGACTTCTAATTCATGAAATTAAACTTGTGAGGATATGTATACCCATTTCTTTAAAACTGTAGGAGGAATCCAAGCAAGGAAAGATTGGGAAGATTCTAGCCAGAAGCTCTAGAGTAAATTAGAGAGAGAGAGAGAGAGAGAAAACAGTGATAATCTATTTAAAATAAAAACAAGAGTCTTGTAGCTCCTTAAAGACTAACAAATTTCTGCAAGCATAAGCTTTCGTGGGCTGCAACCCACTTCTTCAGATGCATGAAACAGAAATCAGATAGGAGGTATATATATGCCTCCAAGGGTAAGAAACAACAATGGGGAGGGTAGGTGTTAAAGTCCATTCAGTTAGAATAGATGAGGCCGTTTCATAACCATTGATTAGAAGGTGAGAATGTGTGAACAGTTACAATTACTTCTTCTAATGAGATAATTATTCTAAGTCCCTATTCAGACCCAGTTTGTTTGTGTCAAGTTTGCAGATCAGTTCTAGCTCTGCAGTTTCTCGCTGAAGTCTGTTTATGAAGTATTTTTGTAGCAGTATGGCAACTTTCAAGTCAGCTACCAAGTGTCCTGGAAGATTGAAGTGCTCTCTGACTGGTTTATGAATGTTACCATTTTTATGTCTGATTTGTGTCCATTTATTCTTTTGCTTAGTGACAGTCCGGTTTGTCCAATGTACATGGCAGAGGGGCATTGCTGGCACATGATGGCATATATTACATTAGTAGATGCACAGGTGAATGAGTTCCTTATGGTGTGGCTGATGTGGTTAGGACCTGTGATGGTGTCACTAGAGTCATTTATGGGCAGAGCTGGCAATGAGATTTGTTGCAGGGATAGGTTCCTGGGTTAGTGTTCTTGTTGTATGATGTACAGTTGCTGGTGAGTATTTGCTTCAGTTTGGGGGGCTGTCTGTAAGCAAGGATAGGTCTGCCTTGCACGGCTTGAGCAAGTGAGGGATCATCTGCTAGGATAGGTTGTAGATCCTTAATGATGTGTTGGAGAGATTTTAGCTGGGAGCTGTAGGTGATGGCCAGTGGTGCTCTGTTGTTTTCTTTGTTGGGTCTGTCCTGTAGTAGGTGACTTCAGGGTACCTGTCTGGGTCTGTCAATTAGTTTCTTCACCTCTCCAGGTGGGTATTGTAGTTTTAAGAATGTTTTATGGAGATCCTGTAGGTATTTGTCTCTGTCTGAGGGATCAGAGCAAATCCAGTTGTGTCTTAGGGTTTGGCAGTAGACAATGGATTGTGTAATGTGTCCAGGGTGGAAGCTGGAGGCATGAAGATATGTATTGCGGTCAGCTGGTTTTCGGTATAGGGTGGTATTAATGTGACCATCCTTTATTTGTATTGTAGTGTCCAGGAAGTGAATTTCTTGTGTGGAATGGTCCCTGCTGAGGTTGATGGTGGGGTGGAAATTATTGGAATCCTAGTGGGATTCTTCGAGGGACTCTTTCCTGTAGGTCCAGATGATGAAAATGTCATCAATGTAGCATAGGTAAAGGAGAGGTGCTTGGGGATGAGTTTTGAGGAAGCAGTGTTCTATGTCAGCTGTAAAAATGTTGGCATACTGTGGGGGCCATGCGGATGCCCAGAGCTGTGCCACTGACTTGAAGGTATAGGTTGCCTCCAAATCTGAAGTAGTTGTGGGTCATGACCTAGTAGCTGAACTTTGTCCTGGTACAGACCAAATCTTCACTCCTAAGAAATCTGAATTTCATTGTAAAATAGACTGCATTTGATTTATCCTCATGTATGTTGTACTGTGCAGTTTTTCTTGACTACCCATTGCTGTAGCTCCTGCTGAATGTAGATTTTTGGGATTTAAACTCATCAAGACCTGCTTGAAGTCTTCAAGAGAGACTCTCAGGATTTTTGATGCTATCAGTGGAACATGAACTATCAAAAACCTTGTATCTGACAGCCTAATAGATGAATTCACAGGGAAGTAAATTAGGAAGGTCTTTGAGTGCTGCAAATACTTAAAATACTCTAATAGTTGAAGACAGTGTCAATATTTAACTATAAAAGTTTGTTTATATTGCAACCTCAGTTTACAGGCAAAAAAAAGGAGGGGGGGACATTTGTCCTGGGGTAGAAGGTAGAGTCATAGAGACCATGTTTATTGGGGGACCAGGATGGTGTACCCCAGTTGCTTCATTTTTCTCCTTGTTTCACTCTGTTCCCCTTTTATCTTTCCTCCCTAGGTTTGACCATCATACCTCCTCCTTTCCCTGTCTTACTTTGTCAAATTATCTTCCGGAATAAATAGCAGTTTGTGCTGTGAAACAATACATTTTTAGCATGCAAATGATGTGCCTTTTTCTTCTTTAATGCAAGTCAATAAAATCACAACCATTAGAGGTGGATAGCTATCAGCCAACTATTTGTAAAAATTAATGTATACGATCATAGAATTTACAGGAAATAGCAGTTAAATGTGTTCAGGTTCAAGCAATTCATTCCATTTTGCTAGGAAAATTATATTAAAAAAAACTGGAAATTTTTGTACAGCTCTCATCTCTATGCACTCACCAGAAATAAATATGCTTTAGATTTTATGATTTACCATAAAGTATATAAATATGACTCTTATTAAAGGTTACTGAATTTCTCTCATGTATACATTCCCATATTACATGCTCCTTAGCTATAAAATCAGTTTTCTCTGGGGTTAATTTAGCCTCTCTATTTCCTAAATAATGCAAAGCATAGAGAACTTTTATGCCAACAGCAAGACTGATTATGAAGCTTCCGTAGTAGTTCCTTACAGAAGATCAGACATGCACTATAAATAAATACTTTAGACTCTTGAAGAAAATTACAGTGCAACATGCAGATAGCATTGGTAATTATTCAGAAATTCCTTTACCTGTAGAGCAACTAAAACATCAGACCTTAAAATAAAACACATGCATAGGATAATTTGTAACAGTAATAGAATATTTACCTTGGGAACATTTGCTCATCTGTAATTATCATCTGAAATACCCTAGGTGGTAGTCCATTAGTCAAAACTTAAAACTAAATAAGTGGTAGGATTCACAGGCATTTATTTGCAAGAGAGATGAGAAATGAATTGGTGATAAAGGAAATTATAATTTATGCATCCCATATATAATTAATACATCCTAATGTAAAAATGATAACAATAAGAACGTATTACTCTACCTCAGAGTGATCAATAAGGATTTGGTCTTCTGGAATAGTTTATTCCCTTGTTGGGAGAGACGTCTGTGGGCACTGCCTCAGAATATTTTTTCCTTGTCTATTTGTATTTACAGTATGCACAGTTCCCAAGAATGGGTTACAGATATGTAGACCCATTCAAGAATCCAGAAATGCCCAGATATGTATAAAATCTCCAGTCAAACTAACTTTTCTGCTGTTTCTCCCATGCACAGCAGCTTCCAACTGTTGTAATTCTGTTTTAATACTACTCCAAACACAGCAGAAGTGGTGGAAGGACATGTGCTTGGCTAGTGACATAACAATTACTTTCCCCTTATAGCATAAGCTTGTAAATCTGGGTACTGGGCAACTGCATGCCAATGGCTATAAGGAGAGCCCCTTAGGTGATGCCAACCCACATGAGATTATTTTACTAACAAACCTGCTTGCTTATTGTATTTCAAAAGAACACTTCTCTTTGAGACAGCAGGTGAGAGAGTGGCAATTTAGTGTCTAAATTCCTCGCTCAGGTGCTGTAAGCAGCGAGTTATTAAAACCAATCTATGGAGCAATGTGGGCTTTTTTAATGTCCAAACTAAGTAAATTTATTCATTTAATCTCCTACCCCCTCCATCATACTCTGGCATATTGTCAGGTGACTTGAACTACTGCATCTAGTTGTCATACATTTATTCACTTTGAGTGGGATCCAGAAAGGTATTTAGATGCCTAAGTCCCATTTCTAGGCATAACTGTAATACAAAAGCCACCCTGCTGCCTAACCCTGTAGGCACCTAAATTCACACGTCACCTGTTATTCTAACTCTTTCTCTGGCCCAAGTAATATTTCAGTATTCCATTTTTTAATGATAGTGGGACAACTTCAACAGGAAAAATTGAGGGAGCCCCACATCAGAATATTCCATAGCCTAAGAGTTAGGGCACCCACCTGAGAGGTGAGAAAACCCTGTTCACATCCCTTTTTTCCCTCAGTAGGAGTGAGGTCTAGAACTGGGGCCCTCCAACTTCCTCTGTGTGTACCCTATCCAGTAGACTTATAAGAGAGGTCCTCCTCCCCTCACCAGGCATTTTGTTTGGGGTTCAGAATGGATCACACATGCAATGTCCCCAGTTTGTGGATCATTAGCAAAGTGAGGCACCTCCATGTGGCCCAGATCTGGAGTGGCAGTTCCCACTGGCTAACTTCAGTAGCTCCCCCCTAATTTTCTGGCTTTGTGGATCACAGTGTAAGGCGCCTATCTCCCCATTCACTGCATAGTGACCTAGCATCTAGCTCAGGCTTTGTGTATCACCGTGTTCTTCTTGTGATTTTCTAGGTGCCTAAAATCTAGATTTTGTGATGCTAGGTGTTTCAACTCCTAAATCCCCCAATGGATCCCACTCTTTGAGCCTACAAAAGGCTCTATTCACTAGAATCAGAATCATAGAATATTAGAGTTGGAAGGGACCTCAGGAGGTCATCTAGTCCAACTCCCTGCTCAAAGCAGGACTAACCTCAGCTAAATAATCCCATCCAGGACTTTGTCAAGCTGCAGGTTAAAAACCTCTAAATATGGAGATTCCACCACCTCCTTAGGTAACCCATTCTAGTGCCTCACCACTCTCCTAGTGAAAAACATTATCCTAACATCCAACGTAGACCTCCCCCACTGAAACCTGAGACCATTGCTCCTTGTTCTATCATCTAGTACCCTTAAGAACAGCCTAGCTCCATCCTCCCTGGAACCCCTTGTCAGGTAGTTAAAGGCTGCTATCAAATCCCCTCTCATTCTTCTCTTTTGCAGACTAAACAAGCCTAGTTCCCTCAGTCTCTCCTCATAAGTCTTGTGCTACAGCCCCCTAATCATTTTTGTTAGTTTCCGCTGGACTCTCTCCAACTTCTCCACATCCTTTTTGTAGTGGGGGACCCAAAATTCGGCATAATACTCCAAATGCAGCCTCACCAATGCCGAATAGAGGGGAATAATCACTTCCCATGATCATCTGATGGCAATGCTCCTACTAATGCAGCCCAATATGCTATTAGCCTTCTTGGCAACCAGGGTACACTGCTGACTCATATCCAGCTTCTTATCCACTGTAACCCCCGGGTCCTTTTCTGCAGAACTACAGCCTAACTTGTCGATTCCCAGTCTGTAGTTGTGCATGGGATTCTTCCATCCTAAGTGCAGGACTCTGCACTTGTCTTTGTTGAAGCTCATTAGATTTCTTTTGGCCCAATCCTCCAATTTGTTTAGGTCCTTTCTGTGTCCTATCCCTACCGTCCAGCATATCTACCACTCCCCCTAGCTTAGTGTCATCTGCAAACTTGCAGAGGGTGCACTCTGCCCCATCCTCCAGATCATTAATGAAGATGTTGAACAAAACCGGCCCCAAGACCAACCCCTGGGGCACTCTGCTTGTGACCAACTGCAAGCTAGACATGGAGCCATTGATCACTACCCATTGAGTCCAATGATCTAGCCAGTTTTCTATCCATTTTATAGTCCACTTTTTATAGTCCACTACTTCGGCCTTATCCAGATCCATTTCCTAAACACAACAAAATGACTTGGGGGAACAAATTCTGTCTTTGGTTGCAGCCAGGCCATTCTAACAAAGAAGAACAAGAATTTTCTCTTCCAAGATGTACTGCAGAAAGGTACAGAGGAGAAAATTGGAAATGAAATCTGGATTTTGATTTTGTTGTTGTTGACACACTACCTAAGGTTTCCATCCCCCTTTAATAGTTACACCTGATCACATTTAAGGTTAGAATTAAACACTTCAGATAGGGTAAAGGGATACATATTGGGCCTACCTTGAGTGCTATGCATTGAGTGTGAGAATCACTCCTTTACTATGTACGTATGTGAGTGTGTCTGTGTGAGTGGGGGGGAGTAATATTAAGTAAATGAAAGAGAAATGCAGCTCCAAATGTCCATGTTTCTTTATTAATAATGAGTGGAAAGAGGGAGGAAACATGAAAATGCAGCATACAGCACTTTGGTGGCCCAATTAGAGCTCGGAAGAATCTGACGCCTGCTGGGTCAGGTGAGAATGAGCACTGTCTCCGCACTGGTACCTCGCAGCATTATGCCGTTGAAAAGTACAATTCTTCCACTAGCAGTGGGGGAGCTCGGAAATGGGGCTTCCTTCATCTTTTAAAAGGTGTATTCAAATCCTCCAGCAGTTTGGCTCTGCTTTAGCCTTTCTTCCACCCTGCAGGCCAAGAACAATGTCTAATTATGAACACTACCTGCTGAGGAGGAGAGAGTGGACAAGGCTCCCTGTACCATACCCTCAGTGCACCCCATAATTCATGAACTATAATTTGGCCCTTAGCATCTGAGTAAACACAGCTGGAGAAGTTTTTCTATTTACCGAAATGCTAAAAAACAAATAGCAGCAACAGGAGAATCATGAACTGGGCAAAACAAAAGAATCTGTAGCATTCTTTCGGCAAATATGTCTTCCTCCTTTTTATTTTCTAAGTTGGCATTATTGCCCACCATCAGGGTTAAACTGAGAAGATTTCTGGTTGCTTTTTCACATACCCCATTACTTCTTTTCCCCAAATTATTGAGCTGCTTACCTTCCTGACAGTGAACCTCCTAAACCCCATAAACCATAAAACTCATCTCCTTTGCTTACAACTTAATGCCCTGATCTTGCAATGAGCTCCACATACCTCTGAGTGAATCTGACTACAGAGATAAGCTCCACATACCTCTGGGAAGAGACCACATTTAGAGCTAGATTGTGTCTTTAGACTTAGCTGTACATGGGGAAGTTGCACGGGGACCCGCAGGGGAAATTCTGGCTGACTCAGATGCAATACTGGGCAGAGCACTGGGGTGAATGGAAAATAAGTGCAGTCATTGTGTCACCCTTTGTCAGAGTGCAAGCATGATTTTCCACCTCTACAGTAGGATCAGATGCACTGGTAGATGATAACCTTTTTAAAGTGGCTTTGCACCCTATCACAACTGTTGGTGCTAATCTCATAGAATCATTAAACTCAGGGAAGGGTGAGGGCCAGATTATGCAAATACCCTGAACTGGGGTGAAAAGATACAGGGTGGAAAAGCTCCTTGCACTCTCTCCCTCATTTTCACATCCAGGCAGTGTCAGGCACAATCAAACTAGTGTGTATAGCTGTGTAGCTTTTTCTACTTGGATTTGTATTCATTTAAGTAATCTTTTTCTTTTAAATAAGTCATTAATAATAGTATCATTTGTCATACATAATGAGGTTTAATTGCCCCATTTAAAGCAGTGCAGTGCCTCAGCTCACTATCTACTGAAACAGTTATGCGAAAGGATGAAATGCTCTGACTTGGATGCAGAAGGCACTTACGATATTTGCAAATCCATGGCCTGATTTGGAAAACTGTATACCACTTATGATAACGAATACAGAGTTGAAAAATTAGGTATAATATAATTCTGAGAACAGTTAGGTATGTGTGAAATAATATTCAGATCCCGCCCTCCTCCCAACACAAATGGTAAATGCAATCTCACTAACCAAATTTGAAATGCATCTTCCCATGGCCATTTATCCAAAATCATCATTCTACTCCACCCCTTCTTCCATAGTCTATTGGACACATTCTTCTAGCTATGGCTATATCCATTGGTATTTAGCAGAAGAGACCATAACTTCCAAACTTAGCAATTCCCATGGCCACCTGCTGCTTGGGCTTCAACTGGAGCTGAGGGTGACAACTGGAAAGCAGATGAGTAGGTGGCGTTGCCTACCTCGTCCTCTGCTCCTGGCAGCAGTGGGAGCCCTTTTGCAACAGCTTTCCCTTTTCCCTGCTGGTTGTGTGCTCTCCTCTCCTGAAGCCCAATCAGAGCCAAGAAAGACAGGAAACCCTTGGACTCAGATGCATCTTTTGTGGCAACAGACCTTCCCTAAGCACTGCTGAAGCTTTGGAGTAGGATGTGTATACATTCAGGCTCTTTAGCCAAGTAAATGCCAGTAGGATTAAGCATAGCACCAAAACATCATCTGTATGCAATTACACCTATTATAAAATATTTAGAATTGTTCCTTCAAATCATGAGCCAGGTGACCTAATCCTGGCCAATAATTAAATATTGGAAATGTAAAAATGTGTGTAATTTAGTTACAGAAAAGAAGGCAATGCTAAATTATTCTAAGCACTTCGTTTACCTAACAACAATCTTTGGTTTGTTTAAAAGTCCAGAGCTAACAAAGCTTGGCCATATGTTGTTAAATCACCAATACCTCCAGCAGTGCTGAAATACATTTTACCACTCATGTTGCTCCTCACTCACTCCAAAATTATATGCTCTCTCTGAAAAGTTCTTAGCTTTTGGTTGGGCATTCTAGAGTTTTAGGTTAAAGTCATTCTAAAACAAAACATTGACATGTTTTCTAAAATTATAGCAGAATATAACTAGATTGGGGTCAGAATTCTATTACAAGTGCTATAAACTTATATTTACATGAAATACGTAGGAGCTAGAGCTATGAAAACCTCAGCAGATCCACTTAGCAAGTGGTTTGTATGTTTTAAATCCACTTTGGGTCTTCTTTGGTTCCCTCAGATGGTTTGCAAAGCTTCTGAAGAAACTAGTCTGAGTTTTGAAATTGCAATGACACCAGAAAACAAGTGAGAGTCATGTGGACTGTGCGTTATTCTGGTGGAGGTTGCTTTCAATACCAATAAAGCCATTTTGCTTTAATCCAGTGGTAAGGGAATTCATCTGAGAGGCGAGGATTCCCTATTCAAATCCTTTCTTCTCCTCCTCAGGAGGAAGAATTGAATTGGGGTTTCCAGCATCCCAGGGGAATACACTAACTACTGAGATAAAGGCTATGAGAGAGGCCTCCCCCACATTTTTTGTGGTGTTAGGCATGCTCAGAGGATTCCTACTGGATTGGGTCCCAGAGGCAAATGAGGTGGAGGAAGTGTCTTTCCCCTTCAACTTTTGCACTGGGCAGGGGGTTCAGCAAGGCAAAGATGTCTTGCTGCCTTCCTGAGGCTGCTGTGTGCATGCTCAGAGGCAGAAACACAGATGCCTAGGGAACTTTTACAGCACAAAGTTAGGTGCCAAGTGAATTTAGGCACCTAGAGGGTGCAGCAGCAGCAGCTGAGCAGATTGATTGTGGATTGCAGAAGTGCCTAAAACTGGGACTTAAGCACCTAAGTCCCTTTGTGGATCTGATCCAGAGTGTGTTCAGATTGCAGAAGAGGAGCTCATCAGAGCAGCAGTAGCCTCCCCAAGGGAGGAGGGGACAGGGCCACAGCCCTGATAGCTTTCTGTACTTGCCAAGGTGGGAATGGATTTCTGTAGTATACCCCCAGTGCTCTCAGGGACATTTTCCTGATTCTGCATTGAGGCAGTCAGAAGGCCTTTTGGAGCAGCTGCTATTGTACATCCACACCTACTGGAACAATGGTACAGAGTGTCATGACAGAGCCAAGTTGGAGACTGCAATGAACAATACTGTTGTACTCTCCATTCAGATATATTCCATCAATTTCTTAACTTGAACAACAAGTTTTGACATGAACCCGTAGTTTGATATCCCAAACAGGACAACAAGAAAAGCCTCGGCATAGCACTGCATCTTATATCCCTGTGCATAATTGTGGGGGAGGAAAAATGAAGACAGCTGTATGAGTTTTTCTAAGCAAAGTCAGAAAACTACAGAGCAGTGTATGTCTAACAGAAACATTGGAAGGGAAAAATCTCGTGCTTCAGGGTTTAAACCAAACTCTACCTATTAGAGATCAAAATAAGACCTAATGTGAAGGGCAGATTTTCCCACACACTTTGATTCTAATCCACTATGGCTAATCCTGTGGTTCTAAAGGAATAGGGGAAAATGCAGTGCATTCATTACCTGGGTTCCGTGGTGGCTAAGAAGCAAGGACAGTTCTCTTAGGAGGCATTATATTTAGTGGTAAATTGAGAGTACTGTTAAAGTGGATGCATGTACAGAATGGCAATTCTTCAGAGACAAAGGAGATTGAGGGGAAGATGCTCTACATCATTTGTTCCATTCTCCTGGAAAAAAGGATGACACTATGCAGTAAGATTTTTCTGCAAAAGCCAAACATCAGGGGACCAATAGGAAAGAGAGTAATAAAATCTATCAAAGAATCTCATCCCACACAGCAGGTAAATGGCTGTCTTATTAGACAAACCACAATATTAATAAAATACAAGGGGCTGGAGAGCACTTGTTCCTATGCTGTGCCTCAAGCCATCAGGAGTCAGTGGTCGTGGTGATTATATCAACAGACTCTGTTATAATGTTCCTTTCAGCACCACCTCCTGAGTAGCTGACATTAATAATCATAAACTACAGGACACTTTATCCATAAAATAGCTATTACCATTGACCATTATCTCTATAAATAAATATGTATTTAATGAAAAGCTCCTGTGAGGCAGGAGTGTAAGAAATCAGTTACTCTCTCCTGCCTCACTGAAAGGCTTTTGTTTGGTGGAATGTATTGTGAAAGTGCTGTGTAAGGTAAAAGGAAATTCATTTTCTCTGTTTTCTTTCAGTAATATACACCCTCTATATCTGATAGGTTAACATTCTTGGTCATCACATAAATGACATCACAACTTTTGCATCGTCAGCACAGTAGGGTGAAGCATTTGTTATGAAACCCAAAACAATGTTAGAGTTTCTTGCTTTTTGAACTTTGTTAAAAACTTGAAACTCTACCCAAGTTTTGCAAATGAAGCTGGGTCCAGACTTTCAAGCATATGTAGGCTGACAAAGGGTTCTGTTCAGACCCAAACTAAAACTGGTCCTAACCAAAAACCTCACACCTGAACACCTCCAAAATTTAGGGAATTTTGGATCAGGATTCAAATCCAGATCTGAACTCCTTGGTTTATTTTCAACTACTTAAAACTCTGTTGGGGCAAATCTAAAGGGCAACAAGGTTGGTAAATTCTAGCTGGCAGTCCCCCTGCTTCTGATATTAACAAAAGTCAGTTGGAATGTGTGAAAGCATCTAGCAGCATTGTCAACTAATGAGCTCCACAAAACAGGATCTCCTGATGAATTTATATTTTATGTCCTTCTTCAGCAGCAAGTTGTTATACCTTTCTTGGAAAATAGCCAGAATTTGAATGACATTATCTGTAGTGATTTACAGAATATATCTGCGAGTGGTGGTGTGAAAATGATCAGTGCTTGAAGGTGAGTCTTAAAATTATACTGTTTGAGAACATAAAGAGTCATAGCTGCCTTTCTCACCTTAAAAACTTTGTATGCTGAAGATTTATTATTTAAGAGGTGTCATTACTTGTGACTATAAGAATACTGATCCATAGTCTTCAGCCCATATCCTCCCTCTTGTACTATCATCTATTTCCACAAGTGGAGGGGAGCCTTTGCTACACAGGGCCCTAAGTGGAGGTTGTGCCTACTTTACACACTGCCCTGGTCTACACTAGATAAAATAAAGCATTCAAAGCCCCTAGTGCTTGTAGAATAGTTTGTGCCAACACAAGGCCCTTCACATTCAATGGTTTAAAAATGGTCTCATAACTGAATGAAGCAGGCTACCATCCAGCAGGTTTCGATATTACTTGCAGCTTAAAAAGTTCAGTCTTAACTGGCATAGTGTCAGCATGTGGAGACCGAGAAGCTGAAATGGCTCAACTAGCCCTCCCACTGCTGGTCCACAGCGTACTGGTAGAGAAATCCACCAAGACACACTGCACTGAGAGCCAAGAATTGTTTGATGGAACCCAGAAGGCATGGCAACTGAAAAGGTTTAGCACAGTGCTAGAGTGGAGGTCAGACAAACTTTAAACCAACTCAGAATGGCTAGTGTGGTTACATTGCCCCATTTGTGGATAAACCATTCACTGCAATGGGCTTAATTCTCTAGTATAAACAAGGTCCTATAAACCTCTTTGCATTGGTTCTCTAGTTCTTGCCATGCAGGGTGGGTAAAAGGGGGCTTTGGGTTTCCTCTAGATTCTTCCTTCTCCTAAGCCTGCAGTGGAAACCATCACCAAACTCTACAGTAACTTATGCAATTGAATTCCTCAGCACAGCTGTGGTTGTGCAAGTACTTGTAAGAGTTCTGCTGTCCTGGTGCCAGAAGGAACTCAGAGCCAGCCAGCAATGCAAGAGGCAACCATGCATCACAATAATTTCAGCAATGTTATACACTCAAGATCCCTATAATGTAGTGAAATATCTCATTATGCAGATGAGGAACAATTTCAATTAAGTGACTTGCCCAAGATCACACAGGAAGTTTGTGGCAGAGCTGGGAGTTTTTCCCTCATCTCCTGAATCCCTGTCCAGTACTTGAACCACAAGTCTTACCTCCATCCCTATTTTTAGCAGACCCCTAAACAGTGGTGGGGTAAGAGTGGAACCCCAGAAGAAAAATTACAATGGAAATGCAAATAAAAACTCAGGAAATTTCCACCTCCTAAGGAAGAAACAAAAGCATCTTGATTGTTGAGAATGGGGGTATTGTTTGAGTAAGGACTGGATGTACATTGTGAAGCCATTTGTATTCCCTTGATCTGTGCATGGCATGGGTAGTCTTCCTGTTGTGTATCTCATGTACCTCCTGTGAAGAGGAGTGGGAAGATCAGTTGACTTCCCCCAAATCTCTAGGAATGCTGCCTCCAGGTCTAAGAACTTGCTTGAAGAGAGGAAAGACCAGGAGATATAATCCCCCACTGTTACCTTACTGCAGCCAGCTGCATGTCTTTTTTATCTCAGCATATCCACAAGATTTATGGCCTGGATCCATGGCCTGATATGGTCAAAGAGTGGACAAACTCCTTTCCTCTCCACCAGAACAATTCAGTAGGGAACTCAGTGAGATTTCCTCCTCCTTAGTTCACATCTGCAGGTTTTCCTCATAGATTCTAGTCTGACCTCCTGCACAATGCAGGCCACAGAACCTCACTCACACTCCTCTAATAAACCTCTAACCTCTGACTGAGTAATTAAAGTCCTCAAATCACGGTTTAAAAACTTTAAGGTACAGAGAATCTACCAGAAAGTGAGCCATGCCCCATACTACATTGGCACTGAACTTAAATAATTCCTCTTCCTCCCTGGTATTTATCCCACTGATGTATTTATAAAAAGCAATTATATCTCCCTTCAACCTTCTTTTGCTTTGAGTCTCCTCTCATAAGGCAGGTTTTTCATTCTGCAGATCATCCTAGTAGACCTTCTCTGCATTTGTTCCAGTTTGAATTCATCTTTCTTAAACATGGGGACCAGAACTGCACACACTATTCCAGATGAGGTCTCACCAGTACCCTGTCTAACTGTACTAACACCTCCCTAGCTCTACTGGAAATACCTTGTCTGATGCATCCAAAGACCGCATTAGCTTTTTTCACCACCACATCACATTGGTGGCTCATAGTTATTCTGTGATCAACCAATATGCCCAGGTCATTCTCTTCCTCTGTCACTTCCAACTGATGTGTCCCCAGTTTATAGCAGAAATTATTGTTATTAGTCCTTAAATGCATGATCTTGCACTTTCCATTATTAAATTTCATCCTATTTCTATTACTCCAGTTTACAAGGTCATTCCAGATCTTCCTGTATGATATCCCGAACCTTCTCTATATTGGCAGTACCTCCCAACTTTGTGTCATCTGCAAATTTTATTAACACATTCCCACTTTTTGTGCCAAGGTCAGTAATAAAGAGGTTAAATAAGATTAGTCCCAAGACCAGTCTCTGAGGAACTCCACTAGTAACCTCCCTCCATCCTGAAAATTCATCTTTCAGTATAACCTGTTGTAGTCTCCCCTTTAACCAGTTCTTTATCCACCTTTCACTTTTCATATTAATCCCCATCTTTTCTAATTTATCTAATAATTCCCCATGTGGAGCCATATTAAATGACTTACTGAAGTCTAGGTAAGTTAGATCCACTGCATTCCCTTTGTCTACAAAATCTGTTATTTTCTCAAAAAAGGAGATCAGGTTGGTCTGGCATGATCTACCTTTTGTAAAGCCATGTTGTATTTTATCCCAGTTACTGTTAACCTTGATATCCTTAACTACTTTTTCTTTCAAAACTTTTTCAAAGACTTTCCATAGTACTGAAGACAAACTAACAGGCCTGTAGTTACCCGGATCACTTTTTTTCCCTTTCCTAAAAATAGGAACTATGTTAGCACTGCTCCAATCATACGGTACAACCCCTGAGTTTACAGATTCATTAAAAATCCTTGCTTATGGGCTTGCAATTTCATGTGCTAGTTCCTTCAATATTCTTGGATGGAAAATTATCTTCCTGATTTAGTCCCATTAAGCTGTTTGATTTTGGCTTCTACCTTGGATGTGGTTTTTTTTTTTAGGAGAGTCGGGTTTTTAAAAGGTTTTATAAGTTTATACAGCTGCTGACATCTTTACTCACTGTATCACTTTTTTGATTGGACATTACACACGATGCATTCCATTAGAACACAACCCATTCCCAGGAAGTTGTGAAAAGTGAACAGGCAGCAGATTGATCCTGACAACTTCCAACTAGGCTTCTGTTTGGTTTTTTTTGGACATTCAATGAGCTCGAAAGTAGTCAAGATATATATAGATATATTGCTGGATTGATAAATGAGGCTTTGGTTAGAATTCTGTTGATACTAATGGCCAAGAATTCTCTTACATCTCACAGTTTAGTAGCTCCCTAACAGTCACAAATTAAGAGATGCACTCATGCACTCAGCACTTTGAAGTTGCAGCTTGGGTGCCTAAGCTGAAGGAGAAGGTTGACCTTCAGAGCCCGAGCCACAACTTCAAAGTGCTGCACAGCTATTTTTAGAGTGCTTGCATGAGCCTCACTAGCCCAAGTCTGTTGAGCAAAACTGAGAGGCTCACTGCCATGGGCTGTGTTGATGTACCCTATAAGGCCCAGGTGCTCCTTAACTGATTGACTTCCACCCAGTTACTTTCAGTGTTGTTGTAGCCATGTCAGTCCCAGGATATTAAAGAGTCAAGGAGGGTGAGGTAATGTCTTTTATTGGAGCAACTTCTATTGGTGAACAAGACAAAGCTTGTCTTGCTCACCAACAGAAGTTGCTCCAATAAAAGACATTACTTCGCCCACCTACTTAGGTAATTAACTATTCACAAGTGGATCTGGGATGCTCATTTTCATTAGCAGACCTGATGCAGGATACAGCTACCCTGTGACAAGGGACAGTTGGAACTTTTGTTAGTTCTTCAGCTTGTAGCCCAAAGTAAGAAAAGAACCAATCTAAACAAAAAATTCCATGAGCTCAGAATCTAAGAGCTATAGACACTCTTTCATATAGCTACTGAAAGTCAATGCAATCACCTAATAAATAAATAGAAAACCATGTTTTTCCATTCTAGTGAATAATGTTTATAAGACCTTATGGTAAGGAAATTCCATAGCTTATTAACTGACGACTCGAAAGGCTTTTAAACTAATTTTGATTCTATTGGAGACCATGATGACTGTTTTCTGTATAGAGGATTTAATCCCATAAGATGAAGAAGTAATATCATGCTGTAAAGTCCTGAAATTGATTTTATTGCTTTCAGGACAAATACATATGTTTCCTGCTTTGTAAGGTTATTGATTTAATTAATAAAATTCTACACTTGATGTGCAACTTTATGTTTGATGGAAAGAAATAGGATAGTAGGATGTAAGATAATGATGACGTAGGCCCAATCTTGCAGTCTTCACTCAGTCAAAACTTCCACCGACACCTGGAGTTTTGTTTATGGGATTTCAGCCTCAGTATTTTACAAGTAATGATTAATAATAATTCATTAAAAAAATACACAGAAGAAGTTGAGGAGACAGAACATCTGAGCCTATATAAGAAGCACTACATTGAGACCACAGAGGAACTGATGGATTTTAGAGGGGAAAACACAGGGGAGAATGAAAGAGAAGCTGAGGAGGTCAACCAAATTGCAAGCCTGAGTGACAGGGAGAAGATGGATTTGCAGGACATTTCTCTTATTATTGCTACTGCATCCTCCACAACACCAGACTTCCAACTTGCTTTATTGAACTGTAACAAATTGTCTCAGACCAAAGGCTTTTTCAGATAGAGATCTTACCATATGTTTGTACAGTGCCTAGCATAACAGGCTCCGAACCCCATTCAAGCCACTATGGGAGAAGGAAGTAGAAATAAGATTCTGGTCTATATCTGTTCTCATATCACTCTCATCACCGTAGTACAGGAGCACCATCAGAGAGTGAATTAAGTGATGTGACTAACTTTCGTCACACGTATTTTATGCTCTCTCTCAACCTGTCCCCAGGGAGAGAATTGTGTTTGCATTGTGGTGTGTTGTTTAGGAAAGGTTTTGTTTTTCCAGTTGTATTTTTTCTCCTTCCTTCCTTGAATGTATATACCCTGTGTGTTTATGCAGCTCCATCAAAACTGAAACATTTTGTGATATCATGTCCATTTCACTGACATTTAATTTCAGAGGAAGAAAGTGGGGGAGAGGAAGTTCCAAGAATGAAACATTCAATTTTTCATTTTGAAACAACTTGTTGGTTCAATTAATTTTCAACATTATTTTATGTGTTATAATGTAATATAAAATAAAAAGTCAAATTCAAAATGAAAAGCATTGACCAAACCAAACTTTTTCTTCTCTTTGAATGAAAGAATTACAGGATTTTCTTTCTTTCATGGAGAATTCAAAATGTTTGGGTTTTGCTCAGATTCTAAATGAAACTGAATTTC
Source organism: Mesoclemmys tuberculata (assembly GCA_007922155.1). Classification (NCBI taxonomy): domain Eukaryota; kingdom Metazoa; phylum Chordata; order Testudines; family Chelidae; genus Mesoclemmys; species Mesoclemmys tuberculata. The sequence continues at coordinate 3,482,957 of ML675606.1, forward strand.
TGAAATCTCAAAATCCTTTGTAAACTGAATTTTCTGTACTCAGCATAGCTCTTCTCTTAAGGACCTCCTGAATCCATCACCAGTGATCCTTTTTGCTCTGTAGCACTCCAAACCCCATTGAGATTCAAATTTTACCCTGTGGAAGTGAAGTACAAAACAAATGCAGCACAGGAGGACAGGCCTGAAGGTATCAGGTGAGCTCCAACTAAGCTCTCAGCATTAGAGTTAATATCTTGAGCCTTGAGGGTGAAGAATAGTGATTCAACACTCATATGCTTATACTTTTAAGACAACTAATATGTAAAAGGAGAATAAGGACAGCATTGTACCATGTTATTTTGATATATGCTAAGGTCATGGGCTAGAACATGGTATTTAATTTACAGAACCATAGCTAGAAAAGTCCCAAGCACAATCAGAAATCTCTTAAATACTTAAAAATCCAGGGAAAGCTGCAAATAATATATTTGTATGCAAGCTGGCTCCTCTTTTTCAGACAGCTATCCAAGGTAGCCCGCAAGCCCAGGGGAGTCTGGAAGACAGAGATAGAAATCTTTTGAAAGCAATAACACTTCAAAGAAAATTATAATTTAAAATATTTTAGTGAGCTTGTGAACTTCCCAGTAGATGGTGTTGCTGTAACTGAAAATCAAATTTCCTAATATGCAAATCATCTCCGAGAAAGGCCTCCTGGAACCTACCTTTCATGTAGTAAATAGAGTTATTTTAAAAAAAAAGAATTCTCAATTCTATTATCAATTCACAGGCTTTGAATTTTGGGAGGTATGTGTATTATCTCTGAGAAAGAGTCTGAAAAACAGGTCAAGTACCATAAGTGAAACTACTGTAGATAGGATGTTCATGGGAGGATCACCAACTAGGGGCGTGAACAAGAGTAGGCCTTAGAGATGCTATATAGTGAGGCTTGCAAACCAAATTTGTTAATGTCATTAACTGAATCTCTCTTGAAAAAAATCACTATGGTAGCTATGAAAAGATAACACATTGTTCTAGAAATTGATGTGTCCCTTATGTTTCTGAAATTAGTCATTTGTTTTGATTTAATTTTCATCAGATGTTACATAGTCTGATTTATATTAAGAGATTAAACTGAAATTTCTTCCAGAGAAATAAAATTAATTCATCTTGGTGTGTATTTAACAGGCACTGGCCACATGAATAGTTCAAAGGGTTAGGGCCAGGGTAATTCGCTCTGGTGACACTTTACTCATACTAGTGCTTCCATTTCTTTACTGTAACTTTCTACCCTACCTGCTTACCCAGGGACAGTTCCAATGACCATTTAAAATCTATGGGAGTCTTGCCATTGATTGGAATGGGCACTGGAATGGAACCTCTGATCCTAAATAGTCACTTAAATTATGGGTCTTTTCTTAAAAAAACAAAACGAAATAGTGTCTGAAATTATTGCTTATGAAAAATGCTAGCCATGGAGACTTAATTCTCCTTTTTAGCAGGAGAATAGGAACAGCACAGGCAGCTTCCTCAAACAGACCCATTAATACGCCTCACTCTAATCTTGAGAGATCCTTTCTAGTGCTAAATAAGTAGTTCCATTTTCATGACAGCTTCAGTGTTGATCCTGTGGGGATATAAATGGCTCATAAGGATGATAAGAAATTACTTCTGAAGGGCACAGGGTGTTTGCATGATCAATCCTGAGATTGCCACTCACCGTTCTAATTAACACCAAGCCTAGTGATTTGTTTGGGCTGTATAGATAGCTGTCAGCAGAGAAATGGATCACTGAGAAAACCCTGTTCATGTTGCAGAGGTCACCAAACCATCACTGTATGGTACTAATAGCACTTTATGGACGCCAATAACTTGGGCTGGATTTAAACTGGCAACCTATTGTTCTAGGTGTCTAGTGACAAGTCCAAATGTATTTATTTATCAAAACTTTTCAAATAGCCTCAGTGAGGATAGAATAATTTTTGTTCATATAGTTTGGGTGTGTGGGTGTGTAATGGATTTGAGATTTCCCCCCACAAAATCATCTCCTGGAATTTGAGCACATCAGTATTTTTTAAATTGAGCACACAACTATTTTTCCAGTAATTATGTGCACTGTGTTTTTCCAAAGAGACTACCATATACTTATCAGAACTCTGCCACCTGATTCACCAATCTGAATCAAAATGAATCCATATTAAATTATAACTCTATGGTACATTTTTAATACTGCAGGGTGAGAGTAACCATCCATGTGGCTTGCATAATGTCTAGGATTATGAAAATCGTAGTGTAACTAGTACACTTTGTTAATCATATTTGGAATTAATATTTTTTTAAAAGATCCATGACTTATAAGACTTATTTCCATCTCTATGTGATGTTACAGTTCTAAGGACATAATTTAAATTTTTAATAACACTATATAGAAAGATAAAGACACACACAGAGTTATATGAAAGAAAGTCCAAAATAAAGGGGAAGACTACATGGCTGACCAAGGAAGCGAAAGGAAATAAGAACTTTTGTTATACCCCTGCATCCACAGACCATGGATCCAGGCACACGAAGATAAATGGGCACCATGCAACTGCTTATTCCCCCTTTCCCAAGCAGGAAAGTGGAAGCTTGGTCCTGCCCCACAGTATATTGGCCAGGACAGCCAAGCCAGCGTGGGCAATGTACTTTGCTGCTAATGTAGGCCAATGCCAGGGAGAAGCTGGGAGGGAACTGAAACTCAGAGGGGTATCTCTGAATTATAGTGCATTCCAGGGCTACTCCTGTGACAGTAGAGCTTGCACACCACCCCATGTTCAGGGCTGTGCCTTAAAAGGCATAATCTAGCCCTAAAAAAAGAACTTAATTTCAGTCAAAAATTTCAGTCCAGGTGGTCCACATCCATGGGAACCACTCAGTCACATATCCAAGGCCAGAATTTGGCCTTTGTTTGTAAAGCTACAGTGAATAATACATAAGGCAAGTAGGTACAACACCTACATAAAAAGTTGATGTTTAATATTAGAGATCATTTACTAAAACAGAAGAATAAATATCATATGGTTTACTGCAGCAAAAGTTACAGCAGATTAGAATTCTAGAAAGATAATCTCATATAGCCACAGTAAAAGTAATGGCTGGCATTGTAGGTATTGATGCACGCTGTTGTTTTGCAGGTCTGCATACATCAAATTTAAATTAAGCATCTGCATGTGGAAACAATACAATTCTCTCCTTTGGTTCGTTAGTTTCCAGATAGCAAAAGAAAAACCTAAGTATAAAGAAAGAAACATAATGGAACTGCCTACTTAGAATTTTTTAAACAACCCTACACCCAGCGAAGTGCTATAATATGTATACTACAGACATCTTAAAAGTTTAATTTAAAAAAAAAGAACAGAAAATAAAAAGCTTTCTGAAATCACATGCTGTCCAATAAAATGATTTTAGAATGGGGGAGGAGGAGGAAAATTTAAAAGAAACCCCAACAAAATGTTTTTAATGTCATGTAATAATTGAAGGGAGTCAGGGCTGTGACCATTTCCTTAATCTGAGAAGAAAGCACAATAGGTAAATATGCCCAAATCATTAAAGCATCATTGCAAAATGATAACTGGCCACTCAACCAGAGTGGGATTTTCTTTTTTTTTTTAAATGGGTCAATTATCGAGTAGACAAAAATAGATTAATTGTTTTCTCCGTGTGTCTGTAAGGATGGCTGAGCAGAATTTTGGACTGGTAACTTTTCATATAAATTTCGCTATGCGGGGTTAAAGCACAAGTTTACTAGAAGTGAAACCAGTCCTCAAGGGTGAATCAAGTGACTCAGCAGCACATCGGTACAGATTGTGGCCATTATATTTTGGAGAAAGGTCCCTGGGATTCCTTATTGAACTAGCTGCACAGCATTCATGCTTCGCCATATTGTTATGCCTGCATCACACTTGATTCCATCAGGTTTCTGGTGTAGAGCACAGTCCAGTGCTCACTCAAGTCAGTGGGAATCTTGGACCTTGAGAGCAGGGACCAATCCTTATATTGTATAAAGGTTGCCTAACACTTTCCATTATACTGGATTCTTGCAGCTTTTCCTTTCAGAAAAATCATTGTTTGCAGTAGGCCTTTGATAAACAACATGGAGAAACCATTCAGGCTAGAGAAGTGCCTTTTCTTTGTTGAATGAAATTCCATTCAGATCTAAGTGAGTTGTAAAGTGCTAAAAAACATTTCCTTTCTCTCACTTGTGTTCCTCAGGAAAATGTAGGCAGCCCAACACAAACACTGAGAAGTCCAAAGAGCTCGGTCCATGCTTGTGCCAAAGCACTATCAGCAAACACTGGTGAGAACATCTGGGAAGTGCCAAAGAATCTGTGGGAGGGTGGGGGAAGAACTGGGTTGGGCTTTCTTTGGTAACCCATCCCCAGATGCAGCATATGGCCCCAACATCCTATCCTCCCATCAGGGATGCCATATGGGACAGGAGCTCCCCCAAGTCATAGTAGGATGAAAGAGACACCTGAGCCAAGCTACTCTGTAATCTCCCTGGATTCAGCACATGATCTCAGCAGCCCATCCCCTCTTCTGGTGGCACCACATGTGTTAGGAGATCCCACAACACATGGGATGGAGGAGAAAGAGCTGATTTGAACTCCAAATATAACTCTTCCCCTGTCCCCAATCTAGCACACGGCCCCAAACAATCCTTTCTCCCAGCTGGTGGTACCTGATATGCCAGAAGTTCCCCACCTCCCTTGCTGGGGGAAGAGAGAAAGCTGGGTTGCTCTCCCCCAGCCACACTCTGGACCCATCACGTGGTGTCAGCGCTCATCCCTCCTCTCCAGCAGAATAGTCTTCTCCTGCTGCCAACTAATTGTAGTTAATTCCATAACTCAAGTGGTAGTGGTCTGTTCGGTGGTGTCATGTTCAGACTCTGAATATGATGCAATGATGCATTGTTACAGCTGCATATAAGAGAATTTATTTTTACTGTCCTTTAAAAAAAACCCTAAGATACTACGTACAAAAAGTTATAAAATAATATTGCGGTTGAAAAGTTAAGAACTGGAAAGTAAAGAAACGACAGATTTACAGTTGCTGCCATGACTGAATTTGGCCCCCTTATGCATTATGATCTCTAATGACATGATTACATCCTATTTTTTTCCACCAGATCCCTGACTCAGTCAGTCTACACAATGAACACATCAGCAGCAAAAGTGAAGTTGCATGAACAAAACTAAATTTGGCATTTCCTATCATTCAGATGCTTGACTTTGCAACCTAAAGTACAGTCTTTTAACATTTTTATATGCAATTGTTAGAGATCACTGATAACACATAAAGAGGGAGATGAAATTTGGAGCATAATACTTACTCCAGTAGCTACAGGTTTACTGAAGAATGTACAAATCTTTTTGATATATTTTAAAAGTAAAATTATCAAACTGACGTCATTTGAATGTAAATAACTTCTCAAGTTATAATGAACTTTTAAACATATTCATAGGCTTGGAAGAATTAGATTTTTTATACGTAAATGTCAGTAAATATCAATTTCAAAATACACACAGAGACAGATAAACAAATATTTCCATTGATAATAGAAATTTAGATAGGCAAAATAAGAAAAAAATATTAGAGTTTGGTTTAAGGCCATGTGCTTTGTGTATTTTGAGATGTGATGTTGACAATTTATGTTTTAATGGTTATTAGGCTTTAACATTTTTAATCTCAGTGTCTATTGTGATTAAGTAAGTTATTGTCTGACCACCACATTGTCTGACATCTCCCATAATTTCCTACAACTGCAAAAATTTAAATCCATAAACAGAAAAATTCTTTAAAAAAAATTGAATTCTGCTAAGCTTACATATACAATATATATATTATGTATTAGAACAATCTTTTTCTGGAACATTGTAAAGGATTCTCAAATATGGAATCACAGCAACAAAGGAGTAGTTCAGGGGACAATGGAAAGAATAAGTGTGTGGAGGCTTCAGTGGAAAGGGGAAGTAAAGATTGCAGGAGGAAAAAGGTTGAGAATCCTTGATTTAGTTGATGCTCCATTTCATTTTCCTAAGCATGGGTAGTGAGTGGTACAGACATAATTCTCTAGGTTCTAGATATCCTGGTGATAGAAAAAAATCCGAGGTTAAATAAGTGTGTACTCTGTACTCCCACCTCCTCCTACCTACATGTTTACTAGCAAGTGGGGTGCAGTTTCACCAAACAGAGAAATCTGCACTGGAATCAGCAGGGGAAGTTAATGCCTTGCTCAGTTCTCAGAATTCCCAGAGGGACTGCTACAGCAGCTGCACCAGATGGGAGAATAAAAAGTAGTCACTGTAAGATTTCTGTTAACCCAAATGTCTTCCTGAGGTCTTGACTACATGGCGAGTTACTGCATGGCAAGTCAGGGTGTGAATCTACAGAACACCAGAAACATCCTGTGTGGACCGTTCTACACTACAGTGAATGTCCCAGAGAACAAGTGTACTACCGTTTCAGAGCATAGTACCCTAAATTGCACTCCAGGACTTTCACTTCACTGTAGTGGTGGCCATGTGGAATGTTACTGTGCCACAAGCTGATATGCTATAGATTCACACCCTGACTTGCCAGTCAGTAACTTGCCATTTAAACTGATCCCTAAAGGAAAAAGGATCTTGCCTTGCCCCTGGCTCATCTTCTACTCCAGGAGAAGAAGAGACACATGAAACAAAATGGTGTTTCATAAGTCTTTAATAAAATAAAGATAATTTACAGAGATGGGGCCTAGGGGTCCAGGGTAGGATAATCAGCTGTTCCCTGAACATTCTGGAAGGGAAGGGGTCAAGCTACTTTCCCTTTAAGTCTAGGAGGTGATGGAGAAGCTAGAAAGTCACTGCACCATTGAGAAGATGAGTTAGAAGAAGATCTTGTTTTGGTAAAGGAGTCCAAAGTAGAAAAGAGTAGAGTTTTGGAAGAATTATGGGAGGATTTGGAGGAATATTTGGATATGCTTGATATATGTAAGGTCAAATGTTAGGGACTTTGAATATGAATATTACTCAAATACATATATCTACCTCTTTCACCATTACTAGTGCTCATCCCGAAGCAGGGCTATGTTTTATATTTTTATCCTCTCTCCCCATTTTCTTACAAATTAGTTCTTTCATTATACACATACACTGGTTTATTATTGTAGGACTGCTCATGACAAATCTATGGGGATATTACAACGCACCATATGGAAACCTCTTTATTTTGTCCCTAAGATATTGTATTGAGTGTTTGGAGCTTGGTTTAATAAACAAGTGTCCTGTTTTCCAGACAGCTCCTTATTACTGTGATGTTATAACATATAGGTTATTTTTACATGAAATCCACTCCTGTGAATACTGGAACTGTAGCTTCAATTTATTTCTGTTTTGTAACATTAGAAAATGCAATGTAGGTGAACCCTGGAATTACTGAATAATGCATGCCTTTTATGTAGACCTGAAAGTTAGTGCACTCCCATTCCCTGCAGTAGTATAGCATTTGATGATATGAAGGGAACATGTACGGATTATTTCTTCTGCTTTAGCTGATTTCCATACCATGGCTGGAGTATAATGTAGCTGTAATCCACAGTAAGAGGACAAATTTCCAGGAAGATTAAATGGATGTTACTTGTATGCAGCAGAACTATCAAAAGCTAAACTGTACCTTTTCTCTCTCCTTAATCCATGTTCTACCCCAGACTTCACTCAGTTCATTTCCCAGATGAACTGCCAGAAATTAACTCATGGGAACTACCTAGATGAGAATGTGGGAGATATTTTAAACAAGTGACCTGAATGGAAGTTAGTATGATAGATGATGATGTATGGAGCTTCATCACCATATCTCTCTTGTGGCTGCTCTCCACATTTATTCACCATGTTCCTCTGACCAAATCCATATTCACATTACACTGAAAAAAACCAAACCAAAATGCACAACCCATGGCAGCAAGTCTCAGAGCCCATGTCTACAGACTCTGGTGGGAAGGCCCAGACTACAGGGCCAAAAATAGCCATTTAGACATTCCTGCTCAGTCTGGAGCTTGAGCTCTGCAGTGCAGAGAGAGAAATGGGCTACAAAGACAAAGCCAGAAGGGCTACATGGCTATTTTTAGCACCATAGTGTGTACCCCATGAACCTGAGTCTGTAGACCCGGGCTGCAAGACTTGCTCCTGAGTTTATTTTTGTGATGTAGACATACTCTTACAGGCCAAGACCCAGGGCAGCTAACTAGGAACAGAAAGCATGGAACAGGAACAGGGCACCTAGGAACAGGGCAGCTAACTAGAACTAGAAAGCATGGGGCAGTATCCTGTGGTTGAAGAATACAGAAATTCTCCCTCCAAACTTGCCCTTTTATTTACTTTTACCTGTGTCTCATTGTGGGCTGTTTGACATTCCTCTGATCATTTGGATCAATATATTCTCCCTGTGGATAGGAGAAGCCATTTTGGTAGAACTTTGACCAAACTTGAACATCACAGGTTCAGCTTATCTTGTATAAACTCAGATTTCTTCACTTGAAATTACCTCCTGCTCCTTCCTCACCAAAAGGCAAGCTCTCCTCTTCATTAACTTCCTCCCAGTCCCTTATCTTTTACGGTGAAGGGGAAAGGACTGATGGTCTTATATACTATTTTATTTTAATAGGCCAAGAATATTATTGGCTTTTCAATACAGGCTTTTTCTTAAAGTAACCCTTCATCCTGCAAGTGATGCTAGATTTCTCACAGTAAAGCATTTGTAACATACACAACCCTATCTCTAAGGTTCCCCACTTACTTTAGGGATGGAATGAGCCATTGCATAGCATTCTCTCTCTCTCTCTCTCGGGAGAAAGGAGAGCAGGGATCAGCATCTCTGGATACTCTGAAAAAGCTTGGAAATTGGGAGAGGTCTGAAGATGATGGAAGAAGAGGGGAAGGGAGAATGCCCAGGCATCTCTTGACCAGAGAAAATCAAAAGTAAGGAAGGGGAAATCGGGGTCCTGCCAGAAAGAAGGATTTAGAGAGCAGAAACTAGAGCTCAGTGGGGAGAATCTGGGTGTTGGGTTCTCTTTATCCAACTCTTTGTTGCAAGTGGGTTGGGTACCTTCACTAAGAGGTTCGGTCTTACCCTCATGGCAGGGAGCTCCACTTTTTCCTATTCTGAGAGTTAGATCTCCAAGGTGAGTGCTCCTTTATCGTTCTCTCACTTTTCCTTGTGTTGCCAACCAGTAATTATGTACTTACCTGGTGAAGCTGTTTTATTTTTTCCTTTCCCTATGTTGTGTTCTCAAGGTGGTTTTTTTTGTTTGGTGTTTTGCGCTTGCTAAAGTGGTTGACTTACATGCTGAAGCATTAGAGTTTATCACCTTTTTTTTTCTTTTAAACTTGATCTCATATAACAGAATATTTTCATTACTCATACAAGTGTCTAGTCTTTTTTTAAAAGACCTGTTAAACTCTTGTCCTTAGTGGTGTCTTTTGGCATCACTTCCCACAGCTTAGCTGTAGATTTTATGTGACCTTTCAATTTTATTGAACATACCTTTGTTCTTGCAAAATGAGAGGGTAAGTAGGAACACTGGTTTATCTTCTCTAGAATTTATCTGTATCATATCCCCTCTTATTCCATTCATTGCATTTATCTGTATCATATCCCCTCTTATTCCATTCATTGCATTTATCTGTATCATATCCCATCTTATTCCATTCATTGCATGAGGAGTAACACTTTTGTTTTTTTTAAACCAGAAACATCTTTACTACAATTTTATTACTCATTTTTACCAGGCTATCCCAATCTACACTGGCCTGGTCAAACCATGTTACAACTTGATTTGACAACAATCATGTTTAAATCATTGTAAGCCATGGTTATACAAAGTTCTGACAGCAGTGATGGGTTCAAAGAGACATGAAGTGTCACAGAGGTCTCCTTCGGACGAGCTACATGAAAGGGAGCTTTTCAAAAGGTTACTCATCCTCATTATTTACTGTTCAAAAGACTTTCAGTTTGAGACAACAGATGTTGTGGCAAGAAAATGGATTATTGATTTTTCTAAGTTGTTTTCTGGAGCTAATGCTACTGGTCTGTGATTATCTGCAGTAGCTGCTAATACTTTCCAATAGTTAATAAACAATTATTTGCCCTTACTCATAATCATGTTGAAATGCAGGACCTGTCTACCTCAAGTGTAACTTATAGCTCTATAGGTTTCACACTATATCATAGCCACAGTATTAAACCAAAAGCCTTTTACCTCCCAAGACTCAAGTTCTCAGTTTCTCTTAAATCATCTGATACCACCAATACCTGAAAGAATGAAAGATCTATATTTCTATACCAACTCTAACCACATGCCTCTGAGCATTTGTCTCCACCTTCAGAGGTGAGTGACAGGAAAACCTGTCTTAAGTATACATGTGGCCAGATTGACCAGTATGCTCCAGCTCCTTTGTGCCAGTCTCTGGGAACCCAGATGACTGCTGTGTTTCCAGCCCAGCCCACCCCAGCTGGAACATACTGGTCAATCTGGCCAAACTTTTCTATCTACTTCAGAGACTTTGCTGGAAGTTACATTAGCTGAGGTGTGGACAGACTGGACTGCATGTGGCTGAAAAATGCTAGTGAATTGCAAGGAAAAATCCCAATTTGTAAGTACATAACAAGGTGTTATTGTCACTTGCACCACCAGCTACTGGGAGACATAACCACACTAACAAAGTTAGTGTATTACATATGTACCTATTATTTAGTCTCTGTTCATGGACCAGCTTTGATCCTCTTCCCTGAAGATAGTGAATTTTAATGAGTAGGTGTAAAGAACACCAAGTTGATCCAGAAAAGTTATTTATATTACAGTAGCACTGGAGGCTGCAACTGAAAACAGGGCCTTATGTTAGGAACGTCCATACATACAGTAGTAAGATTGTCCTGACCTTAAAGAGCTTGCAATCTAAGTAGACAAGACAAAGGAACTAACTTTATTCCCTATTTTACAGATGGGGAACTGAGGTACAAAAAGAGTAAGTGACTTATTTCAGGCCATAGAAGTGGTTTGTTACAAAACTGGGAATTGAACCTACATCTGCTAAGTCTAAATTCAGTGCCTTAATTTTAAGGAGATCCTTCCTTCAGTGCTCTTCAGGGTGGGTGCTCTTAAGTATTAGTTTTGTGTAGCATTACAATGTTACACTGCTGAAACAGTCCAAAGCAGAGCAATGAGAACACAGTACGTTATACACCAACATATATAGGTAATTTGTTTTCTGAAAAAACAATCTAAGCAATTCTGAGCATCAGTTAAACTGAGATATTATGATTTCAATAATCATTATAGTAGAATCCAGTCTTTCAGCTACTATTTGAAACTGATGAATGTAAATTCCTTCCAGGCACTGCTATTAAAAGATATATCTTAGCACTTCATCTTCAGATTTACATAGGTGATGCCTGTAGATCAGTATCACATTTTTAATATGCCCTGAAGTGCAAAAAAAGCCAAGAAAATCTTAATTAATGGGTCACATGAGAAGGATTAATAATTTTAGGATTATAGCTCAGTGTTATGCACAAGGAATTAAAGTTTAAATTCCCACTACTATCATCTCAAGAGACGTAAGCTACATGCTCCCAACACCATGCTGAAAATGACTTGGGAGATTTTATTATGGTCTACAAAATGTCAACTGAACTTAAACCCTTGTAAATTAGGCCATTAATTTCAATGGACAGATTTACACTGATGTCAGAGACGAATTGGACCCAATACCCAGTTACACATCCAGGACCCAATTCCCAACTGCCTAGAACTTTCTGTAAATCATTCTAATCTGGTAGCCTCTTATTTATATTTATGTAGAGTGAGTGTGACTACACAAGGTGCAGGACAGTGGAGAATCAGGCTTCCAATATGAAAAACCATCCAGACTGGACCATGAGTGTGTGTTCTCCTACCCTCTGACTAGACAGGGAGCCCAGTCTGCCATCTAAGCATATAGTCACTAACTACATTGTGTACTCAACTGTGTACACTGTGTACTCAACATAAAAGATACAAATGTGCTTGGTAAGCCGAGTGTATATACAATATATAGTGGCATCTTCACTGTGGAGCCCTAAAACTTTCTATGAACTCCATATTGAAGCCTCTTTAATAGAGGAGATTGTCATTGTTGGTGTTGCATAGACCTGTCGGGCAAGGATTTCAGTTCACAACTGTACAAAGGAGCAAGATAGCAAACACACCTTATATCAAATATTTCCTTTACATCCCAACTTTCTCTTTGTTCTCACTCTAGAGAACTTTCCTATCCCTTAACTGCCTTAGGCTATCAGCATGTAGCTTCAACCACAAATTCAAATGAAAAAGGGGGAAATGCAATAGAAACCTCACATGGCTAATAATGCTTCTAGGGACTTGTAGCTCAGCACAATTTAGAAACAATCAAAGATACTGTCCCCAAAGAATCCTTTCTGGGTTTTACATTAAACTAGTGTCTTCTGGGACAGGACGTTGAGGCTTAAGCATTCCTACAGGAGTAATCATGCAAGGATCAATCCTGAGTGCCCTCAACCTCCTGTGACATCAATGGGAGCTAAGAATACATGACACACTGTAGGATTGGTTTCTCAGTGCACTGAGAATCTCCTCCCTATAGGAAGGAAGCATTTCTAGTAGGGCTGTCCAGAAAGCAGGAATTCTAATTTATGGGGGGAAAAACCCCAAGGTTTTTGCATTTGGTTTAATTCAACATCAGGACAAAACAAAGACCTTTCTTTGGTTTTTCATGAGAAAAAATTGAGAGCACACCATTCCAGTGGTTAAGAGTGGGAGAGCTGGGTTCAAGTGGAGCAGGGATTTGAACTTTTTTCTCCTACATCCCTCTTAAACATCTTGACCACCAAGCTATTGATTATTATGGGGTAGGGGAGAAGGCAGTTTTACTCCCTCCCCCCCTTCCTCCCTTAAAAAAAACTTCCATCCTGGATAAGAGAAACAGTCCCACTTAAAATTTTGTTGAAACCGAGCCATGTCCACAAAGAGCTTTTGTTCTAACAAGTTGTTTTGTTGAAAGAGTCTGGCCATTTCTACCCGTTTAAGGTTTTAGCATGGGGACCCAAAGGAGGGAGGAAATCATGGATGAAGAAAAGGCAAAAGAGGAACTTAGAGTTCCAGTGAGTAGAACCTCAGTTAGGCCAGGGTTACTGGTGATAATATATGATCAGAAAAAGAACCCAGTTTAACTTTCAGATCCCAACCAGAATCTGCCAGTTGGGAAAATAAAATATTTTTATTGTAAACTTACCAATTTGATATGGAGTAATTGAAAGACAAACATGGAACCACAGCTTTCTATTTTTTAAGAGTAACACATGAATGTAACACATGAATGAATCAAAATCAGTTTCTTCTTCAGTAGCTGGTCAAGAATTCTGTTCTATGTTTTTCTTTTAACATGGGAGGATAAACCACAGCCAACAAAAACTATACTGACATAATGGGGATAGACAGTTGTTCTGATCTCAGATGATGCAAGAGAAAGTCAAAACATCAGGATATGGAAGTGCAGGATAGAATAGTTTGAAAGTTTTTTGGTTTGAAGGTAAATACATGAGTAATTTTGTAAAGCTGTAGGAAACATGCTATGCTGTACATTTTGTTGAATCATTTAGGATTCTGTTTCATTATCAAGATCGGACTAATTGTTGTCCTTTAATTGTTAACAAAAATTATAATATTTTGCTAGTAAACCTAGATAATAGAGATGGGCCTGAGTAGGAACACTGGATTAAAACTGCCTGGACTTTAGGGAAGTTTGGATCCCAGTTCAAACTTTTCAGCTTCTCTCTTTCTATGTAAGATGGAGAAAACAAATTTAATACCCAAAAGTTCTACAACTGAGGAAGGACATCTAGGACTAAATTCTGATCCTAGTTACTTTTTTGAGATCAGGATATGTGCAAAAAAATCCTTTCCTTCATTAGCTTGTGTCATATTTCAATGTCTTCCTTCGAATGAACATTGCAAAAAAGAATTAAAATTATGTAGCATTGTGACAGTAAAAATAACCACTCTGAAGGGTCCACCATAGAAAAAGGACGTATTGTGATCAGAAAAGGACAGTATCATGCAAATTACATTTTAGCATTTCTGTATCAGCTTAGTTATTGACTTTACGAAAATTAAGAGCCATGCGATATTTTAGAAAAGTGACTCACTGGTCAAGGTACCCCCTCATCGCTCGATGTGGCATAGCAAATTCTCATCCGGTGCCTCCTGCTGACTCCAGTCCTTCTATGGCCTGCTTCTTCTTGTGACTTAGTTCTCTGGGCAGGTCACTTTAAAGTCTCTCCTCTTCTGAGGTATCAATGTCCCGTACAGTGTCCCACACAATTCTAATTTTCAATATATATTTTACACACATATTGGACTCCTCTACCGTCTCACTCATCTCTCAGAGTAGCAGGTTCCCAGGCACCTCTTACCCACCCAGTGTCCCCTCACCAAGAAACAGAGAAACCTAAACAAAAGAAACCCAACTTAAGCAACCGCCACCAATGCTTGAAGTCCCCACAGTTTCCTCCTAGCTCCCTGTTCCCATTGAAGAACACCAGCTCCAATGGCTACTTCCCTGGCGCCTTCCTTTCATGGAGCCTATCACCAGGACTAGCTCCTCTCCCACAGCTTCCCTTTGGTTCATGACCCTCTATGAGCATTATATTATATTACATTATGTCATATGACAACCAGAAAAGCTACCTAAAGTTTTAATATCTTTCACCACATTCCCATGAATTTAGTTCCCCTCCCCCATATTCTGAGCAGAAGTCTGATTTCCAGCTGATGAAATAATACAAGCTTTAGAAAGAAGAGACATCAGGAGTCAGTACTCGGTGCTTCAGCAAGAAGCAGGTTACAGCTTTGACAAACAAAATCCTAACAAGATCTCAAGTTAAGGAACTGCTGGAGAGAAAAATCTTCACCTCTTCATTCGTCCCTCAAAATAAATCTATGGGCCTTGGAAAGAAGATGGGAGGAGGACAAACATATAATGTTCCCTCTGTACAGTCCTTTCTTGAAGTTTCTCTCCATGGGGACAAGCAGATTTACTTACAAAAGAGATCTGTTGGTTGGAGGAAACTAAATACCTCTGGTTCCTCAAATGACAAAGCTCGCTACTGGATGAGAGTGAGCTAGATCAGAGAGCTAGCAGGCCTACAATAACAGTGACCATGGAGCAATAACTGCCTCTATTATCCCATACACAGACACTTGCATACCAACCCTTTGTTCTATGCAGTTACGGTTTAGGCATTTTAGCTCACACTTGCGCATCATTTAATCACCATAGCCTGACATTTCACCCGGACACACACAAAAAATTGTTTTTTCAGCATGTGGGAAATAAGACTCTGCTATAGGATCTGGAATATATATCCCTCCCCAGAGGCAGAGCAACATTCAACAAACCAGTGTTTAAAACCCTGGGATCCAAGACAACAAAGATCCCCATGACACAGCTCAGTCTCTATGGCAAAGTCAATACAGGGTCTGGTTGAATCTCATTTTAAATGTGTTCCACTTAATAGTTCCTATTGAGCTAATATTGGTTATATCAATGTATAAAATTCTATTTTCTGTGTTTCGTCACATTGGCAAAATGGTAGAATTTCTAGGTCTGATTGTTCTAGATTAAAATGTATAAATAATACACCTCCTTTTTGACAGTTTACACCCTTATGGAGATATGGTGGCTGCTATTTTAAAGAAAATTTTAAAACATTACATATTCACAGAGAGAAAGAAATCTTGCTCATGCTTTTGAAGTGCAGTAATTTAACCATTAAAGCTATAACTGTAGAAACAAAGGGTTACATTGTGCAGTTCTTACTTAAGTTGATGAACACTTACTCCACGAATTGTCCCATCAAGTCCAATAGCACTAGTCATGATGTTAATCATCTGAGTAAATTTTCTGTAATCTAACCCAAAGTAATTAAAAATGGAAAAAACACCTGAAGTTAAATAGTCCCTCCTCCAGCCAATACCAGATTGATCCCTTCCATATATTCTCTAGTGCTTTGTGCAGTCAATTTTAAATGGCTGAAGTGAGTGTACTTAAGATCCCGGCTCAAGATGCTATCTATGGTTTTGCTATTTCTCCACTGTTATGTAAATAGAGTCATTGAAAAGCAAAAGTCAGAAAACTCGATGTGCAATAAAGCTTTCTTTACAAAAATCACATCAGCTGGTGATTTTCAAAAAACAGCATGACAGAAAATATGAAAACTGTTGAGGTGAAGGAGGCAGAAAAGGCCACAAAACAAAACAGCAATGAAATAGTATAAAAATTCATCCTACTTTTAGTAAAATAAGAGGCATAATAATAAAGTAAGTAATAAAATCTACAACTGTAAAAATGTACCCATTTATACGCCTGTCTTAGAGATGTGCTTTTTTCTATTAAGCAATTTTTTTTGTCTGAGTTTAGGCTTTTTTAATATGCTTGTCTAATGGTAGGAACAATGCTAAGCAGCATTTTGTTTGTCAGTCATATGGGTGAAATATGTATTGCATGATTATTTCTCTGATTCAAATCATCTGATTTCTGTGACCGATTTAATGGCCCATACAATTTACATTACAGTACAGTGACTGTCATTACTTTCCGATAGTGAAAAACTCACTTTCTTTAGTGTACCAAATTTGAGCTGCTGCTCACAGGGGATTTTTTTTTCTTCCCTATTAAGAAATGAGTTATAGAGTGACATTATGAGGTTTGGAGTAAATTTTGTTTTTTGATCAAAATAATGAGATTTAAGTATTTGATACACATGTTCAAATGTATGTATATATATGTGTAACACTTTATTGCTAGAACTCTCTTTCAAGCCCTCACCATCTCAAGTCTGGAATACTACAAACTCCTCTTCTACAGCCTTTCTACCATCCAGTTTGTCCCTGCTCCAGTCCATATAAAACAGATTTGGTAAGATCACCACTGTCCATTACTCTAGAATTCCTCCATGGACTCCCAAATCCTAGTAAATCAGATTTCAAGCTCGTCCGCATGA
This sequence comes from Mesoclemmys tuberculata, assembly GCA_007922155.1. Taxonomy (NCBI): domain Eukaryota; kingdom Metazoa; phylum Chordata; order Testudines; family Chelidae; genus Mesoclemmys; species Mesoclemmys tuberculata. Next base: position 3,500,024 of record ML675606.1, read on the forward strand.
TTCAGCTACCTCTTTCTAGCAGCATACACTCTACAACAGCCTCTGACACTTCTGGAGAGGGTGGTAGTGCATAGATATAGTAGGGAGGCCAATTGCAACACAATCCCTGGGAGAAGTGGGGCAGGGCTAATAGCAGCCCCAAGGATTTGTCTGGATGGATAGCTAAGGATCAAAAGTGCTGGGGGGCTGAAGTCTCAGCAGATTGGTGCACACTATGCTGTTGCAAGACCATGCTCCTTGTGTCTTCCATGCAGATGCAAATTCACTTTTCTGAAGGGCAAATGCCATAGGAATTCTCCAGAGTGAATCTGATACACCTCTCTTTTTCTTGGTTTTGCTTGTAGGGGGTGGGAGAGAGAGATCAAAAGAGAATTTGACACAGGAAGGAGAGAATGTTGCTAATTTGTCTCTAACTACAGTTTCCTTGACTTACCATTTCTTAGGTAAATGATATACAGTAATAAAAATGAACTAACACAAGGTTTGTGGGGGAAATAGACCAGTTTGTGGGATTTCTCTAGTCATTAATGGGCATTTGAGATTTATGATTGTGTTCATTCAAAAGCAGCTCCAACAGAGCGTTAACAAGATCACTAGTAATGGAAAAGCTGCAAAGTCCTATCCAGATGGCAGCGAAGGCAATTTCACCCACATTAGGCCTATGCTCTGGCTGATAGTTTGCTCCATTATGAATATATTCAGAATGCGGACCCATTTTAGAGGAAAAATCAAATCTTCACTGGAATCCTGTGAGAACTAGAATGGCCTGAAAAAGTATCTTTGGGCAGATGAAATGTCAAACCTCAAATGAGGCCTCAGAGGCACAGCCAAGCAGTAGCCCAGATATTTTTAATAACTTTTCAGAATGATTGGTGCCTGAGACACGGCTGTTCTAAAAATGCAATCCAAGCTAGATAAAATACAGGTTTAATAAAATATCTGTCTATACCATTTTTACAACAAATAGTTTTACATTCTTTGGCTTTTCTCTCATAAAAAGTGCGTATGTAGGATTACAACGTTATGTGGAGACTAAAAAAAGAAATTATGTACTAAATTCAAAGTTTCATATGATATATCCTGAAGCACAAAATCATTGACCTGCACTTTGCTTAGTGGAACATTTAATACATTGCTTTAATAGTTGAACTGGATGGCTCACAGGAATGGCAGTGGAGTCCGGAACACCCTACTTCTAAGATTTGTTTCTGTAATTTATACTGCTAACCCCCACAGGTTTCCCGGGGGAGAATATAGCTGAAATCTGTGAGCCCTCCTGTCCCATGCCATCCCACCTTTGGCCCATCACTTCAAACTGCAGAGCTATAAATCCACAGAGCTCCCTTGAGCAGGGGCTTCTGTGGAATCTGAAAGAAATGGGAAGCATGCTATGGAGGTAACTCATTCCATTGGAACACAAGCACTGTAAAAAATACTGATGAGGTTTTGTATTTTTTAATGTAAAAGACTTAAATAATCCTGTTAAAATGAAACATTGTTTTATTATGATAAAAGGAAGAATATTGGAGGTATGGGAGCTCTGTAAGAAGACATGTAGCAACCCAACAGATGCCCTAACACTGAAGGAGGTGTTGGATGAATGTCTATTTTTTTGGAGTTGAGTTCCAAGGAAAGTGGACTATTCATGTGAAAAGTGAGTTAATTCAACATAAAACAACTCAGAAAGATTAGGAGGGAAGAGTGTTTTTATACATTGTAAAAATATATGTCATATGCTATGCACCATAATGTAACAGATATGAACCAAATAATTTACCTGATGACTTTGGACAAGAATTTTTAACACATTCTTCTGCCTATCAGTAGAACTCTCTCCCAGAAAGGATTTTAAGTTTACTTTAAATCCAACAGTTAAGTGGGCCTATATTTTTTACAAATCTTAAGACTGAAGGGAAGAGGTGGAGATACTGGATAAAATAAATAAATTGCATAGATTGCTGGAGAAAACACTGCATAGAAAACAGAGATCCTTTTTGTCAACTAGATGTTTATACACCTATTTCAGGATATGATTTTTTTGTGTTAAAGAGAATTTCAACAAAGTAATGCACACTATATTAAATATCAGTTTGAGACTGTTTTACAGTTGGAGAGAGGCAAATCTGGATACTGTGAGGTAAAATGGATCTAGGGAATAAGCTAGTATTTGAATAAGCCCTTAAATGACACAATGAAAATTTAAGACATCCATGAGACCTTAGAGAAATGCACAACAAATATTGATATGGAAGATTCTGGAATTCCATTGTTCTTTCAGATACTGCTAATGGTGACATCAGAAAAAATATTTTCTATTGCAATGGATACAAAAAATGATAATTGGAGACCAGGGGGTCAGAGTCCTGCAACCTTTGTTCATGCAACTAGAAATGGACAAAAATTTTCTGAGTAAATTTTGTTTTCAACAAGAACAACAAAATACAATTTCAGGTTGACTAAAATATTTTATAATTCACTTCAAATTTGCCAAATTGTTTCACTTACAATAATTGAAATATTGCATTTTATAAATTAAACATTTTTATTTTATTAATTAAAAGTTATTTGGTTTCAAATTTACTTCATTTTCAAATTTCTTTCTTTTAAAGGTAAAAAAGCCAAAGCCAAAACAAGCTATTTAATTTGACCTGAAACTTTTTTCAGTTCAACTATAGAACCAAAAATCAATACATGCACACACACCCCCCACCACCACCCTCCAAATCAGTTATTTACACAGATCTAGTCCTGGTAGTAGAAATGACACTGACAATGGGATTAAAGCCTGGGGTTTTAGAATCAGAAAGAGAGAGACACAACCTTTTTCAGATATCACATTTTCCCTTCAGTTATTTTGCTCCTACTGGCTAGATTACAGAGGCATCAAGCTCTTCAATTTCATACATAAATCGAAGACTTAATGGCTTGTTTATATGACACTGCAACTCACATGAGAGGCATGTGATTTCTATAGCTCACTTACATGTTGCACATTAACTGGCCTGTGTAGACCCTGCTGGCACAAACTAAAAGTTCCCTAGTGCACGAAGCAACACTTAGTTTGCATCAGCAGGGTCTAAATGGGCCAGTTAGTTCACAATTGGTGCCCTTTAGGAATCATACCTTTCTAGCATACTTTCCCGCACTGTGTAGACAAACCCTTAAAGCCAAATGTTATGGCAGCTTTGCACTGCTTCACTAACACAACTGTCTTAAAACTAGTTTACCCATGAATGTAGGCAGATGCTCAGGTAACGTACAATGGCCATAGGGGCTCCCATACCATCTTGAAGCAAAGGTAGGAGCAAGGATGGAAATAGGCACAGCTGGGGCATACCTATATCCCAATGATCCCCAGTTGCTCTAGTGGTCCTGTGATGGGGTGAATCCCTATCACCTTCTAGAGAAGGAAAATAACCCCAGTGAAGAGACATGCTCCACGCCTCTGGGTTGATATATGGATTGCCTCCTGGCCAAAGGGGGAAAGGGATACCTAATGAATTGTTAGTTACCTGGGTCTAATAAGCAGACTGGGGACACTCAATAAGGAAAGAGATTAAAGAGAAGCTAGGACTCTACTATGGAAACAAGCCCACAGATGTAGGGAATGGAATACTAGGGCTTAGAAGGGACAGAGGAATCCCAAGGGAAGGCTGCTGGAGTTCTTGGGAAGATAAGCCGGGGCAGGGGGGACTTGCTATACAAGAAACAGAGGAGAAACGACATTGGAATGGGAGAGGTCCTGAGATAGGGCCAGTAAGAGCACTTCAGTGGAGCCTAAGAAAGATTGAAAAAAACTTATTAGTTTAGAGGTTTACTTGTACTTTCAGTTGGATCCTTTTGTAACCATAGAAAGGGTTTTGAATGTCTGACTTGGGTGTAGCATTTTATTTTATTTAGAATTGATTTAGTATATTATCTTACACCACCATTGGTTTAGCTCTGGTTGCTACAGTCTCAAGCTCAGAGTGAAAGTCATCTTTGCTATTTGTCTCAGATTTAGAGTGCCTCAGAACACATGAAAACCCAGGATGGTGACCACAAATACATGCAACAGTACAAAGTTTCAGCTGCACTACACATTTTATTGGAGTAACAATAGTATTAGAATTACCCATGCATATATAAATCCTACAAATACCAATACAAAAGTCATAAATATAGTCATACTCAAATCCTCTGCCATATTCTTATGGATTGCTTACCTACTGATAATCAGTAAAGGATAGTTTCTGCTAGGGTTTTTCCCATGGGTGTTTCCGATTTTACCCAAGCAGGGAACTCTCTTTTATATCATTATTCTGACTACACCCAGAACCTGATGTATATTCCTGAAGGTATCAACCTTCTTTTCCTCATCTGTACTTATACACACCATGAATATTGGGTGCCCCATTTTACATGGTTGTTTACATGGTTGTTTGTAGTTCCTCTTGTTATTAAAATGTACGCACAACATTTACTCTGCAGTTAGGACAGGAATTTAAAGATGTTACAATAAAGCATCCCATGATCTTGAGCAATACCTTGCAGTCAATTTTCTGCATCATCACCTATTTTTACATTTTTACAGTAATCTTGTGATCTTACTGGCAGAGGGTTATTCTTTGGTCACCTACATATGTCAAGTATTACAAAGACTATGGCCAAGTATGGCTAAGCTGAACTCTTACAGGTCTCAGCCTATAGACCTTGTGTTTCACCCATACTTTATTTATATACCTAATGCATACTTATCATTTCTAAATACTAATAAGTCTCATACTTCTGTAATTCTACAACTTAAATCTATTTAGCATACACTGTTATATATGACATAGCATACAAATTGATTATAGCACCATATAGCACACTAATAAATGGATGATCAAATGAACTAATGCATACACGAGCCAGGCCACAAAAGACTCTTGGCTGCAGCTTGGCAAGTGGGCCTTAAAATGTAACGTCTTGACCCATGAACATTCACATGCTTAACTTTATTGTCTTGACTAGTCCCATTAATTAATTAATGGGGAACTTCAATCACCCTGACATATGCTGGGAGAGCAATACAGCAGAGTACAGAGAATCCAGGAAGTTTCTGGAGAGTGTTATGGACAACTTTCTGGTGCAAGTGCTGGAGTGACCAAATAGGGGCCGTGCTCCTCTTGACCTGCTGTTCACAAACAGGGAAGATTTGGTAGGGGAAGTAGAAGTGGGTGGCAACCTAGGTAGCAGTGACCATAAGATGATCGAGTTCAGGATCCTGACAAAAGAAGAAAGGAGTACTGCAGGATATTGACCATAGACTTCACAAAAGGAGTCAAAGTCTGCCTCAGGGAGCTGATGGGCAGGATCCCTTGGGAGGCTAATATGAGGGGGAAAAGAATCCAAGAAAGCTGGCAGTATTTTAAAGAAACCTTATTGAGGACTAGAGCACAGGACTCAATGGGTAGTGATCAACAGCTCCATGTCTAGCTGGCAGCCAGTCACAAGTGGAGTGCCCCAGGGGTCGGTCCTGGGCCCGGTTTTTTTCAGCATCTTCATTAATGATCTGGAGGATGAGGTAGATTGCACCCTCAGCAAGTTTGCAGATGACACTAAGCTAGAGGGAGTGCTAGATACCCTGGAAGGGAGGGATAGGATACAGAAGGACCTAGACAAATTAATGATTGGGCCAAAAGAAATCTGATTTGGTTCAACAAGGACAAGTGCAGATTCCTGCACTTAGGATGGAAGAATCACATGCACAGCTACAGACTGGGGACCAATGAGCTAGGCAGCAGTTCTGCAGAAAAGGACATGGGGGTTACAGTGGATAAGAAGCTGGATATGAGTCAACAGTGTGCCCTGGTTGCCAAGAATATTGGGCTGCATTAGTAGGAGCATTGCTATCAGATCATGGGAAATGATTATTCCCCTCTGTTCAGCATTGGTGAAGCTGCATTTGGAGTATTTTGTCCAGTTTTGGACCCCCCACTACAAAAAGGATGTGGACAAGTTGGAGAGAGTCCAGTGGAGGGCAACAAAAATGATTAGGGGGCTGGAGCACAAGACTTATGAGGAGAGGTTGAGGGAACTAGGCTTGTTTTGTGTGCAAAAGAGAAGAATGAGGGGGGATTTTATAGCAGCCTTTAACTACCTGAAAGGGGGTTCCAAGGAGGATGGAGCTAGGCTGTTCTAAGTGGTAGTAGATCACAGAACAAGGAGCAATGGTCTCAAATTGCAGTGGTGGAGGTATAGGTTAGATATTAGGAAAAAGTTTTTCACTAGGAGGGTGGTGAAGCACTGGAATGGGTTACCTGGAGAGGTGGTGGAATCTCTATCTTTAGAGGTTTTTAAGCTGAAGTTTGACAAATCCCTGGCTGGGATGATTTATCTGAGGTTAGTCATGCTTTGAGCTGCGGGTTGGACTAGATGACCTCCTGAGGTCCCTTCCAACCCTAATATTCTATGATTTTATTACTGTAATTTCAAAGGAAGAGCTCTGACAGGAAGAGATAAGCACGTTTATGCTTGTAGGATCAAGGCCAGAAGGATTTACATTTGGAGTGAAGACAATTTTTAGTAGAAAATGGCACTGATACAAGAGATATTTAAAGCTGCTTTAGTTCATCTAAGATGTTCAGCAACAGAGACAGCATCCAGCCATATAGCTAAAAAATCAGGTGCAGAGGGGAAAAATTGGCAAACATTTTATCAACTTTAATCAGAAAACAAAGTGGTGACTGTACCATAATGATTATGCATGAATAGTGGTATAGTCAATTTTAAGTTAAGGGTTTTTGATAAGTAGTAATTGAGAGTTTAGAATAAGCTTGTTAGAAATCCAAAATGGTGGCTGATGATGTCATCAATCAGCAAGGGAAGAGAAACAAAAGAAACTGACCAATAGCAGGAAGGTAAGATATGGTGAAATAAAGGTGACTCCTAACACTTAACAGAAGGAGTCCATAAGTGAGAAGGTGGAGCTAGGGAGGAGTCAAGTTTGGAGTAAACAAGTGAAGCTCATTAGCATATCATATAGCTGATTGGTTAAAAATGATATCTTGGAGGAGGAGGTCTGAGTTTGAGATAAACAAGGTGAAACTAATTAGCATAATGGCTAATTGATTGTTCTGAAATGATCGTATTCCTGGGTAGGGAAGAGTGGTTGACTGATATTAAGAAAGCAACCAATCAGGAAGGATCTGTAAAGATCAGGAAAAACTGTATATAAAGCTGAGAACTGGGAAGCTTGGGGGGTGATTGTGAAGAACTGAAGACCAGGAGAAGCTACTTTGCAGCTTTAGTAGCAGAAGATTGGCAACAGAACAGCAGCAAAACTGCTTTTCAGCTACAGCAGAAGGATGTCAAATGAATCAGAGGGATTAAATAAAGGAAATGCAAATATTGTTTTTCCTCAAAATTAGGAATGTGTGCGAATGACTGTAAATAAAGCTGGATGCCTCTGGCTTGAATGATCACCCCACTCATATTCTGACTACTTGATCAACACTCATTGAAGGTTAGTTTATAATAACGTTAGTTGTTTAAGTATATTATTGTAATGTTACTCTAGGCATGTGTGTATTACTTGCCATATTGTAATAAGCTTGATATTGCAGTGTGTTAAAGGTTTATACATATGCACGCAGGATTTCCTTATGTTCTATGCTGCTACATTGTATGTTTGTTCTGCCTTACTGCAATTAAGTATTCATAACATTGTAGCTTATGCTAAGGGAATACCATATTGTGTTATGAATGTTGACATGAAGGAAGCTGAGTGTTACATGTATTAAATGTTACACTGTCTCTCAGACACCACTACTAGGTTTAAAACAAATTTTGAGCAGAACTTGTGAAAGAAATGAGCCTTTGGAGAGTCAGTGGACAAACTATAGAAACAGAGGTGCAACTGCTTATCACAGCCCATAACATTTCCCTGAATCATCTCCTGCTTTAAAAGAGATGTTGTACTTCAAACAGGAATTAATGGCCTGTGTTGTACAGGCAGTCACATTACGTGACCTTCTCTCTTGATAATTATCAGTTTTAGCCTTCCTCTCAAACCAGTTCCAACTCAGTATTTCCATTCACCTCCTTCCACATCTTCTAGGAGAATCAAGAGCACCTATGACTGATTAATAAATGCTGTTGAAAAATCCAGTGGAATGTTTATTGATGTTTGGCCATGTCCAGGACAAGATTATCCACTAAAATGTTGTCTATGCCATATGCTTCAAGCAGCTTTATTATCTTTGAGTCCACGCTTCAGTGTCTACTGAGCAACTGCTTTGGACCACAACAGAAGCAGTGTAGCTCCTTTTGGGCGCTTGCTGCCAAGAGAGGATGCCTGTATCCCAGAAGAAGAGGATTCTATTGCTATCTCGTCCCAGGAATCCAGTGCATAGAGGGTTTAACTGCCAAAATGCAAAGCCCAATGAAACAGTTCTGTGAGGTGACACTCAGTTTCCTCCTTCCTTGGCCTCCACTCTCAATGATGAGAATAGAGCCATATTACTTCCAAAGTGGGGCATGGCTCTGCTACTTTTCCATAAGAAAGAGAAGCTATATTGTTTGTTTTTTCAATTCTTTTGTTCACTTTTTAAAACAATGTTCCTCAAATAAATCTCCTACTCAAAGGGGGGAGGAAAAAAAGAGTGTAGCTGTCAGGTTGTACAGATTCACCCTCACTTGATAGTGTGGTCATTAAAACATGTATATTTTCAAAATGGTGCAAAGAGGCTTTCTAATTTCACCACAAATTATTTTTGTAAGACTGCATTGTGTAAGGTACTTCAGCAGGGCCCTACATAAAGATGAACTGCTTATCTTTATATAAGAAACATTTAAGTGCATATGCACTAGGCATTTGTGTTACTTAAAATTTGTGAGAGACTATTGAAACCCCATAATTCTCAGGGACTGACTTTAACAAAGCTTTCTCCCAATAGCACATTGAAAACTCACTAGCCATGCTCCTTTCCTTATGCCCACATAAAACTGCCATTGGTCTTGGTGAAGCTTCCTTTAGGTCATCCTATAAATTACTGAATTCATAGCCTTGATGACCAGGAAAGACTGACAGTCAGCTCATTACACTTTTTGAGCCTTCTCCACTTCATATCATCCTAGAAGAATTAGGCATTCAGGACTCTCTACTCACAGACTGTAACAAGCTATCCACATTTGCCAGACTCCAAGAATGTTGTTACAACTGTCTAACAGTTTGCTTTCCCTTCCACCCCACTATCATTTTTTCCAGTCACTTTGACTCAGATCCTTAAAGGTATTTAGACATTTCTCTGCTCAGTATGTACAGGGCCATTTTAGCAACTAGCCCAGGCGCCCAAGCCACTACCAATTATTGGGATGGACTAACAATTCTGCTGCTTTTTATTTTGAGCCATTTTTAAGCCATAGTAGGCAAACAGCAGGAGGGAGGGGAGAGATGTGAGACAGTGAACACATGAACTGGACTTGATTCTGTGTTCTCTCTTTGAATACATTTGGGCAAATGCCTTTGAAAAACAGGGAGTCTGAGTATATTTTAGAATTGTTGGTATGGAGAAATTTAGCTATCAGACTAACAGCTTAAAACTGGTTTTCCTTAACAATACATTTTTTAGTCACGTGTCTAACTCATGCTTCTGCCCAGTGATTGATTTGTTTTGTCAACTATGTAACATTTTCTTGATTTGCCATGTCTAGCTTTTACATATAAGGGAGATGATGAGTGTAAGTAAGGGGATCGCTTCATAGACACACTGAAAAAGATATCCAGGCACAGACGTAAAAACTGGCCATCCAGAAATCTGTGACTGATTCACCTCTGCCTCAGACTTGTGGGGTAATTATCAAGTTTTGGGGTACTCTAACCAGCTATGTATTCGTATGTGCTTAAGACTAATAAGTGGAGACTTCCGGTAAAAGTAATTCCAATGGGAATTCCTGGAAACTAATGAAGTAAAGCTTTAATTTAATAGCACCTGGTTTTCACTTGCCTATGCCAGCTATATAGCAGCAGGTGGCGGTACTGCGTTTCCTTTCCTGATACTGACTGGCAGAGACTAAAAGTTATTGGGTCGAGGATCCCTGGGTAACAAGTCAACTCCTAATCCTTAGGCAACCTGCAGCGGAGTGGCATTGTCAGCCATCAGCTGTGCGCCCAGCCCCCTCATACAATGCATGGGGAGAGTTACATGCCCAAGGAGGAATTTTCAGAAACCAGCTGAGCAGGAAGCCACCTTAGATAGCTAAGAGCGAAATGCTGAGGAAGAGAGGTGGGGACAGTAGAGGGCCTTAAGCACCTACATGGCTGGCCTGCTGTGCCTAACTGACAGGCCAAAGAAAGGCACCTCCCTTCGCTTGGGATCCTCAGATGCCAAAGGCTCCCCTGGAGTTAGGCATCTAAGCCAAGTCAGTCACTTAAGGAGCCATGATCTAGTAGCTGAAACCATCTGTGTCTCATACTTGATACCTCTGTCACACTCACCCTATCCTAGGTCACCAGCAGTCTTTTGTATGAGTGCTCTACTGTAACTGCCCCACTATCTGTGGCTTGCATACAGCCTCCTTGGGGAGGCTGATGGGTATCAGGTCAGACATTGTCTGAGCATGCCAAAGAATCGGGTCCTCTGGTGCGATAGGTATTGCTGTGGTAATTGAGCCTACAAATTTACCCTAATTGTGAGCTCAACTGTAAAAACTGAAAGTTCATAAAACGTCACAATAACCTATAACAAATTTTGACAGGAATAGGTTCAAAAAGGAGATAGAGACTGAATTAGTCCAAACAAAATACAAAAAGGCTATATTGCTATAACTCAATGACTGTTAAGATCATACCTGTACACAAGAGAAGTGTGGGACCAAAAATCAATGAATCAAAATGTGTGTTGGAAATTAGGCTTAACTGGTGGACAAAATAATGAAAGGATGGCTGTTTTCCCCATCACTCCTTTTTCAGGTTCTTAAAAAGAGAATTTGGGGGGGGAAGACTGGTTCTCATTATGCTGGCTTACTGAAAGAAAAGGAAGAAGTAGGCTTCACCTTCCCTGGGACCCTAAAACTTTCTTTACCCTAATCCTGAGAGATGTCCTAACCAAACTGGTCTAGAGAGGGACCCAGATGACATTGCCACCTCCACAGATTCCTGAGACCACCTGGGATGTGAGACTTGGTGTCTCTCCTCATCATACCCTGTGTTTTTTTTTCCTTCCCCACATTATTTCTTGTCTTTCCTATCTCTCTCCCTTTTACTTCTGTCTAATAGGAGTCTGGTTTAGCCAGCCAACACCGTATATTTTGCAAAACTGCTGTAAGCTTGTGAGTGGAAAAGCAGCTAAATGTAATGCCTTAAACAGCCTGATGCTGGTACTAGTTTTCAAGGTCCTGTAGTGGCTGATAAGAGCATACTGCACTTTGTTTTCCCTCCAGTGAGACTGCACATGAGAACCAACACCAAAGACAGAAGCTGTGCTGTCTATCTGTGCTCTTTGTTTTCTTTCCCCTTTTGTGAGTTTATTTTGTTTTATAGAAAATAAGATTGGACTTTAAGAACAACCGTTCCAGTGCATCTCACTCTTTTCCCTCCTTTCCACCGCCATCCCCCCAAAAAGCCTGTCAAATAGAGGGGCTTTCCTTTTAAATACAGTCTGTAGTGAAAGGGAAAGGGAACAAGGGATGTTGTTAAAATGAAAACCTCATATAATATGTTACACTTCAAATATTTGAACTGCTTTTCCTCCTTTTCTGTAACGTTAATAAAAGGATAAAAAAAATTATGATTTTTGCACCCTGGTACTAAAAAGGCTGACCAAACCCCAAACATTTTTAAAAACTGTTTTAATGTTGGACAGTTTCAGTGTCACGATAACACTGGTGACTCTTTGGGCCAATATATTTCATCCATATTAATACAACAGCATTCCCCCACCTAATTTGAGAATCTAGCTGCCAAAGCCTCAACTTGTGCTAGAGCTCTCTAGCTAGCTGCATGGTAGCATCAGCACCTAGGAAACTGCAAATAACTAATGGAAACAGCTACCACCTAATGCCCTAGACACATCTAAGTGGCATCTGGGAAAATGTCTGGTGACTTAATGGTGAACTAAGGTGCTTAAAGAGGCAGAAAAACACCAAATACATTTAAGGATCTGGGCCTTAGTTTTCTGTGTGTCAGTTCCCCCTTCCGCAAAAAGGAATAACAATATTTTCCTACCTCATAACAGTGTTGTAAGAATAAATATAAAAGAGATTGAGAGGCTCAGATACTATGGTAATCTTCATCTCTGTAAGAAAGCAATCCTAGAAAGGAGGGTGAATTTTAACTCTGCACATGACGTGGACATTTTTTTTAAGAGCCTGTTGGGAAAGACACCTGCTCTCACGCACTTACTGCTGTAAAATTGACAAATCTTTTTTTTTAATAAAGGTCTGCACAGCAGGTAGATAAGCCACAAAGCAGCAGCTGCTTTGCCATAGAAAGGCTATTTGAGGGACCTCATAGTTTAGAAGGTAGTTTGAAATAACCTATGCAATGGAAAAGTGCTCCTAGTAATTACTTTGTGCAGAGATAAAAATTTCTGCATAGGCAGTCTATTTATTTTCCATGAATCACAGGAACTTCTTTTTTTATGGGATTGTGTAAGCCTCCTGACATTGAGCAAAAGCATTTTAAGGGCATTATGCTTTTACCTTTTAATCTAGATGATGGAGAAACTGAAGTTAGCATAATCTTATGACATGCCTATATGCTGTGTACCATCTTCTCCAGTTTGTTTTTGATTACAACACTGGAGAATTGAAAAATATATAGGATTTTTATTTTCATTTTTATTTCTAAAAGAAAATTAACAATCACGTAAAACATTAGAACGACAGACTGATCCTGCAAACCCTTAGTCAGATAAGCAGTGCAGCACTATTTGTGCCAGTAACACTATAAACCTATTTGTGTGGATAAGGTCAACAGAGCAAGTGACTAGGATCCTGTTAAAACTTATTTGCTAATTTAAGGATCCACTTCTAATAATGTCCTAGCAATTTTCAAACAATCAGCAAAGCTGTAGGTGGCTCAGGAAAGGTTTAATTATGTATGCTTTCTTTGCCATCCACCATTATTCTACAATATTGTATAGTAAAGCAATCTGTGTATCTATCGAACCCTTCCTCACATGTGTAATTGCCTGAGTAGGACTACTGGATTGAGTAATGGTTTGTGGTTAGGCCTCTGTAGCATTAAAAACATTTAGGATCTTAATCTGAGCCTACAGGCAACATTAACAATTTTAATATAAAAGGGGCCACAGAATGGTGAGTAGCATCATACATTTTATGGGCACTGTAATAGGGTCAGCCCCCAGCTCTCACAGGCACCCCTCAGCTGACGGTTTCTTTAGTGATCTTCAGTGACTCAGCCCCCCTGGCTGAGTCACATATGCCATCTGTAGGTGGAACAAACAAACCCCTTACAGTCACTACCATCTCATGGACTTGATATGGAGCTTCCTCCCTGAAGACATTGCTTTCTATGACAATCCAACAACATCCATTGCAGTGCCCTCGCTTGGTCTGGCTAGGTTCTGGGTTCCGTTCTTGCTCTCAGTGAGCTGTCTGTGTTATTGCTGCTCTTTCAGCCAGCCAGAAATACAAGCCTCCCCCTTCCAGCTCCAAGCAGCAACTGACTGTTCTTTCTCTGCTGCTCAATTTATATGTCCTCTCTGGTCTCTGTTTGGCTGCTCCAGCAGCCCCTCTGATTGACTGCTTTGCTACTCAGGATTTTGCTGAACCCAAAGTTCTTGGTATCTTTACTTTTTGCAAGGCAGTGTCAGGAAATGAATCAATGAGGACATGGCCTTCTGGCTGTTAGATAATTGATACAAGCAGACAAACAAGTGATTTCACTCAAAGCTTCAATTTATTTTGTCTCCAGCATTTACACATGTCTGTAATAGGTTAATGGAGAACCTGAAATTACCCCCAGATTCATATTTACCCAGAGTCTTGAGGAGGTCTCAAGAGTATAACTGTAGATTTCCACTTGCCTGCTTTCCATCTAAAGGGGAATTTAAGAGATTTCTAAGTGTACATGTGCCACAGATTGAGGCAGGGCCATGAGGCCTCTAGCGGAGGACTTCCAGACCTCATCCACCTCCTCACAGGCACCACTGACATTGATCCAAAGTCATGAAACGTCTACTGAAATTATAATTAGCTCCTTTCCTCACCCTGTGAACTTGTGAAACTGACGATCAAGGATGAGGCTTAAGAAAACTAAAGTTTTGCCCTAGCAGCAATCTGAGCAGCCATGCCAGTCCCACCTTTAATGTGTAAAGCTTCTCCTATTAGTTCTGATTCAGCAACAATACTTTTGAGAGCTGGGCCTATCAAGCAAAAGATACCTCTGACAAAGAACAGTCTCTTAAAAAATAGGCTGTGGGTAAGTTATTTGACATTACGGTGACCTGGCATTGAGTTGCTTTTATTTCACATGTTAGAACAGCTTTGTAGGAAAGTTTTTTCCTAAAGAGCCATCATTCTTCACATTAAATGTATTTTGACTGAAGAGCTAGTAGAAGGGTTGTTGCCTAGCTATTATTGTAATAATATATTAAAGATACCTTTGGTACTATTCCTCAAATTGTTTGAGCTTTACCACACAGCTCTTTTCCAAAAGTTATTTCTTCTAAGTCTGAAAATGATTGGGCCAGATTCTCTTTTCACTTCCACTGGTGCAACTCCATTGACTTCAACAGAATTAATCCTGATTTACACTGGTGTAAAAAAAAAATTGCCCCAGTAAGTTCAGCTGTGTATTTAAAGCTTTATTGTAATTTTATTTTCATTTTCACAAGTCTGGCTTCCTATTTTTGGATACTCCATGTGCCAGGAAGATTATACAGGACCAGATTCTGCACTTAGTTACTTGCTCCCAATTTTCATTAGTGTAACCCAGAGCAAAATTAAAACATTATTTTTAAATTATTCTAACTTAGATTGTAGGATTTGTGGGGGCAGGGACTCCCTCTTTGTTATGGAGTCTTGGCCTGAAAGCCCTATTGTAATACAAATAAATAAAAAATAAATTGATTAGCTTTCACACTGAATAACTTAAAACAGTTTTACTGGAACAACCAATGTATTGTAGAGGCTTTTGCCAAATGCTACCATCTCTTACACCTGTGCAACTCTAGTGACTCCATTATTCAGCCAGGTTCTGTACTCAGAGGGAAGATAGAATTTTTGTGCCATGGGAGTTGGGAAGACTCTCCACAATATAGCCAAATCCTTAGAGCCTGAGATTCTGCATTCCTTTGAAATATATTCATTGTGCATGCTAGGGGTATGCAAAAGAAGATATTTTATTCCTCTGAAAGAGAGAGAGAGAGAGAGAATGGGGGGAGGAGGGTGTTCTTTGAGGCTTTTAACACAAAAAATTAATTGTTCCATAACACCTTTGTGTTAGCTAACACCAGGTCTTTGAACCTGTTATCCAATCAGAGTGGGGCTAAATAAAGACATTCTGGGACCCTAGGCACATCCCAATATTGCCCCCATGGTCCCCTTCTTTCTTGGGATAGTAATGGTAGGGCCATTCACACAAGACTAGTCTGCTGGGCTCTCAGGGGGTCCACCACTGCTCCTTTGCTTAGTCTGGGATTAACCCCTTCCTTGTCTTGCTCTTGTCTGCAGGAAATATGGAGTCTGTCTCACAGGAGGAAGGACTCAATCCCAGGAAACCAAATTGAACAATTGGTAAGAGGGGACCCTGTCAAACCATTTCTGCAGAGCCACCATAGAGTGGCAGCAGCAAGGTACCTCCTCTCGCTGAGTTCTCTGCTAGAATGGTATCAGCAGGAAAGCTCCAGACCAGATATCAGAATTAGCAACTTAAAAATGAATAGGGGAGCTGACTCCTCTTAGAGCCTTTGTTTCAGACTGTCTGCAGATTCAGACAGACATCCCTGCATCAGCCCAGATAAGACTGAGAAGAGGATGAGGAGTTGGTAGAAGTGGAGATGACGGTGGCCATATCAATCACTTTGCTTAAGGGAGCACATCTACCATGGGTTACCAAAGTTCACAATTTAGAAATTATTTTAGAGCACCACCTGCTGCTTAATGACCATGTTACAGCAGTAACCCAGCTAGCTTTTTAACAGCTGGATTGGCTAGAAGGTTGAAACCTTTCATTTCAAATGCAGTTATCCATGCTTTTGTTCCATGCTCAAAAATTAGACTGTTGCAATGGCTCTAGCATCTGCACTGGCTGCCTACTGGTCCAGGTGTAGTTTAAAGTTTTGATTATGAGCTGTAAATGGCCTGGGCTTATTTGAAGGATAATCTCTCTTCCCAGGCCATGCTATTACAGCTACAGTCAGCATGGGTGTCCAAGATGGGGCCTTCTCCTTTTTAGATAGAGGGAGTAAATGGCAGGGGATTGCTGTATTTTCCCTTTAATCCATGTGATCTTTAGTAATTGGATGTATAAATTCTGACTGGAGGGCACATTAAACTTTGCCAATACATATTTTCAGTAAGCATAATCTTTAGCACTCCCCATTTGGGGACTTCTACTCAATATATAAATAAATATAAGTGAGTCACATTCCATCATTTTTCTGCTTATATAAAAATTAGATAAAGATTGATTAAAAAACTGTAACAGAGCACAGATTTAGAAGTGACAGGGTGCTTCACATAGGTCCAAAACATTTACCACGTACAGGGAACTAAATCCATTCTGATGAGTTAGGGTTACACTGATGAAATGCAACAATAAGGAATGTGTGGTTTTCTCTAGTGTTTTCCCAGGGGCATTCCTCTAAGGCTATGTTTGATTTCTTTTGTGCTTATGGTTGGAATATGTCATTACACCCTGGTATACACCACTGCATTTTAGATTTTGATTTTTTGTTCTTCACACCTCCTGACTCTCATTTAACTTTGTGGTGGCAACCATGAACAATCAACTAACTTTTTGGAACAGAGCCTTAATTGTATGAAAGTTATCCCTCTAAATGAGCCAGAACAAACCCAACTCATCAAATATAATTTTGATAATGAACATCACCATTTTACATTCAAATACCTCCCAAAATGGAGGCAATTTATTAATGTCAGATTAAAGGTCTCAATTCATTATTCCCTTTCAGTAAAGAGGCAGTTAATGTGTGATGCATGCACATGGACAAGCTTCTAATTAGAATTCCTATATGTGTTGAAAGCTTGGTGCTGGGATACTGAGTGCCTGCCAGCCTACTATTGACATTTTTTCCTCTTTTGCAGAACATGCCTATTTATACAGCTTATTGCTAATGAGATGCTAATTGAGACTGCCATATCTAAATAAAAAACCACTTGTGTGTAAATTGCTGAATCACCTCAATGTAGCTCTGTTTCAGAATGTTCTCTCTTGACTCACTTTCTTCAGCTTTCTCTGTTGCTCTGATTGAAAGGTAATCTTGGAACAATGGAAGCAGGAAGCCTATCAGGGTTTGTGGGGGGGGGTTGGTATTTCTGATATTAGTTTAGAAGAGAACTAGTGAATATGTGCCTGGGTGTTTACATCCAATTTTATCTTCAGACTACAATGGCAGAACTCATCTAAATGTGCTGAATGCTTTGCAGAACAGATAGAGAGGAGATTCCCTGCCCTGAAGAGATTACAATATAAGTTTGCATGCAATACAAAGAGCATAGGTATCAAAACCGTTGGAAAGGGGTACAGCAATAAGGTCATGGCGTTACTGGTTTCTGAGCTTCATGTTAAACATGTCTTGTGGTTTGGGTATGTACTAAAGCAAACATTCTGATTACTGAAGGGTACGTCTAAACTGGAACTGGAGGTGAAATTCCCAGTTAGGGTTGCTATGATTGAGCCACTGTGGATCTGTCTATTGTGGCAAACAGCCAGCTTCACCCTAGTTGGTCTCATGCTTTGCCTCTCATATTGGGCCAGGGCATCACCAGTTACCCCTGTCTCCCCAGGGAGGGGGTAGGGACCCAGCCTGCCCACTTCTCCAGGTCCCAGCCCAGGGGCCCTATGAGCAGCAGCTATGTGCTGCTGGCACCATACTTGCAGTTACAATCTTTTCCCCTGGACTACTTTCCTCCCCTCTGTCCTCTTGAGCCCAGTAACTGCCTCAGGACTCCACCACTCTTCCACACACCACTGTACTCCATTCTGATCCTCTTCACAATTCTGCACACCCCACTGCTTACTAGCACCATACACTTACTCCTCCAGCTCATGCACTGTCTCTCCAGAGTAGAGGGTTTTTATCAGGCACCTGGGTGGGGCCTTAATTGGTGTTAGCTGACCCTAATTACCCTCTAATGACTCTGGCTACTCTACAGGGAATAAAGCTGGGATCATTCTAAGGCTTACATACCACCCTTCCTGAACTTTTCCACTATTGCTGCTGTGGTGGCTGCTGCTACTTCTGCTTGGGGGCTCTGTGGGCCTGCCTGCCCGCCCCCCCCCATTGAGAGGGGGTGAGTGAGTGGCCCCTCCCCCACCTCCACCCCCGCCGCTACTCCCAGGACCAGCACCACCACCAGCTGGAAAGGAGCCCCTCCTGCTGCTACCCATAGAATCATAGAATATTAGAGTTGTAAGGGACCTCAGAAGGTCATCTAGTCCAACCGCCTGCTCAAAGCAGGACTAACCACAGCTAAAACATCCCGGCGAGGGTTTTGTCGAGTCTCAGCTTAAAAACCTCTAAAGATGGAGATGTCACCACCTCCCTAGGTAACCCATTCCAATGCTTTACCACCCTCCTAGTGAAAAACTTTTTCCTAATGTCCAACCTAGACCTCCCCCATCGCAACTTGAGACCGTTGCTCCTTGTTCTGTCCCCCAAGAGATCCCCTTCCCTGCTGCTGCCCCCCCAACCTCCATGTTTGGGGGCCCCTTTGCCCTTCCTTTTATCTGCCCCACCTTCCCTGCAACTTCCCCTGCTGACTGACCCCTACCCCTTTGCTGCCCCCTCCATGCAGTTTGTTAATTAACTTGTTTGTTTGTCCCCCTGTTAGTTTGTCTGCCCTGCCCTCCTTGCTTTAGCCTTCCTTCCTGATCAGTTTTGTTTGCCCCACCCCCGTCCCTGTGGTTGTTGGCTTGTTCCCTGCCCCGCCTGGCACTAGCAGTTGGCTGCTGAGCCTTCCCAGCCCTGCTTCAGCCCCAACCGTGCCCCCCATTTCCCCTGCCTGCTGCTGCTTCCCCCACCTTGCCCTAGTCCCTGTTCTCTGGCTCCAGCAGTACTCATGGCCCCCTCTAATTGACCTCCCCATTTTTGTTGACCCCCTCCACACACTGCCCTCCCCTACATTGGTTTAGCCCCTGCTCCCCACCCCCAAAGGAGCCAGTATTCCAACCTAGGCTGGTGAATGCATTTCCCCTGTCTCCCTGGCTGGTTCAGCTTCCCCCTTTCCCTTGTGTTGGTCTCCTCCTCCCCTGTTTTCAGCCTAGGGGGGAGGAACAGTTGGCCCTCCTTCCTCTCCTCCCCTTTTCTTCCCCTCCCTCTCTGCTCCCCTGCCTCCCCCATTTCCCTCCCTGCCTCTTACCCTATCCCTACCCCCTCCCAAGATGGCGGGTGTGCCTGGGGCCCAGACCCCCTCCCTGGGTGCTCCCACCCCTTCCTCTCACCCTGGGACTCTGCCCCTGTCTGTGGCTACTGGCCTAATTGCCCCTGCTGGGCCCCCGGGCGTCGATCTTGGGACACCAGCAGCGGGCACCCCAAGTGGGGACTCTACCGCTGCCATGGCTACTGCCTCCCCTGCCCTGGGGGGTGCACCCTCAGCCAGGAAGTAGGGCCAAGGGAGGGAAAAGAAGGGCAAGGTCCCCGCCTGGAAGGCACTGCCTCCTGGAGCTGGGACCCCTCCCCTGCTGTCCCTTCCACCAGCTCTGGGGGCTGCACCACTCCCAGGGCATATGCCCAGGTGGCTGCAGCCCCCCCACCTGCTGCCGCATTACCTGCCCTGACTTCCACCACCAGCACCATCCCCAGGGGCCAGAGCCCCTTTCCCCACCCTTACTAGGATGCATGGGGGTCCATTGCCTTCTGGTGCCCACCTCACCCCACATGGAAACCTATGTGTGAGAGCTGGTATGGGTGGTGGGTCCCATGGCCATGGTGATGGCCTCCATGATGTATGGGAAGGTGGTCTTCTTCCTGGTGTCCAAGGTCACTGCCCAGGAGGCGGTGGAGAAGGACTTGGCAGTAGGGGACATCCACATCTCTGTGGAGCCCCTGGAGGACCTGGGCGTACGGATGGTCCTCACCTCTGTCCCACCCTTCATCCCCAATGCTGCCCTTCTGCCTTTCCTCTCCAACCTGGGGAAGCCCCTCTCCACCATCAGCCCACTTCCCCTCAGCTGCAAGGACCCCACCCTCCTCCACGTTCTCTCGTTCCACCAGCAGGTGCAGCTCCAGCTGCTGCTGGCAGCGCATAGTGGGGAGGTGCTCGAGGGATCGTTTCCGGTGCCCTGATGAGGGAGGCCCAATGGTTCCTCTGCTGAGTGATGGGGCATAGTCCCATGTCTGGTGGGACTATCCCCTGGCCCTGCAAGGCAGGAGGCCCGGAACCCCTGGGACCCAGGGGGAAGCCAGCCAGGCCAGCGGCTGCACCCCCCCATCCGTTTGGTCCCTGTGGCCACCCCTCCTCCCTTGTCAGTGGCTGTTACCTACACCCAGGTCCCGGGGGCACCCCGCCCCTGACAGCCTGAGTGAGCAGGTGGGCCCCGCTAATGATCACAGAAGTCTGGCGGAGTCTGCGGAGAAGAGGGAGCTAGGGCTGCCACCATCAGGTACTGGAGGGGTCTTGCTCTGGGGGAGGCCTCTCCTTCCCCTGTGGGCCTGCCCCCATCTTCCCAAGCCCCCATCCATGTGCCCTTGCCCCGTGGTCTGGCCCCCGCTGCTGGGCCCTCCACCTCGGTGGGCTGAGTGCTAATGCAGGGCAAGCGCAAGGCCAGTGCCAGCGTCCCCTTCCTTCCACTGGCGAGAGGGGGGAGAGCTCCTGCAAGGTCAGGAAGGGGGCTGCTGCAGCCAGGCCCTCTGCTGCGCCCTCTGCTGAAGCCCTGCGGGAAGCACCAGCCGAGGAAGCCGTGGCGGCAGACGTGGGCTGCACCGTCTCCTTCCTGGAGGAGCCCCCTGCCGGAGACACCCCTGCCCCTTGTCATCTGACCCCCTGCCGGGGCCAGGGCTGCCACTACCTCAGCTACATACCGGGGAGGACTTCATGGTGGTGGAAGGGGATTTCTTGTCCCTCATGGAAGAGATCCATGCCCTGGGTCTGACCCCAGCCAGCAAGGGGGAGGTTGACCCCCCCCATATGAAGGGCCTAGTGCAGGGCAGCACCAAGCCACGCCTCCTCCTTCCCTCCCCCCCCCGGCTGCTGTGCCTGCTCCCACCCCCGGGGCCCCTCTTGGCCCCTCTGTCCATCCAGGTCGTGGTGGTGCCCCAATCAATGCCACCACAACCCTTGTAGCACTGTCTGGGGCATGGAGCCCGGCCTGGGACTGGCGGGTGTCCCCTCCCCTGCCACGGGCCGGCTGCTCCCTCCCACCCCTGAGGGTGCCATCCAGGCTGTCCCCTCACAAGAGCCCAGAGCCGTGGACACCACACCACCTGAGCCTACCCCTGTAGAAGATGCCCTCCCCTTCCCTGCCCCTCCAGCTCCCGGCACCAATCAGGAGGCACTGCACCCCACTGACCTGGTCACCAAGGCCACGGAACACTCCCCCACTCCTTGTCCTGACCCTTTTCCCACCCTGGCTCCCACCCCCCTCCCAGCCCCCATCCCAACACACTACAGGGCCTCCACGGGGGCTGAGCAGGAGGATGAACCCCATGAGGGGCTGCATGAGGAATTGCATGCTTTCATCCAGGACACATTCGGTACCTGGAACCGGATGCAGCTCGCCCTGCAGCACTGGGGGGATTTCCACAGCATCCTCTGGGCCGTGAGGGCCACAATGAAGAAGGGGAAAGGGACTGGGCGGCAGGATGCCGTGACCTACCAGTAGGCCTGCATCTTCTGTGACACCCTGATGGCCTTTGCAGTCAGCCATGGGCTGCTGAGGGGCCCACGAGGACCGTCGGTGCTCCTGCTCACAAGGATCCCCCCAGCCCTCCTCATAATGCCTGTCACCTTCGCCACCATAAACACCAGGGGCTGCAGGACTGGTCTCCACAGGATCCAGGTGCTCTCCTTCCTTTGGAGGGGGGGTACTCAATGGTGTTCCTGCAGGAGACCCACACGGACCCACCCACCAAAGACAGCTGGTGGCTGGAGTGGGTAATTGCGGTGTATCTCAGTCAGCTCTCCGCCCATGCAGGCAGAGTGGCCACCCTGTTCTCATCCGACCTGCAGCCCGAGGTGCTGGGGGTCACCGAGGTCATGCCGGGCTGCCTGCTGCACCTCTGGGTCCACGTGGAGGGGCTGGCATTGAATCTTGCCAATGTCTATGCCCCGACTGTGAGTCCGGAGCAGATGCAGTTCTTCCAGCAGGCGTCTGCCTTCCTCAGCACCTGGATCCTCCTGAATGCCTGGTCTTGGGCAGGGACTTCAACACTACCCTCTAGGAATGTGACTGCACAGGGACCAAGCAGTGCCAGGCTGCCGCGGATGTCCTCCAGGATATTATCAACCATCACTCCCTGGTGGACGTCTGGCACGACTACCACCCGGATGATGTAGTCACCTTCACCTGTGTCCGGGTGGGGAAGACCGGCTGGACAGCATCTACCTTTCTCGCCACCATCTCTTGCGGGCCCACTCCTCCGGCGTACAGCTGGCCCTGTTCTCGGATCACCACCTGGTGACCGTGACAGCCTCTTTCACTGTGGAGAGGCTGTGGCCGGCCTACTGGCACTTCAACAACTGCCTGCTGGAGGATGTGGGTTCATGGTGTCCTTTCGGGAGTTCTGGCTGGCCTGGTGGGAGCAGCGGAGCGCCTTTCTCTCCGGGCAGCATTGGTGGGATGTGAGGAAGGTATGCACCCGACTGTTCTGCCGCAACCACACTCGGGGGGCCAGCCAGCAGAGGGATAGAGGGCTAGAGTAGCTGGAGTCGGAGGTCTTAGTGCTGGAGAGGCGTCTCACCGCCAGCCCCGAGGATTCATCCCTCTGTGTAGCATGCCGGGAGAAACGAGAGGAGCTCCGGGCCCTCGAAGACCTTTGGGCTCAGCCTGCCTTCATTCAATCCCACATCCATCTCCTTTGGGAGATGGATC
Source organism: Mesoclemmys tuberculata (assembly GCA_007922155.1). Classification (NCBI taxonomy): domain Eukaryota; kingdom Metazoa; phylum Chordata; order Testudines; family Chelidae; genus Mesoclemmys; species Mesoclemmys tuberculata. The sequence goes on from ML675606.1 coordinate 3,523,230, forward strand.
GTGGCTCCCGCTTCTTCTATGCCCTGGAAAAAAAGGGGCGGGGACCGGAAGCACGTCACCTACCTCCTGGCAGAGGACGGAAGCCCCCTCACCGACCCGATGGAGATGCGTGGAAGGGCTAGAGCCTCTTCTCGTCGGATCTGACCAAAGCCACCGCCTTCCAGGTGCTCTGGAACAAACTTCCTACTGTCAGCATGGGTAACCAGGACTAGCTGGAGCTACTTCTCACTCTAGCCGAGCTCTCGGGAGCCCTCCGGCTCATGCCCATGAACAAATCCCCGGGCATGGATGGGCTCACCGTGGAGCTCTGCCACGTGTTCTCGAATGTCCTTGGCCCGGACCTCGTCACCCTCTGGGCTGAGTCTGAGGCCAGTGGAGAGCTCCCCCTCTCATGCAGGCAGGCCGTGCTCATCATGCTGCCCATGAAGGGGGACCTCTTTGATTTTCAGAACTGGAGTCCCCTTTCATTTATCGGCACGGACTAAAAAATTATAGCCAAGGCCCTCTCACTACGACTGGGATCTGTGCTGCAGGACATGGTCCATCCCAATCAGACCTACACTGTCCTGGGCCACACCATCTTCAGCAACCTCTATCTGGTCCAGAACCTCTTAGAGATCGGGTGAAGGGATGGCCTTTCATTCACTGTCCTGTCCCTGGACCAGGAGAAGATATTTGACAGGATGGACAGCGGGTATCTCCAGGTCACCCTGAGGGCATTTGACTTCGGGCCTCGCTTTGTGTGTTTTCTCCGGGTGCTGTACACCTCCATGGAGTGCCTGGACCCTGAACAAACCGGTCAGCTTCGGGCGAGGAGTGCGCCAAGGCTGCCCACTCTCAGGCCAGTTGTACGCTCTGGCCATGGAGGCCTTCCTCTGTCTCCTCCTCCGGAGGCTGATGGGGTTGGTGCTCCGTGAATCAGAGTTGAGACTGGTCCTGTCAGCGTACGCCGACGACATGCTCCTTGCGGTCCAGGACCCGGTTGACCTGTCACGGCTGGAGTCCTGCCTGGGCATCTACTCGACGGCCTCCTCCACCTGGGTCAACTGGATCAAGAGCTCTCGCCTGATGCTAGGGGCTGGGTGGCAGATGAGCTCCCTCCCACCTGCGCTTCAAGCCATCTGGTGGACCGTGGGTCCGTTGCTCTGTCTGGGTGTTTCCGCCACCCATCCCTCCCCGGCAGAGAACTGGCAAGATTTGCAGGACTGGGTGTCTAGGTGGCTGCAGAAATAAACAGGACTTCTCCAGTGCCTCCCCCTTTGGGGGAGGGTACTTGTGATCAACCAGCTAGTCCTGTCCATGCTCTGGCACCGGCTCAACACCCTAGTTCCAACCCGAACTTCCTGGCCTACCTCCAGAAGGCAGTTCTGGAGTTCTTTTGGCTAGGACTGCACTGGGTCTCTGCAGGGATCCTGAGTCTCCCCCTGTAGGAAGGAGGGCAGGGCCTGTGCTGTATCCACAGCCAGGTCCACACCTTCCACCTCCAGGCCCTGCAGAGACTCCTCTATGGTGCAGGTAGTCTGGCATGGAGCCACTTGGCGCACGCTTTCCTCCGCTGCCTCCGAGGGCTCTGATATGACCGTCAGCTCTTTTTTCTCCACCCAAGAGATCTTCCAGGAGACCTCTCCAAGCTGCCAGTCTTCTACCAGGACCTCCTCCAGACCTGGAGGCTGGTCTCAGCATCCAGGCCCCTTGCAGTCACCAAGGGGGAGGATCTCCTCGTGGACCCCCTGCTACACAACCCCCAGCTGCGTGTGCAGGTGGTGGAGACCCTCTCAGTGTGACAGAGGTTGGTTCTGGCAGGAGTCACCAGGATTGGAGATCTCCTGGACTATGCCTGGGGGAAATGGGTGGACCCCCAGGTGCTGGCTCGGTGCATGAGGCTTCCCACCCTTCGAACCCCCTGACACGTACTCCAAGAGGTGAGGGCAGCCTTGTCCCCACTGCTCAGGCTTACCTCAAGCAAGTCTTGTGTGAGGGGGTGATGCTCCCCACCTCCCCCTCAGCCCCTCACCATCAGCCCCGTAAGCCCCCCCAGCCTTTCCATCCCCCACACCGAGCCGGCTGCATGACTTCCAGCTGGTCCTTTTTCAAACCACGCCCAGGCACCATCTGTATACCCTCTTCCCCCACACCCTTCATTTCCTCGCCGTCGTGTCCTGCCCAGACACCAAATGGCGTGACCTAATGCCACCGGTGGAGGGTGAGGCCCCCCCGGTGGGCCAGCCTCTATTCCATCTTAACCCCACGTGCTGCTGTGATATCAGTTGGCTGCTTCTTCATGGATCTGTGAGCACGGGCATGTACCTGGTGCAGTTCACCTCTCGCTCCGACACCTGCCCCTTTTGCAGCATGAGGCAGACCCTGGCGTACGCCTACCTGGAGTGCACCAGGCTGCATCCCCTGTTCCGGCTCCTCTAGAACCTCCTGTTGAGGTTCTGGCTGCACTTTTCCCCTCACTTGTTTATCTATGCACACTCCATCCAGAGCCCCACGAAGTCACGGGACTTCCTCGTCAACCTTCTCCTCACCCTGGCCAAAGTGGCCATCTACAAGACCAGGAAGAGGAGGTTGGCTGGCGGAGGGATGCTCTGCAACTGTGGGGCCTATTTCCTTTCCTCAATCCGTTTATGTATCCGGGCAGAGTTCCTCTGGGCAGCATCCGCTGGCTCCCTAGACACCTTCGGGGAGCAGTGGGTGCTGTCCGGGGTTCTCTGCTCAGTGTCCCATTGTGTTTCCTTTCGTTTAAACCTGTGACCTCCACGCCCCTTCCTGTTTTCTCATTTGTTGTCCCCTGGAATCAGTTGAGCCTCAGGTCTGGTGGATCCTCCCCTTAAGCTGGGTGAGGGGCCTTTAGCGCAAGCCCACCCACCTTCTCCTGGTTCTCAAATAGAAGAACTTTCCTACTGCCCTCTGTCCTTGCTATACTACAATGGACAGAATCCTCATCAGCGGAATACCAAAGATGACTGAAATCCAATCTCAGTCAGTCCCCTGTGTTGATTGCTTCTCAGAGGATTATTCAGATCTCTTTATTTGAATACTTTTAGCATTTACTTAATTCTTGGATGTTGTAAGCAACAACAGTACCATTAACATTTCTATAGCCTCCTTTGTCCAAAGTTCCCATACAGTTCACATTACTTAACAATCACCCATAGCTGTTCCACTGCAACTAACATACAGTAGGCTATGGGGAAAGGGCACAAAAAGGGAGAATGTTTGGGTGGAAGAGAGGTATGGCTCCGGACAGTAACAGCATAAGCACTCTGAGGAATAGTGAATATGCTTATTTAAAATGGAAGGAAATGTCACTGCTTAGAAAGTCCCCACCACCAGGTCTTCTACCCCTCCGTCACAAGTCCAGAAGGTAAAACACATGATTAAATAGACTTAATGTGACTTTCTTGAACCTAATGTCTCGCTCACTGCTAGTTTGCTAAGAATGCTTTAGAGAGCCTCAGATCTATCATTTGGCCTGTTACCCACATGTCCCACTAAAATGCAGGCATGTCTGGGGCAGCAGCTGCTTAAAGACATATACTATAAAACAGGCAGGGAAGGATTCCATTAATACTTCAGGAGAATTTAAGTAGATAAAATAATTTGTTAACTGACAGAAATCACTAAGGAGGTGAACAACAAAAGTGTTACTGGATTTTTAGTAACTGCAAGTGCTCAGCACCTTGGTTTTCTGTCTCACCCTAACGATTACACGGCCAGAAATAGTGAGATCCTTTCAAAAGTCACTACGGCACTGCCTTAGAACTGCTTGAAAGGGGAAAAGCCACATTCTCAAATCAGCAACTCCTGCGCAATCCAGGTACCGCTAACACTGGTCCGATGAAGTGGACTGTCCTGCAGGGTCTGTGCATGTCAATAGAAATTTCAGTCTCGTCTGCAGAAGGTAACACACCAACTCATTTTAGGCAGAATTATTATGGCACTTGTAACAAGGAGCTGTAAAAAAAAAAAAAAAGGAAAGAGCAGAGAACAAACCCATCCAAGGTCTTCTAGAGGCCAGAAGGGCAGGTTTTATTGTCAGGTAACAGAGTTCTGCCCTTTTAAGCACCAGACAGGAAAAAAGGAAAAATGAATCAAACAAAAGAGTTAATGGTGACTCACTCCCCATCTTTGATATCCTGAGTCAAGTGAAGGGCAGCTTACTTATTCAAGCTTCTCAGAAGGGTCCCTCCACCCACTGCCGCTCTTAGATCAGTCCTGCTGGGAATTCAGGGGGCTTTCCTCAGTTCAGTTCTTAGAAGAGAACAAACAATCAACGGATCTTCCCTCCTCTACTTTCAGGTCTGGTTTCTGTAGCATTGAACTTGGGGGGAGGGTTATGGGGCTGTGTATCTCTTCCTGTAGCATATATATATGTGTGTCTCCATCCATCCATGTTGTCCAGTAGCCTCTCACTCCTTAAATATAAGGGAGTATGGAGTCATTCCTTCCTCTGCATTCTCCCCTCTCTTACGAATCCCTGCAGAAATAAATAAGCCACTATAGCTCTCCCAAGGGCAATTCATCCTTTTGCTACTAATTAAGGAACTAGAGCTCAAATCTGTAGCATAGGAACACCTTACTTGTAGGTGCCTAGTCAACCAGTGGAACCCCAAACCTGAGTTAGGTACTCATCCTCCCTATACAATGCATGGGAAGAGACAGACACCTAAGAACATGATAAAAAAAGCCAGGATTCTAGGTGGGGAGCTGCCTAAGCTAGCCAATAGCAAACACAAGAACAGGGATATGTCCTTAGCCCCACACCTCTTTGAAACCTAGGCACCTACCTGTGCTTGAGATCCACAGCTGGGAACCTCTCCTGGAGTGAGCTATCTAAGCTGTTTCTTGCTAGAAAGGCAGTTGTGTACACCCAACTGCACACAAAACTGTCACGAAGAGACTCCTCCTCCCTTAGAACATTTAGCCAAGTGCTTTGGGAACTCATCTGTAACATGGCGGCTCTTAGTTCAATCCCCCTTCTACCTGATAAGGTGAAAGGATTCGACCAGGAGTTTTCCACCTCTTAGGTGAGTACCCTACCTCCATATCTTGTTGTATTAGTTTAGATGGCGTTAACATAATGCCATCACTGCCTGACATTAAACAGTTTTAAACAAGGTTTGGGGTTTGCTATGCAGAGGCATCAGTCTGCTTTGTACCATGGCAAATACTCCATTAAAAACTCTTAAAACCTTTTATTAAAGACACAATAAAGTAGTAAGAAAACACTTAATACTTTACCTTTCAAATGCTTTAAGTGAGTCTTTCATTTTAACAACATTTCTTGTTCTCTTTCTCTTTAGCTGGAAGGAGTTTTAGAAGGAAAACCCCTTTGTTTGACAGTCTCTTAGGTGGTATTAAAGAAGGGAATAACTATCCTTTTGGGTAAAAGAGAAGAAGTTACTTGGTATAATCTAGCGCTATTATTGCTGCTGCTGTTAAAGTAAAAAACTGTCCCTTTGGGGAAAACAGAAGACATTTAGCTGAGATAGGCTGGAGCTACTGTTGCTGATGCTGCTGTTAAAATCCAGTCCTGTCCATCACCAATCAGGTGATGTTTGGGATTCAGCTGGAACTGGTTGGTGTGGCGGTGTCATCTGTATCCCTCTCTACAGCCTATGTTGGTCAGGACATCCCTCACAATCTGGGCAAAAAAGGTCCAGGGACCCAGGCTATGGTGGAGGAGGTAGCCATGATGACAACATTCATTCCAATCACCTCCATCTATTCTTCCCTCTGTTCTATCTGTTCGTCCCCCCAAAAAACCCTCTTTGATAACCCAAAAAGGGAGTGATGGATGGAATAGCCATCCCCTCATTATTTTGTTCACCAATTAGGCCTATATATCTGACACTATTTTATGTTCAATAATTTTCAGCTTCACATCACTTATTTTTAACAAGCATAATTTTGACAGTCCTTGGATTAAATCTTCATGGCCTTTTTGGCTTAGACTTCTCCTATTTCTTTGTCTGGTTTTCTTGCACCTATGCCCATCAACGTTTATTACAGATTGTGGCATTTTATTAACTTACCCTCACTTTTTACATCTAGAATTTAAAATTAGGGTAAATTTGTAGGCCCAATTATGGCAAGAGTCTCTAGAGACTAGAGACATCCCAGATTAATTCCCTAAAATTGGGCTAAAGATTAGAAAGGGGGCCTTTGCCCCTCCCTCTTTGATCAATTTGCATGGCGTTAGGTATCCTCGGACAATGCATATTGGATCAGATCCAGCATGTGAGATAAGTAGGGGAGCACCCATCTTCAGCTGGTTTGAGGATTGCGCAGGGGCTTAGGTGTGAGACAGGTGTCTGGATGCTTACACTGAGACATTGTGCACATGCCCAGAGGCAGAAATTCAGGCACTTACATTTTTGATATAAAAGTCCCGAAAGAGTCCCTACAGAATTTAGGGGGCAGCATAGTAGGGGTCTCGTGGGCCTCAGTGGTGCTAAATTTTGGATTTAGGGACCAAATTCTGCTGTGGCTCTGGGTCAGGGTCTATCTCCTCCATCACAGTACTCCTTAGATTTGTCAATTCCTGCCATCTTATTGCAAGACTCACCCCATTTGGGCTTGTTTTTAAAGTCCCAGCTCCTGGAATTGAGTGACTGCATGAGACTCTCAGCTTTATATTTGTTAAAGAGCAATTTTCTATCCTACATTAGTGTAGAGAAAGTTTGAAATGTTACCAATGTTTGCGAAAACCAGATGGGAAATAAACACAAAATGTTTTTTTTTATAATCACATGATTTTAAAGTCAGAGTTTTCTTGGATTTTTGGGACTTGGTGGTGGTGGGAGTCTGATATTCATGATTTTTGAGTGCTAGGGGTTGGTGATATTTCTCCTCTATCCAAGCCCTGAATTTTAGCTTTGTGAAATCTATGAGCTCACAATACAACGTGGTGTGGCTACTGGCAAGCTCATGATCACGCCGTAAAGTACTACACCACTGCAAGCTTTTTTGTTTGTTTATTTGCCTCAGCTCTTAGAACTCATGTAGTCGTGCTGTGTTTTTAAGTGTTTAAACTGTAAGTAGCAATAATATACATTTTACAAAGAGAAAAGGGCCATCTAGTCCAACATACTTGCCCATGTTTGTTTTATCTTAGTCATGCTTTTCCTGCTTTTGCTTTGTCTCATCATATTTAAGATAGTACTAATGGTCAAAAGTTTGTGAGTCTATGTTTGCCTGTGTTGGAGGACCAACTTGTGCAAGGAACAGGCGAAGCCTTCTGTAAGAGTGATGGATGTCAGGCTAATTGTATGTGAATGTTGAGGTGATTTTGGTTATAAAATGAATTGCTCCTTATTTCTTAACAGATTTTGTATGTTGAGCTCTGCAGACTAGCCTTTTAAAATGACTATATTGAAGGTAATGGCGATTGTGGATTCTTTTTGTAAGAATTTGTTCAATTTGTCAGGAAGCATGACAAAAACAATCATTTCAGTATAATCTGTATTGTCCTGTTCAACTCTGTCAACTGTTTATTTCTGCATTTTATTTTTTTAATCATGTCTTTAAGGCAGTCTGTTTTCTATTTGACTGGTATCAGTGTCACGTTCCAAGGTTTTCTTTATCTGAACTTTTGGCCTGCGTATCACTTTATCTTGTTAAAATGCCACTATAAGATTCAGAAGCTAAGATCTTTATAATTAGCAAACTTGATTGCAGTTGCTGTCATTATTTAAACATCTTGGAAGGATCATCCATATAACTAAGTGGGTAGGGGGAGGGATTGTTCCCTCAGTAGACATGGATGAAGAGACTCCTCTGTGCCTTGATCTCTCTTTCCTGAATGGAACAGGGGATCAGCTATATAACTTAGCTCTGTCCAATTCTGTATATTATGGAGAAGTATCTGCAGGTCTGGGCACACATACATGAGACAGAAGCATGGTGTATGGGATGGTCCAAATATATTCCCCCCATCCCAAAAAATCAAAAACCCAAAAGCATGAAGTAGGAGCATGTATTGCTTTTAAAGCAAAGGTTGAATTAACCTTTGCACAGTGTCTCTGTACTTCTAAACCAATGCTCATTCTGTAGGGAGTTCATCCCTGCCCCTCCCCCCCCCTTCACCACAACAAAACAAATTGGGGTGTATTCACCATGGTCCATTCTTCCCCTGTATTTAGCATGGGAGAGGACGGAAAAAGGAAAATTTAAGAGATAAATTAAAGTGCCTCCATGTGGCTATAAAAGAAGCTTGGAAATAATTTATTTATCAGGATGGACTTCCTGACCTCTGAAAGAAATGCAGAAGAGGGCTATGATGGAAAATTCTTCACAGAGACAATAAAAACACAAACAGAAACTCCAGCTGAACAGGCAAGATTGAAAATGACCCCCAAAAATCCATGTACAGTCCCACTAATATAACACTAGCTCACAATGAGCAGTTCTATTCCATTTCATCCAATAACAGATTAATACACATCATGAAGATGAGAAAAGCCACAGCTTCGAAGTTATCCATCTGACTTCTGGAAACATCTACCTAACAACATGTTCCCCCCTGAGGATCCTCCAAAATATCATTGGACCCTCCCATATTTTCATTATAGCATTGTTCCTGCTGTGGAGATGTGGCTGCAACTGTCCCTGGTGCCTATCAACAAAATATCTTGTGTTCTGTTCAAAGTGACAGTTAAAACAAAAGGTATAATTCCAGACTGGTCCACTGTGGGCGGCTGCTCATTGTAACTTCCATCTGACATTGTAACTTCCATCTGACAGAGTCAGGCTGACATCTCAGAGAAGTATGAGCATGGAGATGGAGGGGGACAGGAAAACTGGAAATGATGGAAGAAAAAAAGATCCAGTAGAACACAGGGGTAGAGAGGAAGGGTCATTTCCCCCCCTATTGGGTCAACTGTAGGACAACAGAGAAGCCCAGTGTGCACCTTAATGTCCCCTTCCCTCCATTCCAAGAGCAACAGAAGCACACCTAGTTTAAATAGCTGCAGAGGCTAAATTAAAGTTCAGTTTCCCATGACTTTGAATATTGTCTGTCACAAACATTATCCAAAGTGGGTCTAGATTTGTGCAACTCGATGCAGAAGTCAGCGTGTTCATGAGACAAGCCAAAGTCAGTGCTCTCAAGCAGAGTGTGCTGGAGTTCATTCTGCCTGCCTGTCCTGTTACACTACTTACTCAGGTGGTGTCTGAGACAGGGAGTAGCTAGTGAAGTGGGAAAACACCAGAGAGGGAGGAAACGAGGAGCACGTCACGTACATCCAAGCAGCTCTGGGCCACTTACTCCTCTATGCCCATCCCTTCCAAAGAGCAGTCTTATGGGGAAGCAGGACCTGTCCAGGAGCAGACAGTATGTTTTGGAAAGGGAAGCATGGCAGGAGGATAGAGTAAGCAAGCTAAGCTAGTGACAGCAGGCAGCAAACCAGCTCTGAGAGCTTTCTGCTCCTTCTTTCCTCTTACTGCATGGACCCAGCCTGCTTGTTCCTTCCTTCCTCCCCTCTCCAAACATTACCATTGGACAATAGTCCTGGCTAGCTCTAACACTTCCTTTGCAGGTCTCTTCCCCTGGCAGGGATTTCCAGAGGTGCCACTGGAGGAGCAACAACTAAGGGCTTTTGGTGGTCAGGAAAGAAGCAGGTGCAGAGGACCCAGAAGGTAGGAGTAGCTGCATTAATTGAATGGGCTGGGGGTGAAAACAAGGGGAGAGCATTGACTGAACTGGGAGCAGGATGAGCCTGCATTTATCAAACTGAGGCAGTCTGAGTATCGGGTGCCCTCTTCTCTTTGACCTGCCTCACCCCTGACAACCCACAAGAATCTCACACAGCCAACCTGGGTGGGATACAGAAAGGTAACTAGGCACCTAAGTCCCAGTTTTGGCTCCACTGCAATCCACAGAACTCCCACCTAACCTTGGGCGTACCTAAAATTTCAGGGTAAAAGTTTCCTCAGTGTCTAAGTTTCTGACTCTGGGTATAGACACGGTTGCCTCACTCTAGGTGTCTCAACAGCTATCTCCCACCTTAGCTCCAGAGCAACTCACGATTCACAAACTGGGGGAGACAGGAGTTCAGCTGCCTGACTCACATGTGAGACCCCAGATGGACTGAAAGGCTGCCTACAAGACCAGGTCCCATTCAAACATCGGGGTTCTAAAGGCTGTGGACCCTGATTTATATCTTTTAGTCCAGTGATTAGAAAACTTTCCTAAGATGTGGGACACCCGGGTTCAATTCCCCCCCTCTGCCAAAGAAGAAAGAATTTGAACTGAGGTCTCTCCTGAAGTCATAGGGTTTAAGGCCAGAATGGATCAAGAGATCCATTTGTTCTTGTGACGACATTGTCCTTTAGCTTATATAGCTCTTCACTCTTCCTGATATTTACTCCCTAAGGTAGTTATAGAAAACAATCACAACCCCCCTCAGCCTCCTTTTGCTAGATTAAGCAAGTCAAGCTGTTCCAGTCTAAGACAGGCTCTCCATTCCCCTGATCATCCTAGTACTCTTGTCTGCACCTGTTTCAGTGTAAATTCATCTTTGAATATGAGTGATCAAAATTGTACACATTATTACAATTGAAGTCTTACCAGTGCCTTGTACATTACCATTAATAAATACTTCTCTGACTCTACTAGAAATGCCTCACCTGCTACATCCTAGTATCACATTTCACTTTTTTGCACCTGCATCAGACTAGGGTTCATAATCATCCTGTAATCTAACCAAATCCCAGGCCCTTCCCCTCCTCTGTCACTTCCAAATGCCAAGACTCCAGGTTGTAGCAAAAATTATTATTAGAATCTAAGTGTATGAACATGTACTTTGTACTATTGAATTTCATCCCATTCCTGTTACTCCAGTTATTAAGGTTATCCAAATCTTCTTAAATATTACTGTATAATATGCTACTCCTCTTCTGTACTGATAATGCCTCCTAACTTTGTATCATAACATTTCATTCGCACACTACTAGTTTTTGTGCTAAGGTCATTAATAAAAATATAAACTAAGATTGGGACCAAGACCAGTCCTTGAAGTAACCTTCCCCCAGGCTGATAAATTAATCTTTCAGCACTTGTTGCCTTCTCCCCTTTAGTCAGTTTCTTATCTACCTTACAGTTCTTGCAATGATTCCCATTGTCCATAATTTAACTAATAATTTCACATGTGGTACCATGTCAACTGCTTTACTGAAGTTCACATATATTAAATCTACTTCATTTCCCTTATCTAAAGAGAAATCAGTTCTTTTCTTAAATACGGAAATCAGATTACTCTGTTAGGATCTACCTTTGGTAAACCCATGTTGCAATATATCTCTTGCCATTTACCTCTATGAGTTTAATTATTCTTTCCTTCACAATTTCTTCTAGAGCGTTGCATATTACCAAGGTCAAACTAACAAGTCTCTAATTGCCCAGATGTTTTCCCCCATCCCTTTTCTAAAATATAGGCACAGTGTTAGTTATTCTTCAGTCAGATGGCACTACCCTCAAATAGACAGACATAAAAAAATCCTTCCTGTCAGACTAGCAATCTTGAGTGCCAGTTCTTTCAGTATACTAGGATGGAAATTATCTTGTCCCTGATTTGAGCACATTCAACTCTAAGTTTTAATTCCACCTCAAATGCAATAATGTTCATTTCTAGACACTATTTTCCATCAACTGTCCTGTCTTCATGCACAAGTTCCATATTATCCTTATTGAAAATAAAGGCAAAACATTCATTTAGTTTTGGTGCCTTCCCTAGACTATCTCCTTCCTGTCCACACTGTGTAACAGTCCAATCTCCTCCTTCTCTTTATTTATATAACTACAAAAACCCATTCATTTCCTTGGCATGAGCTAATTCAGCTTGAGTTTTGGTGATTCTCACTTTATTTCTGCCTTTTCTAATCTCTATTATGTAGCTTTCTTTGTTGATCAATCCCTTTTTCCATTCCATATAGACTTTCTACTTATGCCTAATAATTTTTTGGGTTGGTTATTCATCCAACTGGGTCTGGAGCCTTTCCCTACAAGATTTCTCCCCTGGCTTGGGACACCAATTTCAGATAACTATACAAAAATGGATCTGAAGAAATTCCAAGTCTCCATCATATTGAAGTCCTTGGGCACTTCATGTCAGTTGATGTCTTTAATTAATTCCTTTAGTTTCCCAAAGTCTGTCCTTTTGAGATAAAAAGATCATAGTTGACTTGGTTTTCATTATCCTTCCTTCTATGAGCTCTGGGATATTCTGATGTGAAGCTTCTTCCATCTCTGCTGTTGAAGCTGTTCCACTGTGGATAAATAAAGAAAGTAACGGGAGTGGGGAAAGGGAGGACTAGAGTTGAGGTCTCCCATCTCTCTGGTGGGTGTTCCAGCCGCTGGACTACAGAGTCACTCTCTCTCTCTCTCCATCACAGTGACTATTTAGGTCAATATCTATAACAGGACACCCAGGACCTTAGCTGTTAGAGCACCTGGTAGGATCTGAACTGGTGTCTCCCTTCTCCCCTTTCTGGAAGAAGGGGAGGTATTGAACTCTGGGGTGTGAAAGACACAGCTAGTGCTCTAACAATTAGGCTAAAAGTTACAAAGGTGAACAGCAGCAGCAGCACCTCATCCAGCTGTTGCGTAGGGTGAAACAGGCACCTAATTTCTGCAAGAAGCAGCTTAGTCACCTAACTCCAAGTAAAGGGTTCCCATTCATGGATTGCTAAACAAATTGGCACTTCCCTGCATCCTGGCCTATCTCAGAGAGGGACAATGCTTAGCCCACACCCCTCTCATACATATCACCCATTGGACTCACTCACTCCTCACCGAGAATGCCAGTGTTTGTGAATCACATTCTTCGGCGCCTGTCTCTTCCTATACCCTGTATGAGAAGACAAGGCACCTAATTTAGCTTTCTGGAGTACAATCTTCTTCCTGTGATTTTTCTAGGTGACTAAAAGTGGAATGCCATGACACTCAGCCTTGCAACACTTAAGTCTGTTTGTGGATCCCATCCTGAGAGTGTGCATTTGTGGTGCTGAACTTGATACTAAACTGACTTCCCCACAGTCACTAAGAAAGTCCATGGCAATTTAGGTACAATTTTGAAAAGCATCCAAGTGCTGTTTTGAAGAATGACTTACCTCAGTGAAAGGTTGAAATATGTTCCTATGTGCGAAAGTCACTTCTGAAAACTAGACTTAGTGCTAACGTTTTCAAAAGTACCTAAGTGCCTCAGCTACAGAAAAATCAAATACATTATATATCCATTAATAGGCAACCTGTGTCGCTAGAAGATAATAGTGCCTTGAATCCTTAACTAAAATTTATCTTCTATATCATAAATTAGCATTTTATAAAACTAACTTTGTTCAGAATACATCCCAGGTGGCATTTCATGACTTGACAACTTTTTGGGTTGTCCAAATATATCCTTTCTTTTCATGAAAAAATGGATAAGAATATTTGCAGATCACAGTAAACACAACAGGATATTTCATCTGACTGGTATCTTTTTACTAGTGCATGAATTTGTCAGTGAGGAAATGTTCACAGCAAGAGAATCTTTGCAGCACCCTCAAAGACAGGTGTTTAGGCACTTGAAGACAGATGTTTAACAGTAGGGGACTGTTTGAAGAGTGAGAGAGAAAGAGAGGTAGTTTTACTTTGATTTTTACAACCTTCAGCTGCACAGAGTACCTTCATTCTCAGATGTCCTGGTCTGCACACAAATTTCTTTTCTCCTCCTATAAAAAAGACATTGTTTAAAGAGAAAGGTGTTCTTTAACTCCACACCAAAGGACTGGTAAGCAATTCTACCAGATAGATCTATCAGGATGCTCTCCAAGCTGAAATTACAGGCTGAGGTGTGAATCAGTGTTGGGGGCTATTTAAACTCCCTATTTTATTTTATACAAAGAACAATATAGGAGATTTTAAATCAGTGGTCACCCTTACAATTAAGGGCTAGTCATGTTTGATAACTGAATAACTTTACCTTAATGTTTGCAATGTTAACAGGGAAAATTAAGTAACAGCACGTGTCATGTCAGTGGTAAACAATCATAGAAAGGCTCATCTTCTCCCAAACAAGGAACATTACTTGAATTAAGTTTACATTATTGTTAAAGTTAGTGGCTGATATTCCTTAAATCTAATTATGGTGGAGGTTGGGCTGGCCTCTTGGAATTATCTGCTTCCCTGTCTGAGGGGGCAGGACTGGGGGGCAGGGGGAAGGAGGGAGGGACGAGGGTTCAGGTGACAGCTTAATGGATACCCGGGCCTCATAAAAGGGCTGAGAGAGATCAGCCTAGAGTTTTGAACTAAAGGCAGTGGGAACCACCTTTTCTAGGGCCTTTCCCAAATTGGGGCAAACAGGCCACCCCTACATAGAGTTGATTGAACATCTGAGCTGCTGCTGACGCCTTCAGGATGAGCAAGATGAAGGCCAAAACAACTGATATAGGCCTGCTGCAGCTTCTAGCCAGAATACCACTCTGAATTGAAGGAACTACCTGCCTTATCATGTCCAGAACTGTGCCTTTTCTAAAGGACATGGTCCTAATACTGGTGGTATTGTTGGCCAACAAGATTCTGGCTCATCCGTTTTTCTGGAGATATTTCCTTCAACCAGGGGTTCCACTACCTCACCCTTGGGAGCTTCCCAAGTTTAGACATGTTTATTGACCAGCATCCTGTCACTCACTGTTACATCACTGGCTGCACCGTCTACGCATCTGGTGTCAAATCCCAGAAGGACCAGCCAGACTAGAATGACTTCTGCATCCTCAATTAAATGCAAGTGCAAAACTAGAGACCATGTTGTGCCCACTTTAAAAAATCTTACCTTTATGGAGTGTCCACATTGCAATCAGAGGTGTGACTGCAGCACATGTAGATACACTTTGAGCAAGCTAGCTCGATCAATAGCACAGAACCTATGGTACCACAAGCAATACAAGCCCGCTTGGGACCCAGGGAATGTACTTTAGAGGCTAGCTTGTGCTGCTGTGGCTTCACTGCTATTGCTATTCAAACTAGCTAGATCAAAGCAAGCTCAGACATGATAACAAGTGCTGTCCTGCAGTCACACCTGATTGCAGCGTAGGCACACCCTAAATATTCACATCACAATGTTACTGTCAGAAATGGCACCAACTGGACACCACCTACGGACGCCTGACATTGGCCCTGTGACTTCGTCTCCTGGGAGTGACCCCGATAGTGTGCAAGGCCCAAGGGACCCACACTGTTCCACAGAGCCAGGCCTGTGGTCTCTGAGACTAGGCCTTTGGCAACAGCAACCCATCTCTCTGCAGGGAGCCATAGAGAGTTCAGCCAAGCCAGACTTCTGAGGGAGGCTTGTACTACAGCCCTTAAGGGCACAATGCTCTAATGATTATCTACAGAGACACAGGCAGACGTCTCAAAAACAAAGTAACCATTTATTTGTTGCCAAGCCTACTGAATCTTAAAGTCCTTAGGTTAGTATAGAGAAATGAAGGTTAAAGCATAATCCATTCTGGTTACCCCAGAGCCCCACTCAAGCTGTAGTGAACTCCATGTTCAGGTTCTACCACTCACAGTCTCATCTCAGTCCTTGGTCAGTTCCCAAGTGAGAGAGCTCCCAGCTTCCGCTAAAAGAGAACACTTTATCCTCCTCTTCACACCGCTTTGTTTTTGCGGTGGAGGGCTCAGCTTTCCTGATTAGATGTGGGGAAAATCCATCTCCCTTTGAGTTGTTGGTTACTCTGTGTCAATGTCTTGGTAACTGGGTTTTCCTTTGTCTTCCTGGATTCTCCAGTGATATGGGGTCAGCCATAGCCAATCCTTTTCACTGTCTCAGACAGCTAGAGGTCTCTTACAGCAAACTTAGTCCTTCTTCCTCCTCCCCCAGTGGGTAGCCTTACAAAATATTAGGAAAACTGAGGCACAGATCAGATTCACAAAAATATTTCAGAAGATTCTCATTTTCTAACAGGGCCTTACCAAATTAGTTTCTTACCCTAAAGTGGAAAGCTGAGGTGATCTACCTCAGGGAAGGAAACTGAGACAACTATGTATAGTTTGTATAGTTTGGTCAACAGGAGACACTATGTGGCTGCTGTGTGGTATGTTACAAGGAAATTTATACTCAAACTATTTCAGTGTATATTATTGTCAATATAGAAGCAGTAAATAGATCTTTTTGTTTTACACTAAATCTATAAATGGACAGAAGACCTTATTTTCCACTTGCTGGCAGTATCTTGCTGCTTTCTTAAAATGCATTCTCAGAATATTTAGGTCAACACACAACAGTCTAAGTATACCATATAAGCTGTGCACTGGACTTCACTCCTGAAGTTTTGTCAGTTTGTAGCAAAACCACCAAAGTATGTGCCTCAGCCATCCAGTGGTGTATGTAAAAACAAAACTAATTAAGAACACATCTCAGACAGTAAAATGTAGTGCTCAGTTGGTAAAGCATGTTAACAAGGAGTTGACATATCATGACTTTTGATAAGTATACAGAAAACTCACTCAAATAAATAATTTGATCAGTAAATTATTAAAAAATCCCAAGAAATAAACTGGAAGAGAGCTTGAATTTCCTGTTATCTCACATTAATTTGCAGAAAATGAAAGTAATCTGCATTTACCATGCACTGCATGACATAAGGAAACTTCTCTACTATATTTAAATTTTATAATATTGTTGGCTTCACTCTTGTCTTTAATTGCACATCATACCAACCATTCTATTGCTCTACCCGGAATGTACAAATTGTTTCAATTTACTCCACTAGTTGGGTTGACTGATGTTGTTTATTCAGACCACAGGTATATGTGACCAAAAGGGGGGGAAAATCACACCGGTGCCATTGAAGCTGCAAAGAACAAACTTTTCAGGAAAAAAGAGGAAGTTGAATGTAAGATAGTAAAGGAGTTTTAAAATACTGAATGAAAAATACTGATCTGGATTCTATTCTAACATGCATCCCATGCCTTACATCTTCATGGAAGAATCCTGCTTACTTGAAAAAAAATGTAATAAATCAAATTGCAGCTTAGACAGCCTGGGTTTTCCACATCTTGAGCTGCAGGTAGGTCTTCCACCTACTGCTCCATTCCCCTGCCAGCATACAGTTAATTCAGGTGTCCCAACCTGCTGTAAAAGGGGCAGCTTCCATTTGTGTGTCTACATAAATACTTACTACAACAAATAGCAAAAACCAAAGAATAGATACAGTAATTAATATTAAAACAAATTTTTAATATATTGCTACTTGGGTATATGACTAAATGAAGAATGTAGGCCATACTTACATGAAGGGGGATTTTATCCTGAGAAGCTGTGACTCAGAAAAATATTTGGGGGTCCTGGTGGGTAATCAGGTGAACATGAATGACTAATATAGTGCTGTGGTCAGAAGGGCTAATTAGTTCCTTGGATGCATATGTAAAGGGAATCTCAAATAGGAGATGAGTAGACAGATTATTTTACCTCTATTTGGCACAGGTGCAATTCGCAGATGGATTAAATTGTCCATTTCTGGTGCCCACAATTGCAGAACGATGATGATAAATGGGAGTTGATTCAGATAAGAGCCATGTGAATGATTAAAGAATTGGAAAACAGGTTTTATAGTGGTAGAATCAAGGAACTCTACCTATTTAGTTTAACAAAGAGAAGGTTAACAGGTGATTTGATTAGTGTGTAAGTATCTAGATGGGGAACAAATATTTAATAATGTGCTTTTCAGTCCAGCAGAAAAAGGCATAACACGATCCAATGCTAAAAATTGAAGCTAGTTAAATTCAGACTGGAAAGAAGGTGTACATTTGTAAAGGTGAGAGTAATTAACCTTTGGAACAATTTAGCAAGGGTTGTGGTGGATTCTCTACCATTGACTGAGATTGGATTTATTTCTAAAAGACGTGCTCTAGGAATTATTGAAGAAATTCTATAGCCTGTATTATATGGGGTAGATCAGTGGTTCTCAGCCAGGGGTATATGTACTCCTGGGGGTATGCAGAAGTCTTCCAGGGGGTACATCAACTGATTTAGATATTTGCCTAGTTTTACAACAGGCTACATAAAAAGCACTAACGAAGTCAGTACAAACTAAAATTTCATACAATTACTTGTTTATATTGCTCTATATGATAGATACTGAAATGTAAATACCATATTTATGTTTCAATTGAGTTATTTTATAATTATATGGTGAAAATGAGAAAGTAAGCAATTTTTCAGTAATGGTGTGCTGTGACAGTTTTGTGTTTTTATGTCTGATTTTGTAAGCAAGTAGTTTTTAAATGAGGTGAAACTTGGGTGTATGCAAGACAAATCAGACTCCTAAAAAGGGTACAGTAGCCTGGAAAGCTTGATAGCCACTGGATTAGATGATCACAATAGTTTCTTTTGGCCCTGGAATCCATGTATCAATTTTCTATAATGCAAGGCCATTTTATCTCATCTAGAACGCTCATGCATGCAACTCCATTGAGTTCATTGAGAATCACATGGAGTACAAGAAGAGAATTATGGCCTTGGTCCTGCAAACACAAATGCTTGGCTTTGCATATGTGAGTAGTCCTATTGAGTAAATAACTGTACAACCATTGTAGTGAGTACACTATTTTGGAAAACAATGAAAACAAGTCATTTGTATTTGAAAAACTCTTATTAAACTGTTGCTTAATCAATATGTAATAAAAATGTGGTTTTTTTTTTAAAGAACATGAAAATTTAGGAAAAACAAGATTAAAGGTGGCATACAATGACACCCCAAAATACCTATGCAACAGGCAATCAATATATGGAGTGTTGTTTTTTGGTGCCACTTGTATTTTTTTGCTTTTAGTACTTTGACAATGTTAAAGAACTTGGTATTAATTTCCTCCCTCCTCCTCCCCCCTCCGAGAAAACAATGTATTAGTTGCACAACAGAATGGGGGCAAGCATGATCTTGTTCTTGATGAAAGTGCCACTTCCACTGTGAGAATAGACCAAAGTGGTTGTTTTTCAATGGGATTTTTATACCCATTATATATAATATTCTTGCAAATATGTGTGTGTAGCTAACTCAAGAAACTCCTAAATTACTTAGGAGCCTAAGTCTCATTTTCAGTACTTAGGAGGCACTTAGGAGCCTAATCACTTTTGAAAATTGTACCTTTATTAAACAAGGTCCTAGAGCTTTGAATTGAAACACTGAGATCTGATTCAAACTCTCTATATGTTTGGTGAGATGGGAGAAATTTGAATCCTACATATCAGTTCAAGTCCATCATATTTTTTCCTCTTTTGTATGGTGGTGCATGGGTATCAGATTCAGCCCATTCCATTGCTATATTTCTAGTCCATGCCTTTTAGTTGAGTTTCCTGATAGATCTTTTAGCATTATCAGCCAACTATATTATCTCCCTCAGGTGCAGTTCTGTAGCCTGTATTAGCCTGTTATTTCTTTTCCAGCAGCTTCACCGAGTATATCTACAGAGCAAAGAAAAGCTCACAGCTGGCCTGTACCAGCCAACTTAGGCTCATGGGGCTTGGACTGTTTTATTGTTGTGTAGACTTTGTGTAGGCTGGAGCGCAGTTTCTGAAATCCTCTATGGTGGGAATTTTTCTTTATTGTGTAGACATATCCACAGTGTTCTCTCTTCCTTTGCTGCGTTACTCACTTCAGCAAAATATGCTATCGTTGTAAGTTATCCACCTTTTTAATCTTATTTTGATGCTGAATCTATCATTGTACATAATATATACAAAATATTTGACTGAATAGGTGTATTGTACTTACAGTCTTTTACATAATGTAGGAAACAAGGGTTGTATTCTCTTACTTACACTACTAGCAGTGAAAATTACTCTTAACTAAGTATCAGTGCAACATACAGAACAACCTTGGTGACCTAGAAATGCTGCTATTTGTGTAGCTGTTATTTCAAGGTCCCCAAACTCCCATAAAAAGCCTTTTCCTTTCCAAGAAAGTGTAAAACTTCAGCCTCAGTATCATCATCATTCATTTAATTTGTTATTTTTCTTATTGTTTTCTACAGTATATAGTATGCAGCCTTACACTCCGCTTTTTTTCTTGTTTAGCAGTTCCATATTTAGTTTTCACTTTAGGTGATTAAATTGGAAGTTAATTTGATCTTTAATTTCATGCCATTCATGGATGGTTTTGTAATTAATAGCCTGACGCTCTGTGAGTGCTCATTAGCACTTTGACACCATTTTGGAGAAAGGTATCATTAGTTCTACTCAAAATGAATAATATTAAAGTTTCTGCACTACAGGACTCAAAGAGTTTGTTTCTGACTCAGAAGTAGAAGAGCATTTTACTGGCACCTCTGAGGTTGCCTACCATTTATCTGCCAGATGTGCTAGTGCTTGGAAGTTAAACAGTGTAGAGTTTAAATGACTCATGAAGAAGGTCACATGCTATCTACAAGGAAGATGGCTGCCAAGTCCCAGACCTTCTTCCTCCCCCTATATCAATGTATCTAATATTACTTTCTAGCAAATTGGAAATAAGTTTAAATTAATCCCTGGATAAACGTGAAATTGTTGAATATAGATTCCAATGGAAAAAAGTGACAGGCAACACAAGACTCAAGCCTGAATCACTTAAGCAGCAGAAGGGCAAGACTGCAAGGCCAAGCAGAACCTAGTCCAATATATCGTGGCACAGAAAGAATTCTTCACAGAACAACTGGATTCAATTTCAAAAGATTTTCATGACGTCTCTAAAGATGTATGTGACGTAAAACCCCAAATTGTTCAGTTGTGAATGAGACAAGATTTTGAGTTTACACACAGTTCTTAAAGTCTGGGAAATTTACTCAGAGTATCACATCTAAATATAAGGTGGAACAGGTTGTTTAGCTTAAGTAGTTAACACATATTTCCAAGGACCATTTAAAGTGAAATGTTAACACCCTGTTAACACCCCTCCAGTCAGAGAGAGGAAAGGAAAGAGGGAAAAGGGGGTTGTTAGTGTATTACAGATTGTTGTAATAAGCCATAAATCCAGTCTGTCCATGATTTTTAATATCTAGCAAAGTTATGAATTTAAGCTCCCAGGTTAATCTTTTGAAAATATTGTTCAGGTTTCCTTTGAGGATGAGAACTGATAAGTCAGATAGAGCGTGATTGCTTTGTGAAAAGTGTTCACCCACAGGTGTTTGTCTTTTATCACTTTCCTTCATTTTCCTTCAAGCCCATGGTGATTGTTTGGTTTCACCCACCTAGTTGTTATTGGAGCATTTAGTGCACTGAATGAGGTACACCACATATTGTGATAGGCACGTGTAGGACCCATGAATCTTGAAAGGTCTGGTGCGGGTGGTGATGATCATTGTAGCTGCAGAGATATGTCTGCAGTTTCTG
This sequence comes from Mesoclemmys tuberculata, assembly GCA_007922155.1. Lineage (NCBI taxonomy): Eukaryota > Metazoa > Chordata > Testudines > Chelidae > Mesoclemmys > Mesoclemmys tuberculata. The sequence goes on from ML675606.1 coordinate 3,544,583, forward strand.
TATCTGTTCTGGCAGGCCTAAACAAAATGGAAAAATAGGAAGACTTAAAAAAACATCTCAAAGAAACCACCATCACATCTTAAATATTGCTGAGGGTCTAGAGCAGTGATTTAACTTTTTTTTTTCATTTCTTTTACACTTTTGTCCCATAGACATTGTTTCACATCTTTACATATGCTTAGGAAATGCTACTGAACTAAAAGATCAAACATTCCTTCAAAACTGATAACACTTTTACCACCACCCACTTTGCCATCAAATCCTGGATCTGGTTTACCTAGTCCTCATTACTCATGTTAACCCCCCTTTTAGAATTTCTAAACCTCATCCTATAAGTTTCAGGGGTGATTTGAAATGGTTTTAAAACCATTTATTTGAATTTATCATGATTTGAAGCATACTTCAGTGGCATCTTATTGAATATGCCCAGAGCTTTACCAGATAACTTTGCAACCAAAGTGGGGATTTTCTGGTCATCAGGGATTTTATTAAATCAAACACAGCCTCTCAAAGGTTTGAGATACTCTGCAATATAACCTGACTTGTATGCAGGACACAATTGTTCCCCTTTTGGATTTTTAGAGAGGTAGGTGTTGATGGTGAAAAATGATTCTGTTTTTCTAACAAGTCCAGTTGGTGTTCTCTTTCTTTCTCCTCCATGGACAACATGAGCCTCAACTTACTTGGCTTTCAGTTCCAAAGCCTCTAAATGTGCTAATTCCATGACTTACTTCTGGGCTTATTCCCAGTTTTTAGCTCCAAAATTATCTTACATTCTTTCCTTTTCAGATGTCTGAAGTGTGAATAACTCTAATTTCACTATAGTTTCACTCTCGCTCATCGTTTCTGCCTCTATTTTCCCTTCTTGAAATAAACAATCAGAAAAAAAATGATAATTTTCTTTTAACTGTTTTCAGCCACACTTAAAATCTTTACACCAGTGTATGAAGTGTACATCTCACGTCAGATAAACAAGCTGTGCATTTCAGCCTTGTTCTCTATGCCACTGTTGCAGATGTGAAGCCTGATGCAGTTTTAATCTGGGGTACCATTGAACCGCCTTATTCCTGTGGCTTTTACTGACCTCCAGATATGCTCCTGTTGGTGTTAGTCTCTCGAGACCCAGTTATCATCCAACATGACAGCAGGTGGTGCTACACCCCCACCCCCATAAATCCAGGGGATAGCCAATACACGAGCTCTTCACTACTTAGGACTGCATCCCGAGATAATACCGTTTTTTTGCTGGATAAGGATTTGTTCAGCACAAGCTCATTAAGTCCACATGTAGATAGAATAAAACTTTTAAAAACATTTGGTACTAAAGTTTTCAGATCCTCAGCCACTCTATATAGGTCTATCATAGGCGGCACATCTCCACAAATTTTCATATTTCATAGACTAAAATCATAAAGGCAGTTTTATGGATTATTTTTTTAAAAAGAAAGATATGAAAGCATCAAATCTAAGATAAAAATTAGAAAGGAATCCTGTTAATATCATTGATGGACATGGCCCTTTTAAAGTTTTGCGTAGTAGATGATTTTGTATTTATCCCAAGAATCCTTTTTTAAAGAGTTTCAATTGACTCACAAAAGCGCTTTTGCGTTGCAAAGTGAACTTGGATAAATAACCTACTTATGAAAACAATTTCATACCACTATGTTTTAACACATGCACACTACAACTACTTTTTTTTAAACATGAGAGACATGAAAAGATTAAACAGCAACCACGAGACATGTAAACAAATTGACAGAACTTCTGAGAGAAGCCTGGCCTGTGACTAATGATCCCCTTGCACATGAGTGTGTGTTTTGTTAAAAAAAGTGGCACATCTTAAATGAAATATAGAATTAAAAACAACTGGTTGCTTTTAAGTGAGCTCTGGGAGCTAGTTCAACTTTCAAAAAAAATGTTCCTGCATGATTGCATTCCCTACAGTAACCAACATTTCTGGTTTATTTGTTAAACCAATACAACTGCAGTGGGATTATTTTATACCTCTGTGCCCAGATTTGTTTATGGTATGGATGTATTCTTTGTTCCTTACTCGGATAATCATTTTCACTGTGATAAAATAAAAAGTCATTATTCCAGACTTAAAAGTCAGACCATCATTATCCTAAACATGAACTGTGTCTACCTAGTAGCCAAATGTTTTTGAAAAAATGTCTCACTTCAAGTTTTGCTATACCTTGTTCACATATACATGCAGTATTCACTTAAGTTTTAGTCTGATCCTGTTGTACTAACTCTTTGGGGAAGGAACAATCTTTTTGTTCTGTTTGTACAGCACTTAGTACAATGGGGTCTGGTCTATGACTGAGGCTTTTATGTACATAGGTAATTCAAACCATGAATTCAAACCATGCAAAGGACTTTTTGACAGTTATGATCCACTTCAGCTAATCCAGGGTCTGAACAAATAGTACTATGGAACATCCACAAATATAGGTGATTTAGGCCTGGTCTGTACTGGCCGCGGATTTCAGTGGCAGATACACAAGCTACGTACAGTAATTTGCATATCTCCTGTTGACTTCCTAATGTCTACTTGCTGCAGTGGCTCCACTGCACTGTGCCAACGGGAAATGACCTCCCATCAATGCAGCACTACTCAACTTGACGGGGTGGATTTACAGAGTAGACTTCTGGGTTCGATTGAGCAAGTCTTTACTGCCACTCAGTCGAACCTGCAAAATTGATCTTGCACTACCGGCACTACTCCCGGCAGTGTAGACATAGCCTTAGTGTAGACTGGAGATGTTTTCTTATTTTATCCATGAGTTCTTATGTTATAAGCCAGCTGTATTAGTGTCTGTGCTCAGATTTAGGAGATGTATAATGGGCACATTTATTTAGTATACAGCTGGGGGAAAGCATAAAAGTTTAATGTTCATTTCAATAGAATATGGTAGTTTTAGCTTTGAAGAGTAAACAAAGCTAGCTTTTTAGCCCAAGATCACGGTTTGATTTATTCCACCAAAATATTATCAGTAATAAAATAACAGACTTCTTCCTTCTGAACATGTAAACTAACAGAGAATGGGGTTATAAAGGCTTAGAAACAAAAAGAGAAAAATATTTCCGAGAGTTCCTGGAGGGAATGCTGATTTCCTGTTAGTTCTGTATTCTCTTTAAATCCTATAAACTAATTTCTTATCTCAAAAGACAATAGATACACAAAAGTAGGTACATAAAAAGAACATTAAGGTTTCATAGCAAGAGTCATGGCAGCAAAAACATACCTGTACATACCTGTACTGTACAAATGTCTTGTGAGAAAATTGATTATAGCTTAAAGAGGGCAAAAAAGTGTTTTAGTTTGCAGTGTAACTTTGATTATAATGCCAACAGTGATTTTCAGCAAACTAAGTCAGTGAAGCCATTCATAAACTTTAGAGGGATCTGTAGCAAGTTATTTTTGAATAATCTTAAATTGGCATCAGGGGCTATACAGCATAAAATTCTTTATCATCAATAAAGTCCTTACTTATGCAGGTCAGGATTACTCACGTGAGTAAATCTGCAGGATCAAGCCACAATATAGCACTGGTCTTCAAGTTTACAAAACATTGCTTGCTATTGTAGTGCAGAGAAAAGAATTACATGGGACTCTCTAAATGAGAATCTCATTCTCCCACTTTTAATAATAAATGACCTTTTCCCATTACTTCATTTCAGGCATATCTGCAGAACTGACCTATGTCACACCTATTCGTCATTAAATTAATCTTCATCCCTTCCTTCCCAAACAATTGCTCCCAAGAAGGACTCATGTTTAAAACTGTATGAGCCAAGAATGAGAATCTTCTTGTACTTTGCGTCCTTTTGTCATTTTTATTAAAACATATAATTCACCTTTAATGTTAGAATTAGTCAGAGTCTAACTGCTGTTATTTTCTTTTCAGTTTTCTTAATTAACATGCTGCTTTCAAAAAATGTTTATTCCTATTACTGGTTACATGATGTCACAAGGCATGAGTTCAGGAAAGCATCCTGACTCTGGCTAGCATATTAGCATATGCTTAAGTCCCATAGAAATCAAGAGGATTTAAGTATATGCTTAAATTTATGCATGTAAGTATTTTCCTGAATTGGATCCTTAAGGCCTCATTATCTGTTTAATTACTGTGGAGGAGATTGGCAGACACACAAAAAACAATTAGGTGTGCAACTCCCATAAAAAACCCAAAAAAACCCAAGAGGAATTGGGTGCCTTTGAAAATCTCTTCACTGTCCACAAAATCTCTCTCCAGTTTGTCACATTTAAGGAAAGTTTTCCCCTTCATTAATCTGTTTTTTCCATCTGCCTCCACACTGAGGCCAGTTAAATGCATTGTCCAAGATTGGTTAGCTCAGATAACTTCTTTATAAAAGCTGGAAAGCAGTTTGTCTCTACCCAATATCAAGGCTGCTGTTGGGGAGGGTGAGTACAAGTTCGTAAACACAGTGATCCATTATCGAAACTAGGAAAAACAACATCATGAAATCATAAAGTCCAAAGTAATCTATCATTATTAGAGTCTACCAGGGGCTGCTTTTTTGGCAGCAATTACCATGAAAACCCAGCCAGAAGCTCTTTGGTGTGTAATAATTGGGATGTGAATCTCAAAGACACTGAAATTCTTAAAGCCAGCCCCTTATTCTGGAAATAGCAATTTATCAAAGTAATTTTTTTTAATTTAGTACTTTATGCAGCTTAACATATGCCAGGAAAAGGCATCAGTGTAAGAAAACTTGTTTTCATATTATCAACAAAGGACTCTGTCTTCAAATAGTTAGCTCAGAGTGCATCTGAATCTTTTTGACTTGGTTTCTCTTTGCCAAATTATGGTTTCTCCGGTGAAGGAGCATCAGGGGCCCTGGAGAAAGGCACAGAATTATTTCCTACTCTACCATTTCCTTTCAGGAGGAGCCATGGGGACTTAGCCACTTAAATCCAACATTTAGGTGCCACCAACTTTCTCAGAAACCAACCACTCCAGCTGCTATCACTCTGCACACATCTAAATTTCTGCTGGTGGGCATATACAAGCTGCCTAAGGCCTGATGCCATCAAGCTCCTTGAAACTTTAGCTCACACCTAAATACTAGTAGAATTCTCAGTTAGGCATTCCCTGACTGATTTGGTAAGAGCATTCAAAGCAGGTCTACTGATCAGGTGCCTGACAAAACAGCCAGGGCTGAGAGAGGGAGTGTGATTCATTACAGTTAAGAGCCCAGTGGTTAGGACACTCCCATGGGATGTCAGAGACCCAGATCTGAATCCCCAGTTTGCCTGAGTTAGAGCAGGTATTCAAACACAGGTCTCCTACATGCCTGGGTAGTTCCCTCAACACCAGACTACAGCATCAATCTTTGTGTTTCTGGCCCAAAGAATATTTAGTTATTTATACAAAGTGAAACAGCTTCAACAGAGGCAATTGAGATAGACACTCATCCAGAATAGCCAATAGCCTGGCAATTAGGGCATTTTGCTAGGCAGCGAAAGACCTGGGGTCCAGTTCCTGCTCCACATGAGGCAGAGTAGGACTAGAAAATAAGTCTCGCACATTCTGTGGGAAAGTGCTGGCCACTGAGCCATTGGCTACAATGGGATGTGTCTGTTTTTAATTAAAAAACTACTGGTAACTTAGAAGTTATTGCCTCCAAATCAGTAGTAAAAACTATATCCTAGAGTTTTAGAAGGAATTACAGACACTCTTAGGCCTGAACCAAAACAGGAAAGTAGGCAAGTAATATGGGAAATTAAGTTTCCAATTTGAAAGGAATATTGAGAAGTGAGCAGTAGAATTGTAGCACTAAGCATCATGATTTAGGGTGCAGATTCATTAAAAGGTAACTGGCCTGGAGTTATGTTAGCCTACACAGGATTCATAGAGTTATTCTCTATTTGTCATAACTGTAGACAAGTCATGTTCAATCATCTTATCCATTGGCCATACCCCTACTGGGACCAAAGTTAACCCATGGGTAGCTGACAATGTTGAATGCAACATGTTACTGTCTACACTGACTGCAAAGCCACAGTCAGTATTGTGCTAGTTAACAACTGCTCAACATAATGTAATTTGTTCTAACATGATGTAATTTTCTAGTGAAGACAAGTCCTTTTTGAACACTAGGAGAACTAGGTTTGGTACTGATGGTTTGAGAATAACTGGAGGCTAGGACCTATGAACCTATAAAGGCCTTTCAAAGCACAAGGAAAAGTGACAGGACAGGGACAGGATGTTAGTAAGCACAAAAGAAGATTTCAGTGAAGGGGAGGTGATATTAGGAGAAATAAAGGAGGAACAGAAAAGTTGAAAGACTAGGAGACACATACAAAGTGTGTTATCTCTGTACTTGAGGCAATCAGAGAACAGAGAATAAAAGTCCATTCCCATTAAAAAGACTAAAATCAGTAACGCAGAATCTTTAAGCAAGTCAGGAAATTACAAACTTCACCAAAATATTCTACAAATGTACTTTCAAATTCAAAAGCAAGTGACAATGCACATTGCTTGTGTGTTCTCTTTTAATACTGAAGCATGAAAGCTCTGCTACCATAAGCACTCAGTAGGGCCCTAATATTAGCTGACCCTTACTCACTGAGTTATTCTGTAAATTACAGTCCCTCTGAAATGAATAAGATTAGTACACCTTTCTCAGCGACAGAGTGGTAAACTCTGCCCCTAAAAGTGAATGTTAATCATGACTGTTCTGCAAAAGTAAACCTCAAACTGTACAATATGCAACTACTTGTTGGTTAGTTAAATAATTCATCCAATAGGAGAGCAAATACAATCCCATATGATTGATATAACTAAGATAATTGCCAGTTGTGAATATTTTCAGTAAAGTGTTTGAAAGTTCTTAAAAGCTACAAAGTGTATGCTGCATATGTTCAAATACCTTTTGAAGAACACATTTGAGAAATGTGTGGTCTGTCTGCAGGCAATTTTCAGAGAGAGAAAAGTAGAATTCCTATAAGTGACTTGCTCATCTCTGATATTTAGCTATTTAAGTTATTCTAATAACTACAGTTTTCCTTTAACTGTGCAGATAGTTATCGGAAAACTGGCACAAGGTGTGGGACATCTACAAATTCCTGAGCTGTGTCTGAGAACTTAAAGATAGTTGAAGCAGCACTTAGGGATCAACAACTTAAGTTTAATTGTAACAAGAAAGAATTGACTGACAGCCTCACAATTGTAAAGGCAGATGATTTAGTAATGATAGGTTGCACAATACTAAATAGGAAAGGTGAGGATGGCAATATAAGGAAAATGGACTTCAAATAGTCAGGTTTAGAAGCAAACTCTAAACCTGAGTAAGTTACTCTTGACAGAAAACATTTTGAGTAGAGGGTAAGCAGAATAGAAGAAAGCTTCTAGGGCTATCATATTTGAGGCACTGCAGAAGTGTATTAAGTGTGGAGGAGGAATATGGAAAAAAGTATTAAAAAGAAAACTGTGGCTGCAACAAGGGGCCTTTTAAGGACCTGAAAATAAAGGAAACTTTACCAATGCCTAGTATAAAAGCATAGTGAAGACTTACAGGGTAAGAGTCAGAAAGGCAAAGGCACAAAATCAGACACTATTAGCAAAGGATGAACAGGGAAGAAAAGTATGTAAGAAGCAAGAGAGTGATAAAATGTGGAGGTCAGATTGGTTAATAGCTATTTTTTTAGTCTTGACCAAAAAACTAGTAAATGGACTCTTAATGCACTAACAGGGAATAAGGAAAGAAAGGTTACAAGACAGAATCAGGAAAGGAGAGACTAAAGGTAACTTGAATATATCCAATAGGGGGTTACTGAGAGGAACTTGATGAAGTTAGAATTGAAACTACTGGCAGTTATACTTGAGACCATCTGGAGGAAAGGTGAGCTCCCAGAGGGCTGGTAAAGAGCAAATATAATATAATACCTATTATTTAAGGATGAATTGGTTTGAGAATCTGAGCCTCCACATACACCCCACTTCCACTGAATCCAAATAGTCCCATGTGACCCTTTTGACTTTAATGGGAGTTCTATGTGCAAAGAGAGAGCCTTATAAGACCCTTAGAGACCAATGTGTTCAGCTTACAGTAAATACCTGGTACATTGTTAGAACAATGAATGAAGCTGTCAATTTGCTAAAGCAGCGAAAAGAAAATAGTCACAAATAATATGAATTCATCAGGAATAAGTTATACTGAAATGTAACTTCTTCCACTGAAAATAAGCTTAGGTAATATAGGAAATGCAGTGGGCATAGTGTACATTGAGCTAGATTCTTCTCTAAATCAGTATTGTAAATCTAATAATTCCATTAACTATTAGTTACTCTGGTTTTACACTGGGTGTAATGGATCAAGATTTGTCACATTGCTTCATTAAAGCTCTTGACACCATTTCATATGACACCCTAAGAGAAATTAAAGAAATCTGAAATGGAGGACTCCAAAGCTGAATTACAAGTTTCCAACTCACTAAATATTAATGGCCAAGTACGCTGCAAATCAGGCCAAGGTGGACTGAATGGAGTCCATCAGGAATCCATTTGAGATTGAATAGGATTCAGTGTTTTCATTAACTACTTACAGGATGGAGTGAAGACTGTACTAATCAACTTCCCAGATGTTGATGATGCAAAGTAGGAGGAATCAGAAATACTTTGGGCCACAGGATTAAGTACAATCTTGTTAAATTGGAGAAATAGAGGGAAAAACCATAACAGTGAAACAAGATTCCGTAAAGAGATGTAAATTGGAAAGAATAATCAAACAAATAAAGAATGGAAGAATACGGGCTAGGTAAGATGAGTTGATAACATGAGGCTGTTTCAAAAGCAACTTATTTATTTAACTATATTTATAACAGTATTATAAGTAAAACATATGCGGTAGTTATTCCAGAATACTTGACATTGGCTTGGCCTCAATGGAGACCCACACTGAGTTTTGGACATTGCATTTGAGACACAAATTGGAGAAAGGCCAGGGTAAAGCAAATTAAAAAAATATAAAGTATTTTAAAAAAAAGAACAACGAGGAGAATTCACTAAGAGACCAGGAAATGGTCAATTTATAGACAAGAATCAGGGGAGAGAGGACAGGATAATTATTGACATTGTTAAAGGGGATAGAAGTCAGTTATCCTGATTGGTTAATGAGTATTCAATGGACAGGATTCCAGCAGGTGAGGTACATATTAAAAGTCTCTTTATTAGTATAAAAAACGGATAGGAAACAAACAAGTTTTGTTTATCAAAAACACTGATTATCCAAAACATTTGAATAATCTCCCAGACCATTGGGACAATTGCATTTACTTATAAACCTTTTTAAAGACCCTGTTGATGGCTTTATAGTATAATATTCATAGTCTTTTCATTATGTATATGTACCGTGGCTAGTAGAGCTGGGTGAAAGTTTTTGGCTGAAGTCTCTAGTCACTTGTTATAGTTGAAAAATGCAGAGTGACTCTGGTCAACCAACTTAGTGTAGTTTCCAAAATTAGCGTAGTTTTGGTAAATTGTTTTGGTGGTGGGGGGGGAATCAAAAAATATCAAAATGATTCTGGCATTAACAAAATGAAGAGGGGGTGGCTCCCATCTATGCTCTTAGTAAGTAGCTACAGCACAGATCTGGCATGTGGAAGACCCAGGTTTGAATCCCCTTCTAGCAGTGAATTAAACCAAAATTTCTCCCCTACTAGGTTAGCTCTAATCATCAGGTTATGGACTATTCTGGGGTGGGGCTCTCCCACTTTATATGAAAGACACCACTCATCATTTTGAGGAAGCCAATGGCACCCAAGACCCCTAGTGTACCTCACCCTTTATTTCCAAGAAATATCAAGAGAAATGTTGTTTGAGCCAGAACAGTTTCTGTCTTTTTGATTAGCTGAAAATACTTAAAAATACAGCTTCAAGTTGATCTGTTTTTTAAATTGTTTCAGAACTGCCAGAAAATTGAAAAAAATAAATTATGAATGAATTAATATGAACACCTGGACTACCTTCTTGCAAAAAAGTCCTGCAAAATAATTTACAGTTTAATCCCTTTAAGCTAAACAGTTTTAATCATTTCACTCTCAAGAAAGGTGAAATTTCACCTATCATGAAACTGAAAGAAACACTTTCCTACTACACCTAATGTATGATATTTCTATGGAAAGGACAGGATCTGAAGTGATGGAAATATTACATTCTCAAAGTACTAACAAACTCTGGTTCTCTAGAAAGATACCATTGTTCATGGAAATATTCATGTCTTCCCCAAGAGTATTTTATTGTGAAGTAAAAACACATTTGTATTTGTAAAGTTTCAAAAAATTATTAATTGCATTGTTGCAAATAAACAGCTCAGACATAATTTTGTTTTCCTAAGTATAAAGGAAGCAAAGTTTCAACCTGCCTTATCCCCCCAAAAAAGTCAGGGGTAAGCAAATTCAGAATATGATCCACAGGCTGTGGAACTCAGTGGAAAGACTTCTATTGACTCTGATGACCTATGGATTCAGCCTTACTTCCTTCATTCTGAGCCATTGACATCTGTTCCAAATGAAGAAGCCAAGTCAAATCCAAGTTGTTTATTGGCTACAAAATAGCATCAGCAGGGATAATTAAGGAAGATCACCTGAAAGTTATCAAATCACCAACCACTGCAGAGGTCTGAGGGGCACTTAATGTACATCTCTGCAGCAAAGGTGACTGCCACAGTTCCTGTCAAAGAGTGTGCTATTCACTATTGCTAATGAGACTTTCATCAATAAAAAGAGTCTGATCTTATGCACACCAATGTCTCTCCCACCAGCAGTATACTGTATACTTCCAAGAGCTCATATTGAGTCATCATGTCAATTAAAATATTTAATTGTCATGCAAAACCAAACCTCAGATAAAAATTGTGAAAGGGAATATGCTGAAGATGAAGTTATCTTCTACATATCAGAAAACAAAAGCTTCATAATATTTCACAGATGAAGTTATTATTAAATCACCTTATTGCACTGGGATCAGAATATCACTTAAAACTGATTCTCTCAATCATTTGTCAATGATAATTCAATTGCCAAGTGCCAAATATAATTTTGATCAGAGCCACTCATGGTTTGTCACAAGAATAAAAATTTCACCACATTTGCTCTGAGCGGATATCAAAGAGACAGCGCAATAGAGGGATGTAAATGAAATACAGATTATAAATCAAGAAATGCAGTATTTTTCAAATAGAAATAGAAGGTGTCTGTTTTAAAAGACAGCTCATATACTTTACACTGGTGCACTGCAAGTGAAAAGTCACAGATACAAGATTTAAGGGAAAAAAGCAGATCTTCAGCTTTATTAAAACACGCAGAAGACCACGCCGCCTGCCAATGGCTGTTGATCCGTGAGATTCATCTAAATCCCCAAGGCTGAGACTATAAGTCACCAATGGTAAAAGGAAGCCAGTAATAGACTATGAACAGGGACTGAGTGTAGTTGAAGCAGAGGGCAAGATAGTGGATTTTTGCGGTAACATTTTGCATGGCCTAAGGAGGGACAAGGTGCATGTCATCAGGTACTGGACAATGAAGGGAGGGGATGATGGGAACCAGCTGGGACCATCTGTCCCTCCAAGTACTTTCAAACAACTGTGCAGGGATGAGCCAGGGAAATTAAGATCCATCCAGTGTCCTTCCACCCATAGCCAAGTAGGTTTGGGGAAGTCAAATCCTGAGTGGAGCCAACCTAAAAGCCAGAGAAACCAAAGCGGTCAGAAACACACACTTAGCTGCCTATAGCAGGCATCATTGAATACTCATAAACCCAGTCTGCTTTTTTACAGTTTCTACTGTGGACATGGTCTGCCCTGTGCTGTATACCCCAATCCTCTTCTGCCTTCTCCCTCAGTCTCTTCACCTTAACCTCACTTGTTATTCTATCCATGCTTCTCTTCTCCCCTGCCCTATTTTACTTCCTTCCCCTCTTTTATATCCCTCTCCCTTGCTCAGCCTTTCCATCCAGTGAATCCCCTCTAACAAAACCCATCCAAAGAATATAAAAAACCTCACAGCACTGACATGATGTGAGCCACCCAACACTATTCACTGTGTTTGTATGGTACTTTATTCCCCTGTACTTTGTCTTGCCTATTTAGATTGTGATGCAAATAATGTTAGGAGGATGGCAGAGTGGTAGTAATTGAATTTAGAGCAGGTCTAAAGAGTTCAGGATTTGTCTTAAATATTGTAGATATGCAGAAAGGCACATCTACTGTCTACAGGACAAAACCTGAGCTCTTTAGATTTTTTCTCAATTCAGTTATGATAACTTCTCCATTCTCCCAACATTATCATTTGTATTATGGTCAAAAAAGGCAGTAAGAGATGTAAGACTAAACAAAATGGTGTAGTGGGAAGGTTGGAAGTTAAATCTTAGTCATCAGCATCTAGGCAATAACTGAGGCTTTGTGGCCAGATGAGTCATAGAGGGAAAAGTGGACCAGGCCAAGGATGGAGTCTCCAGGAGTCTTGAAAAGAGGGGGAGGAGGAGCCAAAGGAGTCACTGAAGGAGCATTTAGAGAGCTAGGAGGAGAATCAGAGTGGGATGAAATGGTAGGGAAAGGGCTATCAGTGCTTTCTACAAGTCTTTGGACTAATATATTATATTAATTTCAGTTTCTGGACATCATCTTCCTATCCTATATAAGCCCAACTTCCCTTTCTGCAGCAGTTTGTGTCCCAGTGGTCATTTTCAATTCACTTTATACTATAAAGGAGAAGGAATTTTTCTATTTTAGCTTTTACAATTAAATGTGCTAATTAAAAGGAGGTGGAGATTGCCATACTGAAAGGGCTGAAACCACGGTGGTCAGTTTCCCCTGTTTCCTCTCCCTCTCTCATTAGGGTCTACAAAATGTAAGTAGAGAAATCCCTCTCAGTGACTGTGACTCTATTGTAATAGGCAGTGTACACACTGACCCCATGCCTAGGCTGCCTTGGTTATCCCTTGCCTTCCAACTTACACATTATCCCTCTAGCTCTTAGTTTCTCCCACCCACGCTTAACATGAGTAGGGACCTTAAAGTTTGTGTTTCAGCAGCGAGGTCCTTATACTAATATTACATTAATACAAAGACCCAACTGGCCAATCAGAGCATGGATTTGAATAAACACATAAAGGCATGCCAGCTTTATAATCAAATATAGTTCTGTTCAAAGAACAGAGTTAATAGCAGAAAATGACTTCCACTGTGTTTCAAAAAATGATAACACTCAGTTTTAGAACTTGAGCATCATTGAAATACACTTACATTCTACACAACTAATTTCCTTCCATGAGTTAAAAAACAGACCCTGATAGGATTGATCTATGTTTCCATAATCCAGTAAATATTTTTCCTGACCTAGTTGCTTCCTGTTTAGTGTGCAGAACACATTAACTTCATATGCCCATTTGGATCCATTTACTGTCAACATGTTAGTGTACCCATAGTTTGTTAAAACTAGGCCTAGTGAACCAGCTAGGCAAATGGAGGGAGTAGAACTGGCTGTAACTAATTTGTCCCATCCTTCATAACTGGCTGTACAACTTTTAAAGAGGTTTTCAACATTTTACTTTTTAAAGATGCGTGACAGGTAAGGGGCATTCATCTTCTGATGATCTTACTTCCTGTGTTTCTTGTTCTGGCAGTTATAGTTCTTACTATTGAAAACTAATTTCTATCTACCTCCTCCTTGCTGTGAGAACTGCTTTGTTTTGTTTGTGGTGTTTCTCTTTGTTTTTGTTTTTTTTATTTAACTTCCATTTTCGATCTCCTTCTCTTCATCTAAAATGGCAGTCTGAAAAGGAGACGGCTATCCATGTATCAGTGGGGAATAAATCAAAATGAATTGGAGCTCAGCATTTCCTTGCCAATTACAGAACTATTGATTGACTTCCTATCAATTGCTACACTGCTCCAGCTCACTCAAATAATACAGACAAAGCAAGAGGGTGTGGATAGGGGAGGGGAGATTTAGAGAAGCAAATGGGACCACAGAATGCAAAATTAAGCAGAGGCAGATAAAAATGAGAGCAAAACAAACAGAATCAAAGAACCTAGAGTGGAGAAGGGAGGCTGAAAATAGCGTGGTTTTCTTAAGTGATCATGCAATGAGTAGGCACTGTGAAAGCTTCCCCACGTACTCTGTTAATGCACCCTACTTCTCACCCCTCCCATTTACTCCATTCCTGAATAGGACACACAGCAACCCAGAAAAATAAAGGCAAGGAGTATTAAAATACGCCAAAGAAAATACATGCTGATTCATTAATCCATAGAGAAGCAGAAATCACCAAAAAAAGGGAGCAGAACACCAAAAAGGAAAAAAGAAATGAACAATTAATAATAATAATTAATAAGTTAACCTGCAAGCGGACGAGCACACAAAACCAGCATAGAAGAAACCAGAACACACAAGTACTATGGAAGAATAGCACTACCTAGGATTAAAGGTATGTGAACAAATGATTGTTGAAATGGTTGTGTTATATTTTAGAAAATAATCAGTCTACATTTTAAATGAATACAAAATAATCACTAAAGAGAATAACTACATGCTAAGGAAAGATGGTTCAGTGGCTCAGATGGTAACTGTGTTTAGCACAGGTTCAAGTCTCTGCTGTCCTAAAGGTTTTTTGTGTCACCTTGGATACGGTATTTAGGGCTAGATCCACTAAAGCACTTAGATGCCTAGCTGCTACCTTAAGTCCAACATTTAGGCACTGCTGAGATCCTTGAAACTCCCAGTTAGCTTCCACCTATCTATATAAGTCCCTAGTTGTCTAAATTTTCGAAGTTGAAATCCCCAACGCATCTAAAAATCTGCCAATGTGCATCCCCACAGCTGCCTTAGTCTGTATGCCTGGGCACCTAGCTCACACTTACACCCCTGCTGCATCCTCAAACTAGGTGTATACCTGTCTATCTCACCTGTGACGTCCAATCTAGTAGGTACTCAGAAACTGCCTACAGTTCGGCCCCCCAATCTAAACAAAGGCAGAAGAGGAGGAGATGGTGGTGCATCCCTTATAAGTTTTAGGCCAGTGGTTAGTGCACTCACCCAGAACGTGGAAGAGAGGGGCTTAGTTCCCCACTCTGCCTGATGCAGAGAAAGGAGTGTAACTGTTATGTTAAATCCTTGGAAAGTACTTGTATTCAGAGAGAAATCAGCACAGAAAACAGAGAGATGCAACCCCATGAAAAGTGTTTATTGAACTACACTAACATCAGCCAGGACTGGCTGAACTATCCCTTAATAGCCTAACTCTATTTCTATGACAACAAGCTAAGCTCTGTTGCCAGGCAATAAGGCAAGACACAAAATACACAACAGAATTTGGGTCTTCCCCCTCCTAGGAGGGTGCCCTAACTACTGGATTATTGGGTAGCCTGGAGCAGGTCTATATCAGTCTTCCCATTGAAGCTGATCCACTGTATATACATAATGAAATAGTCATTGGCCCAAAACAAGTGAGAATGCCTCTGTAGCCCGGTAGTTAGGGCATTCACGTGTGAAGGGGACACCCAAGTTCCACTCCCTTCTTCACATCAGGCAGAATGGGGAATTGAACCTATCTCTCCCACATCCTCAGTGAGTGCTCTAGCCGCTGGGTTAAAATTTATGGGGGTGGGCCCCATATGCTCTTCAGTGTTTTGCATGAAAGGGCTAAGGCACATAATTCCAGGAGAAGGCTCCTGGTTGTGAATCCCAAGCAGAGATAAGTGCCTCCATCTGACCTTGCACTTAGGTACCTAACTCCCTTTGAGGTGCGGATTAGGACCCACCCCTTTTATCAGCATATGTTATTGGTTAGTTTAGGTGGCTTAGGATCCCCACCAAACATACTGGCTTTTGTAGATACCATTCTCAGATGCCTAACTTTCCCCATACATTGGATAGGGAGCCCAGGCAACTAATCCAACTAACTGTGTATTCCATTAGGTGGTAAGGCATCTAAAAGTGAGGAGTTACAATGCTGAGTCTAAGTGCCCTTTGTGGATCTAGACCTAGTCTTTTTGAACCTCAGTTCTCCATCTATAAAGTAGGGATAATAGGACTTCCCTGCCTCACAGGAAAGTTACAAGGATAAATACCTAGAAGACTCTGTGGTGCTCAGATACTATGCTGTTGAGAGCCAGATAAGAACCTAAAATAGAGAGATACTAATTGAGCTTGTTAAAATTCAGGCTGTTTGGAGATTTACCATTCTACTAAATGTACTGTGCCAGGTATTGGGACGTGTTGAGTAGAAGCAGCTAGCATTGGTTTCAATAGCAGCTGCTGGTACTTGTCATCTCTAAATCCTATTGTATATGATGATTACAGTCTGAGTTGTGGGTGACTGTGGTTAGAAACCGCATTCCTATGGAGCCCTCATTCATCTCAGCCAAGCTTTAACTTTAAAATACTGCTGATAGTAGTTAGGTTAATGTTTTTTATAATAACAGGCCATGATCAATAAAAGATACTTTTCGTCATAATCATCAACACATTTCCTATAAACATGCATATTTTCAGCTGCCTAATCACACTGATAACCAATTTTTGATAGCTTGGAAAAAATGGAATCAAATAGTTTCACCATACCTTTTAAAGCTGGCAGACAGGCTACATGAATATCATGAGAATGTATTACTTCTTCTTCTTGTTTAGATGATAGGAAACACTGTATTGGTGATAGTGTGTGAGATAAGGTTACCTGCCTGTGACAGAAAGGAGAGTAGTAAACCCTGCAGCTACCTCTGTCACCCTAACCCAGTGGGATGGGCTGAGGCAGTGAGCATCAGCAGAGCCAAGAATGGGAGAGGGGGAAGAGCAGGCAACAACTAACCGCACTGATTAGGCTAAGCCAGAGCCCTGACTAATGAGGCAAAGGGGGAACAGCTGGCTACCTTGCCAGGGAGAGTATATAGGGCAACTCAGGAAAAAGGGGAGGTGTGGCCAAGCAGGGTGGGAGAATAGTAAGTCATTCTGCCTGCTGGACAGGAGGGATGAGTAACCCTGAGCCTCTGAGCCCTTAGAATGCCTGGGGCAGTAGCTGGGAAACTGACTGTATGCACTGTAAATAAATGAGCATTGGTGACTGTAACATAGAAGGCTGTTAGTGCTTTGTACAAGGGGGTACCTCGAAGGCCAGGAACACCCACCCTTGTGGCATGCCACACTGCCATATACCAAAGTGTTGCTGCAAATGAATATTATCCTGTGACTGAACATGAGAAATGCAACAAGCAAATGCTCAATCCTTCCGCGAGCTTTTTTGTGAATGGAGTGTCCCCATAAGGTTCTGTATAGTGGTGCAACCATGGTCTTGCCTCCTTCCCATTGCTTTAGGAACAGGTACACCAAGGGATGAGCATGGAAGGAGCAGGCTTTGAAATCCCTAGTGTGCAAGATCTGCAACTTCCATCGACTTCCTTCTGTGTACCTGACACATACATACCTATGGAAGTTTTCTTGGCTAGAATTGGTCAAAGCTGACAACCTCAGATCTCAACATGGTCATGGTATATATCTATGGTACTCCATACCTTGACAACAAGATGCAGTTCTAATTGCTGAATCTCTAATCTGATATATCACATTTGGAAAAAGTACACAGAAGGAAACAACTCTATAAGAGGAGAGATTAAAAAGATTGGGACTGTTCAGCTTAGAAGAGAGCTGGCTAAGGAAGGATATGATTGAGGTCTCTATAAAATCATGAATGGTGTGTAGAAAGTGAATAGGGAAATGTTATTTACCCTTATACCTAACACAAGAACCAGGAGTTACCCAATGAAATTAATGGGCAGTAGGTTTAAAACAAACAAGGATATAGTTCTCCACACAATGCACAGTCAACCTGTGGAACTTGTTGCCTGGGGATGCTGTGAAGCCCTGAAGTATAACTGGGTTAAAATAAGAACTAGATAAGTTCATAGAGATAAGTCCATCAGTGGCTATTTGCCAAGATGGTCAGAGTCAAAAGCCCATGCTCTGGGTGTTCCTAAACCTTGGACAGGCAGAACTGGGACTGGATGACAGGGGATGGATCACTCAATAATTGTCCTGTTCTCTTCATTCCCCCTGAAGCATTTAGCACTGGCCACTGAAGACAGGATACTGAGCTAGATGGACCACTGGTCTGAGCCAGTATGGCCATTCTTATGGTTTCATGACTATCCCATGAAAAAAATTAATATTTATATATTATTACACCTAATCCATTGCACATGTAGGGCACTTAAACACTAGCAATACAGCAAAAATGAGTGGTGACTATCTGATGAACTGTGATGGAAGGGTTTTATTGCAAATCCTCCCTTCCTCC
Organism: Mesoclemmys tuberculata; assembly: GCA_007922155.1. NCBI lineage: Eukaryota > Metazoa > Chordata > Testudines > Chelidae > Mesoclemmys > Mesoclemmys tuberculata. Next base: position 3,562,903 of record ML675606.1, read on the forward strand.
CCTCTTCCCCTCCCCGGTGCCTCTTATTTTCAATAACATAATGAATGGGTGTACTATCTGATCAGGAGCATGGGAAATAATTGCTACTCAGTGAATGACTTGTTACAAGTGTCCGTGTTATTACTTCTGTTTTGTCATGTCCCATTCAGTTAGAGATTTGTATTATGTCACAGGTGGATATGAGGCTATGGGCCTTATTCTTCATTTAAACTGGTTTTATTGACTTCCATGGAGCTATTCCTGGAGTACCACGGTATAGACAAGTGAAGAATCAGGCTTATGAATGGAACACGGCAAGAGTGAATATAAAGAAATATGGCCTATCTACTGTGATTTTTGATTGAGTAATGGAAATGTGAAAAGTGTAGCTATTTTGCAGAGTGAATACTTATTAGTGGTGTATTTCAGAAATGTGTTTAATCAGCAAAATGCATTCTTATATTTTCCTATTTTTAACTTATTTAACTCCGGTAATCCAATACAGTAATAATACGGATAAGAAATACATGCGCTGTTCATTAATGATAACCTAAAGTGTGGTCTAGTGACTAGAACAATGGACTGGGATTCAGAAGGTTTAGATTCTATTCCCAGGTCAGCTGCTGGGTGATCTTGGGCAAATTACTTACCTTTTCTGTTACTCAGTTTCCTCATGTTTGAAATGGGGATAGTGTTGCTGACCTCCCTTGTAAAGTTCTATTAGAGCTACAGATGAAAAGTGCTATATAAGAGATAGGTGTTACTATTATTATTTCTACTGTTTGGTCTGTTTTTGTTTTTAGCAGGTCACAGTCTCATTCTTGCACACCTTGTAATAATGTAAGGTACCAAAATGATCAAATGCCAGTTTGCCCACTGAAAACTGGAAGATATACACAACTTTTTCACTGGAGAAATTGCTATTTTCTCAATTTCATCTATATCTCTTACAGCATTCAGCAGGGGAGCGAACTAAACAGCATATCTCTTCAGCTGAAATGGACTCTTAAACTAGAGCAAACTGAATTTCTGCCTCTTGCAGATAGCTTCTTACTGCTCAGTGCTCTCTGATTTCATGCACAAAGGAATGCAAAGGGAAAGAATGTATTGTAGCTCTATGCTACATCTACATTTTAAGGGTACAGGTTCCTTTAAAACAGCTTTAGATCCTGCTTTGTTCTTTTGCTGTTATCAAAAAACTATTCAAAGATTTTGTATTTGCCTAAAAGTAACAATGTGTCTGGCATAGGTCAGACACACTGATGGACATTTTATACATACTGCCAGACTTACGTCTTACTGGTGTACACCCAGAAGAGAATTAAAACACATACACAAAATATAAGGTTCAGGATTTCAGCAGAGGTTATTGAAGAAAATACCTGCAATGCTCTTACAAGCATACTCACAGACTACAGCAATCACTGAATTTCAGCACATCTCCTCCAGATGAATACAATAAAATTCATAATACCTTTAATATACTGGTAAGTTGCTACCAAGAGCATTTTTCACCATCAAAACACTGATTAGCATTATATTAAACATCAACTCAGTTAATAAAATTCAGAGAAAACACCATTCATATGTAAAGCAAGAGTGAGAAAGCACCAGCTAATCAGAGGATGGTGATGAAAAATGTCTTGTCCATCAAGCTCTTTACAGAGAAATAGTTCAGGTGACACATTCTAGCTCATCTTCCAGGCAATATCATAAAAAGTTGACAGAAGAAAATGATGAAAGTGTGTTGTGCAGTAGTTGAGCCGATGTTTGGAATACCAAATAAATTGTACTCAAACAGATGCAAATTTAGTCAACAAGAAAAAAGAAATTACTTAATAGGGTTGTTTGCTCATGTAACTTATAAATATTTTTATACTAGTTAAATAATTATGATTTGCCAAGCAATGTTTTAAAATATTCATTTTAGGTAATTCTTAATAATGTACGTGTAAATTAAAACCAGTTTTTGTCTGGTGATATGAGCACAGGACTGGGAGCTTGGAGCGCCTTAGTTCTAATCTTGACTGACACTGGCAGCCTCACTTTTTACCCCTTTACCTCCATGTCTCAGTGGGTAAATGGAGGATAAAGGACTAATGCCTTACTTATTACTTGCCTACTTCATGGGGCTATATTAACAATTATTTTTATTCAATATCTATATAGCTCTTTGAAGACAGCAAGTATCATTACTGTTTTGGGTAAATAACTAAAAATTGGTAACTTGCTAGTATCTATAGTAAAACTATAAGGGCCCAGTTGTGCAGCCCTTACTAAATACAATTTTGTCCTGTGAAGCAGAGCGACCACAGGACTGAGTAATGGTTGCTGGATGAGGACTAAAGGCCAGATTTGATTCTTAGTCTATTAGTCACCCTCAATTTCATGGGACAAGCCATGGAGCTAATCATTTGCCTAAAGAAGTTACAGGTATTAGGATGGTGTGAGCTGTCCATAATAACCCAGCAGTAAGAATTTTTTTTTTGCTTTTAAACCCTTTTGTCCAGGACAGTTCAGCCTCCAGAATTACAATCCATTATTGACAATTATTCTCCTTTGGAAAGAATCCCCATCCTGTCACCACAAAAGAAAAATGAAGCTGGTAGAAAAGAAGCTGGATACATGATGATATCTTTAATATCATTTTTGGCTTAAAGGAAAATTGTTTCATCTTCTTTGCTAGTAAACAGCAGCACATCTCTCCTCAGCAGAATATAAACTACCAAGTGAGGGCAACTATTAACTCTTACTGGATCACTAAGATCCTATTTGTCTCCCTTGTAAAATAACAGTGACTTTGTCTTCCAACAATATCAATGAGGCAGCTACTAAAAATCCAACCAGCTGGCTGAGCCGTCAGGGGACATCTATAAAAATATCTAAATGTATTTGACAGTGCCTTTGAGAAATACATATGAGGGAGAAGATACAGACGCAAATTTCCAAAGCCACAAGAAATAAGAGAAGACATGTCTCAAAATGAACACTTGGAGGCACAAAATAAATTAATGAAACCAAGGGTATGTCTACAGTGCCAAAAAGGTGTTAACTTGGGCTAGCTAACCTGGAATAAAACAACAGTGAAGAAATGGGAAATTTACTTTTTAACTCATGTTAGCACTCGAGTTACAGTTTATAGGTAAACTTGGGATTGAATTTGGGCTGTAACCCAAATTAAAAACTGAGTTGCCTTGTCTCACTGCTATTTTAACCTGAGATAGGTAACCTAATTTAAGAACACTCCTTGTTTTGCAGTGTAGACATACCTAAAGACTACCCCAGGACAAACAGGGAGATTTTCAGAAGTAAAGAAATATGTAGTGGCATATATAATGCTGGTATAGGCTGCAGAGGCTAACAAGATGTCACAAATTAGGACCTTGATCCAGAAATTCTTCTGCACAGGCTGTGGGTATAGAGATCTGGCAGTGAAGATAGAGACATGCTCTATCTGGGTCTGTGCAGATTTTCAAGGGGACGTCTGCCCAGCAACTACTGCTGGTTTGGCCAATAGGCTGCAACTCCTTGTTAGAGATGGGGCGTGGTGCAATTACTATAGTAAAGCCCCTATTTCTCTTCTAAGAGAGTGCTAGAGAAGGGGAAAGCAAAGGAAGCAGTACACATACTTTGGGTGTCTACATAGAGTTCCCTGCCCCCGGCTATAACTGGGTGGAAGCCAACTCCTCAGGTGAGGGAACTCCATGAGTGGAAACTAATGGATATTTTGTTGAGCCCATGAAGGATTTTCCTTTGAATGGAAACATATAAGATGATTATCAGGATATAAGAATGCCCCTAAAAAACCAATAGCAGCCCCCACTTTGGTGAATTAATCATGATAATGGTAAATTGTAGCAGCTTGGCAGAGAATAGAACTATAGTACATTGGAGTTTAACTGAAATATAACTGGGAAATGAAAATCAATATAGGAGAATGGTGGAGGTTATATTGTCCTACAGAAAGGACCACTCAGGAAAATAAAAATGAAATGAGGTAATATCTTTAGAGTTAAAGGAAGGTAAATCAATGATAAAAGAACACTTGCAGTAACTTTAAGTGAAGTAGAACATAATGATTCAGAATTACAGGTGAGAAATATTTGACTCCTAGGATTCTGTCACATTAGGAATTTGCAGTGGACCAAAATAATCAAAAGGAAAAGCATGGTCATGGGACAAAAATGTACTGGGGGTAGGGATGGGGGAGCAGTGATAAAAAGATGATTTAGTTACCAAAGAAATACACAATATGAGTGATGCATCAGTATTTGTAGACATAGGAACACTATGAATTACAGTATCTTATCATATAAATAAAGTAAACAGAATCAAAAAGGGGCAAATATTGAGGACAGATTGGAGATGCAGAAGTAAAGAATCATTCAATAAGATACCATTGATAATTTAAAAATTAAGCAAAACCAAAAAGGGGGAAATGAGGAAGTTGAAGTTCAGCGGAACAAATTTTGAATAATATGGGAAAGAAAGTAAGGCAATACTGGTAAGAGGCCACAGAGGGGAACTTGAAATATGCCCGCAGCCTATAAATGCCACTTGATAATACATATACAGTTCAAAGAAATAAAGCGAGCATGAATGAATAAATGCAAATGAACAAGGAGAAGTATAAAACATCAAGCAACAAGCAGTCCTAGTTAGGCAACAGAATGAAAATAAAGGAAATGAAAGACAATAATAAAAAAGAAGACAAAGAAGAAAAGCCAAGACAAAGAATGAATAAAATATGTATAAACCTATTTATAGAACTATTTAGTACATTAAAAATATATGTATATTAGGAGTGAGAAAGGGCTGAGTGAAGGAGATAGAGCCTGTTAAAGTTTACAAGTGTAATTTTATTGACCAAAAAGCTAATACATTGCTAAAATATTATTTTCTTACCTTTGTATTTATAAAATAAATATGAAGACAAAGACCAGAAAGAAGGTTAGATTACGATTATCTTTCCCAAGGGAGAAAGAAGAAATACTAAGAAACTGTGTGAACCTGAACGGATAGTAACACGAGGTACTGTTTTGAGCTGTCATCAAATACAAACCTACTTCAGCTGAAATATTGCTTGACACCAAAGGATGTCATCAAAGAAGAGATCACAGTATACAAAATAACTGCAGTAACCAGTAACAAAAATAGGAGTAGCTAATATAAGCTTTACACAGGAATTAGACTCTCAGTAATTGGAGACTAGTATAGTAAGAGCCATCCACTAAATCAAAGGAGAAGGGAATGTACCCAAGTGGGCTTCCTTACCCTTTATAGTGGTTCTACTTACCCTTTAGCAACTAACATTTTTGTTCCCAGTCTTCAAGACAGTTTTTAAGCCCATAAAAATAAAAGCTAAATGAAAAAAAATCTTTGTCACAATTTTGTATCATTAATGATGAAAACTTATAAAGGAGAATTATCCTCAAGACTAAAGATTGATACATGGGTATCAAGGCAAGGAATCAGATTCACAAGTATCTTTTGACTGCTTTGCATTGCATATAAAATACTTAATGTAATGATGTCCTGTTAGAATCCAAACACATATATACAGTATTGCTTTAGTTTCTTCACTCTGTTATTAAAAATAACTCATTTTAAACTTCCAAAATATTCTCATCTGTTATTTGCTGAAGTTCTATCTCTTTAAAGTCAAGATTTGACTGGAATACTATAGTGTAGTCCAAACCACCAGCAGAACACTGCATTCCAAGTAGAGACTGATGTAGGAAACTGAAAAATAGGTAACCAAAAATATTGTTAATAGTTACATGTCTCCCAAATCAGTGGAAAGTACTATTTGAACTTAACAGAAACCAGAGCCCCAATCTCGCACATGCTTACATTACTATTGCGAATAGTCCCATTGATGCCATTGGGGTTACCTGTGACAGTATAGTTAAGGAGGTGTTTACATGTTTGTAGAATCAGGGCCAAGGAATTGACGCTGATACTATGTGCAGCTACAGTGAGAACTATATAAATCGAGGCTATATAAAACTTCAGAAGAAATATCCCATTTTTTTTATCACATAGTAAAACATTTGCTGAGAATGATGGAGCTTCTATAAGCACCCATCAAAACAAGTTCACATTTTCAACTTGGAGGATGACCAGAAAACTTTCAAAGTAGTATAGGCAGTTTTAAACCTATGTCAAAATACATATTTAAAATATATGTTAGATAAGCCTGGTCTAAGATATAGCTGAAATGTCTTCCTTTAACTCTAGTTTCTTATGTCATGTCCAGAAAAATATATTCATTCAATGCACTGATAGTAACACCACCTTGAAGGTATTTGAAGCTGGGAAGAAGGCAGAAATTAGCATACATTATCTTTGACTTCTTTGATGTGGTTTCAAAGAAGAAACATCTGTAGGCAAAAATAACAGCTCATCTGAGAGCAAGGAATAAGATAGTTAGTAATCAATACTCTCTATGCATTTATATGTCAGGTTACTTTTTATGCTTACCATTTAAGTTAACTTTAAAAATCTCTCCTAAAATGTATCTTGCACACGTACATGGTACACAGTACAAATACTAGTGTCCATTTCAGTGCTAGCGGATATGAAATGAAGGTAATATTAATGAAACAGACCTAATTGTTCAGATTACTGGGAATGGGTCTTTTCTGAGTGAGAGAGAGAGACAGAGAGCATGAACACTACAGAGGTTGGTTCTTTTAATAATTCAAATGCCCTAGTATATTGATGTAGTCTGAGCAAATATCACATATATTTTTAATTGTGAATATCCATAACCAGAACTACTACTTAATATAGACTGAATCTCACAGGCCACTTCTCTTCCCATTCTCAGCTCAGTGGCTTGTGGCAGAACCTGCTTGCCACAACTACAGCAATTATTACAGGGAAACAGGATACGAATAAGTAGTACTTTTAGTCGTCTTAATGAAATTTAGCATCTAGAAATGAAAGAACCAGCATCATGTGACCAGCCAAATAATTGTGGGCTGCTAGTAAATGCTATGAAGACTAGACCACCAAAAGTGCATGGCCAACAATTTGGGAACCAATGTTTATTGGGTTATCCAGTGTACCTCTGTGGAAGAAGCAAGTTATAAATATTGTACCAACATGAAATTTCACTGTGAAATCATTTATTGGCCTTCCTAAAATCTGACAAAGCAACTAGATTACTATTTAATGAATTATAAGCAATTCATCTTGTGGAGAAAAGGGTAAAAAAAAATGTGAAAATGAGCTAAAAGAAAACAAACTGAAATACTCATACAAATTTCATTTTAGTCATTTGGGCACCTAACTCCCTTAGGCTCCTTTGAAAACCTCAGCATTAGAGCTGCTCTCTGATTCATTGATTTATGTTGTTTAATCACTTGTACATGAGAAATCTTATTAAAATCTATGGGACTTCTCACATAACAAGAAAAAGAACGTCTCCACATGGGCAGAGTGGCAGAGTTAGGCCCTCTAATATTTCACTTTTTCCTGGGTAGCAGTGAAATTGAAAAAGATTTGGGAGTCATATTGGATAATCACCTGAACATGAGCTCCCACTGTTACACTGTGGCTAAAAGAGCTAAGTGATTGTGGGATGCATAGCCAGAGAATTGCAAGTAGGAGTATAGAGGTTATCTTATCTCTATACTTGTCACTGCTGGAATACTGTGTCCTGTTCTGGTGCCCACAATTCAAGAAAGATGTTGATAAATTGGAGAGGGTTCAGAGAAGAAACATGAGAATGATTAATGAATTAGAAAGCATGCCTTGTAGTGATAAACTTAAGGAGCTCAATCTATTTATCTTAACAAAGAGAGTTTAAGGAGTGAATAGAAACAAATATTTGATAATGGCCTCTTCAATCTAGTAGAGAAGAGTATAGTACGATCCAATGGCTGGGAAGTTGAAGCTAGTCAAATTCAGACTGAAAATAAGGTTACATAAGAATGGTCATACTGGGTTAGACCAATGGTCCATCTAGCCCAGTATCCTGTCTTTCAACAGTGGCCAATGCCTGGTGCTTCAGAAGGAATTAAAAGAACAGGTACATTTGTAAAAGTGAGAGTAATTAACCTCTGGAATAATTTAGCAAGGATCATGGTGGATTCTCCATCAATGACAAATTTTAAATCAAGATTTCTAAAAGATATACTCTAGGAATTATTTTGGAGCAGTTCTATGGCCTGTGTTAGACATGAGGTCAGACAAGATGATCATAATGGTCCCTTCTGACTTTAGAATGTATGAAAAGGAAACATAGCAAAAAATGCCAAAGCACTGAAATGTATTGGTGTATTGCAAATGACTGGAAGACAATATTGCTATAAAAATTTGTCACTTCTGTATGAAAATCAATCAGAAGATTTTAAAAAAAAGTTTGCAATAAGTACAAAATTACATGTGAGTCAAAACAGAAGGAGAATTTTGCAGGTCAAGAGGTACATTCAGATCTCCATAGGGAAGAGATGCACCCTCGCCAGGGACACTAAAGCCATCCACAGGCATCTGTGCTGGCCAGTAGGAATCATGCTTTTATTGGCTGTAACACCTTGAATTACCTTGTAATAGCTTAGTAGCCATTAGAGAGGAGACCTTCCAAGCTGCATTTACTCATTCTTGGATTTCCACATAAATATCCACAGAAAAGTATCAAAGGAGGTGATGTAATATTAGTATGGTGATGTAATATTAGTCTTACATGACTAAGATATTATTGTGGGGATGACTAAGATAATACGTGTGAAACCTATAAGCATGCTCCAAGTGAACTAAAAGATTCCTGAAGCTTCAGCAGGTTTAAACTGAATGATATGCTTATGTAGTCAATAAAAATGCTGGACCCTTCTCTCTAGTAGTATATCTGACATCTCAGTACTTATTAGGTATTAAAGGCCCCACCCATGAAGTCAATTTCATGCTGAGCCCCTGTGATATAATATCTGCCACCCTTTTATGTAATTTCACCCAATGTGTCTGGCTAGCACCTCTGGATAGTGTGTTGGGAGGCCCTAAATCCATGGGGTATTATTCTGCATGTCCCTACTATAGGCCATGCAAGGGTGAGAAGGCTCCTTATATCATTTTCCCCTTAATGCATGCCACCCACATAAGGGGCAGACACAACCTCCCTCTAAATGTTCAAAGACTGAAATACGCTGATGAAGAAAAATGACTGGTGTGATAGCAATTAGATATGAAACTAAAACCATCAACCCAATATCTGGCAGCAATCAGGAAAAAAAACCCAGAAGACCAGAATGTTCTGCAGTAGCAATTTAGGGGTACAGCACATATCAGAAGTATATGATCTTGGCACTGTATATAGAAAGCTAATGAGACTTTACCTAAAGTATTGTACATAAATCTGGGCACCTTGTTATGAAAAGGACACCAGCAATTTGGAAATTGTACAGAAAGTGTGTGAAAAGGATGATGGAGTGCCTTGGGTTATAATTATTGTATGAAGCGAGGTTAGGAAAATTAGATTTATTGGCATTAGAAATGATTAAAAGCAGACATGATTAAGGCACATAAAACTTTGAAAGACATTGAGAAGGTGGATGTTGTAAATCTATTCAAGTGGGTAAAAATCTCCCAAAATAAGAATTAACAAACTAACAGCTAAAAATGACCCTGGGCACGAAGGATATGTCTATAGAGGGATTAAAAAAATGGTGACTGGCCTGGGTCATCTGATTCGGGCTTGTGGGGCTTGGACTCTGGGGCTGAAAAATTGCTGTGTAGATGCTTGGACTGAACCCTGAGCCTGAGGGTCAACACAGAGATATTTCTGCCCAAGAGCTGGAGCCCCACGAGCCCGAATCAGCCGACTTAGGCCAGCAGCTGGCTTTTATTAATTAATGTGCAGAATGGACTAGCCAATGTATTAGTAGAAGCTGTAAGTGTACAAAATCTCAGAGCAAATCAACTGGAATGGAGGGGAAGGAAAATACACCACAGTCCCACAGATATTTGGAGGACTGAATGTGAATGGAGACTCAATTGCCCCTCACCTCAAGAAATGCACCCTGCAGAATAGCCAGGCAGATTTGGAGCACATTGCTGGAGTGGTGCAGAGAAATTTCAGAGCCTCTGTACATGCTGTGTAGCTGGAGAGACTATTTCAGTCTCCATTACTATCTGTCCAGTGCCTTCCCTTTTCCATCCCCTTTGTCTTTTAAAAAATAGTGCTCAGGAAAGGTGTCAGACTGACAGCAGTGCACACTGCCCCACACTGTCCTGTAAATTCCTATTTGCTCTTTCCCTTCTTTACTGAGGCTGCAGACAAGGTTGCCAGATGTCATGGTGACGCCTGTCTGCTTAACACTAACTCATTTCACAGAACCCATCAGAAAGCTCTCAGGTGGTAATAACTTTTGGTCACTACCTTCCTGGATGAGATTCAAAGTGATAACCTAGAGGTGAAAGACTCCATATCCCTTTTCCATTCCCCTGAGTCATTCAATCCCCTCATTTGGCTCTTTTCACAAGCACTAAATTAACTATTAAAAAAAAAAAGCATCGAGATAGATCTCATCTCCTCTTCCTCTCATGAGGTTCCGATCCTGCAATGCACAGTACATGAGCAGACTGCTATATGCCTACAGAACAGCGGTGAAGGCAACGGGGCCCTGTGTGGCACAGCAAACTGCCTGTGTATTGTAAATTGCAGGAGCAGGCATTACAGTGTAACACGTAACACAACCTTTACTAGTGTCTACATTTTATTTTTCTAAATTTACCCCAAAAAATCAAGACCTTATGAATTGTTTTTGGTTTTTGTTTATTTTTTTAAAAAAAAAGAAACTCTGAGATGCTGACTTGACCATGTTATTCTGACATCTTTCTTGTCAGTTGAAAGTGGGTATGTAGAAGACAGCTTAAAATTTGATTTATATTTGAGTTTTTAAACTTTTTTAAAAGCTACAAATCCATGCATATATAGAGAATTTAGCTGGTTTTTATTTTTGTGCTACTTAACAATTTTTATAAAATTCTGTTACAAAAGAACAGACACTGGTGAATCATCATAAATTTGCCTGAGAAATGTTACAATTTTGAAGCAATTACAGTTGAAGGGCAGTGCTTCGGTTTGAAGTTCTTAAAGTAAAGCCATTCACTTGTGATAGATTGGTGGAGAGACAGAAACACCCTTGGATCCACTACATATGCATACTTTGATGACAAAGGACAAGGATTAAATCTCAGTTGCACCAATAAATAGCATAGTTTAATACTTTGTAAAAAAATGTACTCTCCTTTGTGTTTTAAATGAACAGACTATATTAGTGTATCTTTTTATGGTGAATAAATAATGTAATTCATATAGTAATTCGGTAATAAGTAATTGTTACCTGGTAGAGTGAGGACCATAAAAAAATCTAGTATCTACAGGGTTATGTATGCCCTGTAAATAGTATAGCAATTATACTAGGAGTTAAAGTACCATGCACCACCTAGCATAATTGCCTCTGGATTTGTATTGGTAGTTTGAAGATGGAGAAACCTATTTATTTATAGGCACAGATATAACCACACAATTTCCATGTATAAACAGAGCATTTATAATTGAAATTGCTAGTGAATCAAAATATTAATTGCAAACAATTTATCTGCCAAATTTAGTCTCTCTGTGCATAAATTGTCCATGAAAAGATCATGCTGTCTAATAATGAGCAAACTCCAAATTATCTGACAAATACTTTGTGTAAACAAATTTAGGATGATGCCTTGCTCATAAACTGTTTACCATGAACATTCATTTGGCTGTTCAGTATTCAGAATTCTGTAGCCAAGTAGTGTGACTGTTCATTGACATCACATGGTACTTCTCCTGTTTCATCATTGGAGGACTTAAACTTTATAAAGAGCAGCGGTGTCTGCACATATCACTGGGGTTTTGATTCCCTGAGGGACAGACAAAGAAAGCATTTTAGAGAGGTATTGTAAGAGTAGTAGAGTCCTGCTAGCTGGTAGCACCCAACACATCAGCCCAAGGACAGTGGGCATGAGGATCAGGCAAGCATCCGAAGGAGTAGGCCTGGGGTCATATAGGACAGAAATGAGCCTTGACATCTAAGGATTCCTGTTGTGGCTGGTCTCCTGCTGCTGCTCATTCAGTTGCTCCTGTCCCTTCTCCACTTATGCCAGGCTGTTCTACAGCATTGCCTCATGCCATTGCATTCACTACTGCTGCACTTATGTTGGCTCCTGGCACCTCTGGATTTTCCTGCTCCTCCCCCTCCAGGATGTGCATCCTCCAACTGAGAGCTGCTGCCTTCAGATGAGTCATATGCCCTCCAGCTTCTCCAGTGCAACATGAGGAGGAAGGAATTGTCCACTGCCACTTTGAGCTGCTGTGCTCCACTTTACGACTGTTGCTGCAGCTGTGTCCCCCTCTGCCCTTGATTGGTTCTGCTATATTTTTCCCCAGTACCACTTCTTCTTGATGGTGGTGACAGCACTGGTGGCCTCCTTTCCCATACTACAGTCCTTTGACATCACACTGGCAGCAACAATCCGACCACAGGACAATAGGCATGTCCTTGTACCATCACAGAGATGATTTCATAACCTGGTTACCCCTCATCTGTGATTCCAACCCCACCTGCATATAAACATCTGCCACAATGCTTACTTGGGGGCTGAAGCATGGACAAAGACTTTCCATAGAAGGGTGTGACGTTCCCTCCGCAATCTGGACTGCTGTATAGCTGTGTCACCCCAATCCCTCACTCCTGTAGCCCGTCTTTCTCTTGCTCTGCTGTGTGAACCCCCACTCCTGGGTCAGACCACACACAGCCCCCTTCAGGCAAGCTGATTTCAACTCAGTGAGTGAGTGCCTCTAGCCAGCCACTCATGGGATTCTGCAATAGAATGATTCCAGTGGGAAGCAAAAAGGATTCTTTCCTCAAGAATCAGGCAGAACAAGATAATACTGAAGAGGTTTATTCACAACTGCCTTAAACAACTTCAAATTCATGATGTTGCAAAGGTCAACAGGCACTTTCCATCCCAGAAAGAACAGGGATGATAAACACAGATACAGAACATACATACAGAGACAACCTAATTACATCACAGGATCTATGACTACATTTGGGCAGGAGGAGGATCTGGGTGGAGAAGGAGGATCTTTTACAGATAGAAGGGTACATCACAGAGAGGGGTATAAGGAATGTGCTGTTCTCATTGTGAGGCAGAATCACGGGGTGGGCATCTAGCCTTTGGAGTTATCAAGTATTTACATTTGCCATTGCCCTTGGGGCTCTGGTATGGGTGCCTGTTAACGACTGTGGGTTTCAGTTTAGTTGAAAACTGCTTCAGGCCTAACGCAAGCAAACACCCCCAATCCCAGATACAACCCTAGGAACTTCAGTCCCCAATGTTCAGTGCTGCCTTGTTCTACACAAGTCCTCACGAGATGTGAATGGCCCTCCAGCTCTGTAGAGTTTTACCTAGAACTACCTCAAGCCATGAGATGCGTATTTGGGAAGATTACATAGTGAAGATTACATTACAATACACAGTTACACTGTAAGGGTGAACATGAATGCTACACAGTCACACCATAAAGATGCACATGGGGATGCAGTGTGTCACAAAGAGACCTTTCCATGACTTATAGTGTATCTCGATCATCCTTTCCCTCAGTCATCCCCTTTCCAGCACAGCTATCTACCCTGGTTAGTTGCGTTTAATTTTTTGTTGTTTTTAAAAACACTTATTTTCTCCTTTGTGTGAAGGCTTGTGGAGGGAGATAGTCAAGCACTCATAGCATGAATGGTGTGATCTTCTGCAAATAACAGCATTTCACTAATAAGTTCACCTAAACATTTGCATAAACAAAGTTCGTTCACAAACAAGAGTGCAAACATGGTCAGATGGAGAGGAGACTCTCACATTCAGTCACAAACAAATAAATTAAACAGTTCTTCCAGCTTTATTCTGAACCAGGTGAAATAAAAGTAATACATATTCTTAAAAGCAAACAAAATATAATAGTCATAATAATACCATTTACCTCTTATAAACTGCAATTATTCTGTTTATAGGTTATTAATATAGAGACCAACCCTGAAAAATATGACTTCAATGCAATTGTTTGTAAAGGTAATTCATATGAGTAAGTGCTTGCAGGATCAACCCCTTGAAATTCATGATTGTCAAATGCAACATAAGAATAAGGGAAAGAGGGACTAATCTGGTATTTTAGTGGCTGACTTGTTCCCTATAAAGGGGAATGACAACATGTTTATTTTGCAAGTTTGTACATGGCATTGTTTCTCTCCTTTAATTACACTATTTTGAACTGCTACATCAGAGCAGTCCAGGAGGGCTGCAAATTGTCTGCCTAGCAGCTATATTACAGATTTAATTAACACATGTTGAGAACTACTGCAAATCAGCCATGTAACCATTCTCTCTCTACTGATGATGGCAACCTTCTGGAGGCTAAGCTGCAAATCTACTCCATGGATGCAGTGTAGTAACCATTACACTATAGATCGTGGTGGCTCATCTGTTGTGTGGTTAAAGTAGGCAATCTGGATGCCAGGTTAAAAAGATGTTTGTTATTCAAGCATATATTGATGATAAAGAGATCTAATACAATTCAATACATTTTTGAGATGAAAACTAAATAAAGAAGCAAGATACAACTCCCCCCCCCCCCAAAAAAAGGCAAGCAAAAACAAGTGGACAATGCAGCTTTAGGAAAGTCTTGCTCAGAGATCTGAGTTAAAAACAAACTATTGTAGAAAAAGAAAACTGAAAACAACTATGTAGGAATATTTGGTGTATTAAAGATTGGCAGGTAAAAGAAAAAGAGGTTGCCCTGGCCCTCGACATTGTGTAATCACACAAATGAAGACGAGTGTAAAATGCTAACACATCAGAATGGAAGCATTTCACAATCACTTTGCATCCATGAATGACAACGCAAGATCCAGGAAAATGGTGAATAAGGTCCTTGTGTAGCACAAAGGAAAATGAATTATTACTCCTGAAAGGGCTAAGGGGAATATAAGGCTATATCAGGGGAAAGATGTTATGGTGAAAAGTTAGTCCGTTAATACACAATGAAGAGAAATAAATAAATTTTTGACCACAGAATGGTTCTGATCTATTCTGTTTGGATTATACCAGGACCTTCACTATGATATCTGAGTGGCTAAGATACTGAACTTTTCCTGTGGGTTAGTACTAAATTCTCAATGTGGGGATGTGCCAACATGGCACAACTGAATTTATATTAACATCATGGATGGACCTGGGAAAAAGCACACTTTGAATTAGGTACTTCATTTTTAAATAGCATTTGAGGAAGATGTAGCAGTTATGGGAACAATACATGCAACCATTGTGGAAGAGACAATTAGCATGTAGGCTGCAAATAAAATAAAAATAGTATAAGAGGGCAACCTAATTAATTGCACTGCAAGAGGTAAGACAGAAGTTATTAGGTGGAATATTTGCAGAAATCAGCAGTTCGATACAGATTAATGAGTGTAAGAAGTCATGTACTGTAGCAAACAATGAAGAGGAGTTTTAAATGGAAGTAACTGCCTTCCTGCATACTGATGAGGAAAGAGATTTGAGAGTTACTATGGATAAACCTCCAAGTCCCTCAGCAAATTGAACAGTTGCAATAAAATAAGCATACAGTGTATAAATGTTGAGCTGCTTTATGAAAAGAGTGGAGTTCAAAACATAGTGTGTTATAATTTATTTACTCTTGTATTGTAAAGAACTTTGGGATACACAGAGTATGATAAGTACTTCCATATTTGAAACAAAAAAAATTCTATCCTAATAAATATAGAAAATATTATTTAAATAACATTAATTTTGTACAAGATACTGTTAGCCAATATTGTGTATTTCTAAAAGGTTTTGTACTTACGCTAACTTGTTTAACTATGGACAATACTCCCACCATGCTTTACAACTCATGTTCAGCACATAGTGAAAATGCATGGGTAGTTAAACTGTGTATGACCCTTGTTTGTTATAAATATAGGAACTGGCAGAAACAAGATGGTCTGTTAAGACTTCCCAAAAACAGGCAATGCTGGCTATCTGTTTTAGGGATAACTGGGATCAGAAGCCTTCAAATGTCTTTGTGACCTGCAAAATAATTGGAAACTAGATAAGTATGGGTGTGAAAAATCTTTAATTAATAAAGAGGATTCTGTAGAATTTTCTATCTGTTGTAAACAAATAGGGTATAAACACAAGTAGTTCTTGTAAGTAATTTGGAACAGACTGCAGATAAAAGCTGCAAGCCTGTTCTCTAAAAGTTGTTAATGTACGAAACTCTCTCTTTGTGCTGACTTCTCCATGTTTAATAAACTGATTGAGCTGAGCTATCTGACATCTTATCAATAAAATAACTGAACCCATTGGAATCAACACTACTAAAACAACCAAAGAAATTATAAAGGATGATTGAAACTCCTCCCATAAACAGCTCTCATAGATTAATGGATACAGTGCCAGAAGGGATCATTGTGATCATTTAGTATACCTCTTGTATAACAGGTCACAGAACTTCCCGCCTTCCCCCACCAATGTAACTAGAGCATATCTTTTAGGGGGAAAAAATAATCCAGTCCTAATTTAAAACTTGCCAATGATGAAGAATCCATTATAACCCTTGGTCAATTGTTCCAGTGGTTAATTAACCTAAAAAAGTGTGCCTTATCTCCCGTATGAATTTGTTTTAGCTTCAACTTCTAGCCATTGGATCGTGTAATTCCTTTGTCTCCTAATCTGAAAAGTGCATTATCAAATATTTGTTCCCCACATATGTACTTACAGACTGTAATCAAGTCACCCTTAAGCTTCTTGTTCAGCTAAATAGATTGAGCTTCTTGAGTCTATAAGGCATGTTTTCTAATCCTTTAATGCTTTTAAAAAAAGAGGCCTGTTTCTACCAGTTGCTTAAGGCTTCTTGACAACTCGGAGTCATATTCTGCCTTCCTGCTGGCTGGGGAAAGGAATCTCAAACAGTCATGAGACTTAAGTGTTCGTGTGCAGAGAGTCCTTCACCTTCATCCAAAGGGATATGACAAACAGAACAGGGGTAATCAAGCATAAGTGAAAGGTAACCCAGGAAAACTGAAAGTTACACTTTCAGTGCTTAGCCAGAGGTCAGCTGACGGTTATTGCAATCAACCGAAGTGCAGGATTTTCAGGATCTAAACAGTACACTTAGTGACTGTGGTGTGGTATGTTGCACGTTTAACTGTTGTGAGGCAAGAACAAAGCAGCAGAAATTACTCAGTGTGCTCATGTTTTAGGGAATTGCCTGCAGTGGTTAAGAAGTATCGCACTATCATTAAGGTCTACTTGGAGATACCTCATATTGACAGTTGCTGGATGCAGAATACCTGACATAAAGAACTACAAGGAGAAAATGGAATGTGATATTATGGTGATGTATTAAAGCTTTGAGAAACTGGATAAAAACATGGTGAAATGTCTGTCCAGTCAGTAATGCCAATTGCCAATCTCACAAAGAGATCATTGACTCTGACTGAGGCAGATGTCATCTCCTTCACTATAATTTAAACAGCTTTAGTGTCTCTCTTATGTCTTAAGAAGACCATGGATTCATGAAGTCTCATCCTGGACCCATCAAAGTCAGTGGGGATTTCCTAACTGAAGTGCAGCCAGGATAGGAATAAGTTATTTAAAACCACTAGTGGTTGTGTTGAAATTTTCACTGACAGGACTTCTAATACCAGGTAATATGCTGACACTATGTAATGCTGAGTTTACTTGAAAGTATCATCAGTAGATAGCAGAGTCCACTTAAGAAGTAAACCAGTAAGAGAGAGAATAAAGCAGAACAGAAGTTACTGGGTCTGTGCTCAGTATTTAAAAAAACTGCATCACACTTGACAATAGGCATTTTCCTAGGCTTTAACTCAAATACAGCCAGACAAACAGAACTAGCAAGGCCATCTGCAGTATCACCATATGGTGCCTCATTAAATGTTACAGCAGAATTTGTTTCGTACTCTGTAAGAATCTGGAATCCCTTCACATCGTTGCACCCTTCGGAAAGACAGCTGAATTCTTACATCTAAAAGTGAAAGACAAAGAAAACAGTACAGAAACATAGCTCTTTAAAACACATCACATACTACCACAAGTCCCTTTGTCTCAACCACATGTTGTGCAACTACACTATTAGAAGTGGTAGATTAAAAAAAATAATAATCTTATGATTCAGGCTATGAACTGATCAGGAAGGAATTCACCTCCACCATGTAGTTGTATTTGGTTGCAAAATTTCTTTTCAATCTTGGGCAAAAGTTCAAGACAGATCTTATTTTATCCAATTTACCCATTTGTAGGATAGAAAAGAAACCTGGGAAAACATATTATTGCAGACTAGAACCTCTGTCTCTAAGGTCAAACAATGCAGAGAAACTAGTTACAGAATAATGAAGGAATGTGGGTGTTAGAAATAACCAAACAGTTTGTCGCTGGGGTGGATTGGGGAGACAGCACCCTTTATTGCCTGCTCGTTCCACCTCCATGCCGGGAATGAGCGACGTGGGGGTTACTTTACAATCCTTTTATCCATAACAGTATGTAACTGTATACATTTCCAACAACTCCTCATAGACCCTTATTCAGTTACATTAACACCTATAAAATGAATATTAATAACTACATAATGAATATAGTTATACACGCCCCTTTTTGTTATTTACAGGATTATTGCAGAGCATAGGCACATTACCTTGAAACTTACTAATATTCTTTAAAATATACTACATGCAAGGGAGAGAAAGAAGATAATGCTGTTCGCACCCAAGGTCTTGAGGGAGAATAGTTATCTGTTAGTCTCATTCCTTGAGAGATAACAGACTTTGGCTAAAATTCGCACAAAGTAACAGAAACAAGATCTGCTTATATCATGACCCCATTCCCTGTAGTTTAGGCCTGACCACTTGTCCAGCTTTTAACTCCTTACTCTCCTACAGTAGGGACACTGATTATAGGTATAGGAACTTAAAAAAGGTATTGATGATTTATGTATATGTGAAATAGCAGTTTATATAAAATTATTACACATAAAAAGGTACCCTATTATGAGGGTAATGCAACAGAGCTCATCACTCCATCTAAACATGGTGAGTTCTTGTAAATATTTCTCTGGGGGTTTGGGCTGAGCTGTGAACTAGCCCCTCCGTGGGATGCAAGTGAAAGGTAACTTGCTGCAAAAAGCCTTTATTGGACTCAATTCATCATTGTCCTACACTGTGTAGAACCATTCATATCAGTGCAAAGTGGTTCAAAAAGCTGACATTCTGACTTGCTACCACTAGGTGCAAGACAACGAATTGGACCCATTTTATTTCTTTTGGTTTCAATTATGTTTAGCTAAGCTTTAGCTGCAGGAAAGCTTTTGTCTTTGGTTAATGAACCCTATACTCCTCTGAAGGGTTTTTTTTACATTTCGTTTTAAAATTTACCTGGCTTGTTAAACCTTCAGACTCTCATAAAATAGCCATTGCTTTTCACATTTGTAAGACCCTGAAACCTATGCCTTTTATAAGAAAACAAATGATCAGATAAAGAGAACAGAAGTGGCCATTTTATATTAAGGAATTAATAATACATAAAACTGGGGAAGAGGTGAGGAAAGTAGAAATCTTTAAAGTATTAATTACTAGAGAAGTGAATCCATATGATATTATGTATGACCAAGCTGTCAAAAATGGCCAGTGATTACTATAAAGAGAGATTCAAATAACTAGCTTTGTTAAGCAATTAAATATTTGACCTTCTTTGTGGAAAAGCCAGTAAGTCATTTAATACACATACCAGTGTAATATAGGTTTTTAAGCAGTGTATTCAAACAGCCATATATGTACATAATAACCAAGGTGCTCATGGACATGGATACGGCTCCTAACACACAAACAACACTGGGGATCAAAGTTCATTCACCTGAAACTCATATATGCACAAGTTGATTGACAATGTAATCCACATTTTTATGTGATTGGATGGCAGCTGCCTCCCAGGAGTGGTGTGTTCAGGATCATGGTTTTGATACAGAGATCAGTGATAAATCTTCCATGATGAGTTCAACAAAATGACACCAACTGACCTTGAACATTTAGACAGGATTCATGTGTTCATGATCTGACTGAGTTTGCCCCACTGGAATGAATTAACCAAGATTACTTTTAACTAAAAGCAATTGGAATGCAAATTCTGCTTTACTATTCACTTTTACACATATGAGTTATCATAACAAATAAAGCAAACCTCTTATGATAACATCTATGGAGGAACCCAAAGCGATTAACAGCTTTCCTCAAAAATGAGCCCAGTTTAAAAGTTTACCCTTGAGTACAGAGGAAGCAGAGTCAATTTCTTAGAGTAAACATCAAGACTGAAAATGGGAGATTTATCATTGATCTCTGTATAAAAAGCATGGTTGTGAACACATCACTCCTGGGAGGCAGCTGCCACCCATTCACATAAAAACGTGGATTACATTGTCAATCAACTTTTGCATGCTAAATGCATCTGTAAAAATGATAATCTCTGCAACAGTAGAGCTGAGGCAGTCTTAAAGGAGTTTAAGGAGAAACAATACAGATAAAGTGGTTACTACGATGGTGAAAGAAAGGTTGAAGACTGTCTGTAGAGACAGGAATTTTAAGGGTATGTCTACACTGCAGCTTGAAGAGAACCCCCCAGTTCAAGTAGACAGACTCAAGCTATCTCAGCTCAAGTGCTAAAAAGAGCAATGTGGACACTGCAACTCCAGTGGAAACTGGGGCTAGCCACCCAAGCTCAGGGATTCAGATGGATGTGAGAGCCTGAGCTACCACCCAAACTACAATGATCACACTGCTATTTTTAACATGATAGCTCAAGCTTCCCTAACCCAAACCTATCTACCCCCACTGTGAGGCTCATTTCCAGCCACAGTGTAGACTTATGCTCAAAGGGTTCTATGTTCTGCGCTTTCTATGTAAAGCGGGAATTACAAAATACATTCAGAAATAAATCATCTTAGAGGGGTTATATCCTAGGCAGGGATTTAATTTGGGTACCAGTATTGCAACCTAGAAGAGTGATTCAGCAGCTGGCGTGTCCCCTTTTGGCTTTCCTGCGTTTCTTTCTACCTCATCCTGTCAGCAGGCTTTTCCCACCGCCCTCTTCTGGCCCACTGCGTACTGAAATTCTTCCCAGGCTCGATGGTCTCTAATTCTTAGGACTCTCTCCCTGGAAGTTCAGATCCTGCCTTTTTATCACAATTTATCCCAGGAGCTTGCTCCACCTCAATGGCTTCTCTCCATTTCACATGACCTCTTACTAGAGATCTTTTCTGGGGGATAGAAGGGAGAATTCCTATGGGATTCCTCTTCTATCTACTGCCTTTTATACTTCCCTGCCTGTACAGGACTCTCTAATACCTAGAGAGGAACTTTCTTTCTCTCCTTAAAGCCCCTTTCTCTTTGGGGATTCCTCTTTATAGGCCTTCCTGACCCTTTCACAGCTGTGTCCAAAAATTGCAGTTAAACCATCCAATCAGGATTACCTGTGGATAATTGCTGCATCACAGGTAAAACTGAGTCCAGCTCCCTTTAAAGCGCCAGCCATCCTGTGACATACAAGTACAGTTTTGTGTCCACAAATAAAACTAAAAACATTTACTAGCATATGC
Source organism: Mesoclemmys tuberculata (assembly GCA_007922155.1). NCBI lineage: Eukaryota > Metazoa > Chordata > Testudines > Chelidae > Mesoclemmys > Mesoclemmys tuberculata. The sequence continues at coordinate 3,584,582 of ML675606.1, forward strand.
AGTAATGTAGGTTATGAAAACTTGTGCCTTAATAGCTGTAGGTCAAATTTTAATTTCAGGGACACATTGCATTCAATTGGAGCTTTGTGTGCATACCAGAAGGTGGAATTGTACCTTAATCTCACATATTGGAATCCATTGGGAAGAACATACCTCTCAACTGAACTGAAATTTGTGGATGCTTTAGAATCCTTTTGTCTTGCTGTAGTGCCCTGGAGTCTGTCATGTCTCCCAGTTCCATGTTATGCAGACTGCACCAGTGTACTTCCACTGTCTGAGAGCTTCCCTTCCATTTCTCCCAGGGTGCTTTTCTCTCCACGGGATTTACTTTGTGTTCCGTACTTCACAGTTTCCAGAGTTGGATATAAAAAGAATCTGCAGAATAGCAGCAAGATGGGCAGCATGCCTATATCCAGATGAGTTAAGAGGGGAATGGAAAAAGCTAGAGAAAAATATGGCTTTATTATTAGTTATAAGTAGTGTCTGGTACATCACAGAGTTTATTGTGCTACAACCATCAAAATATTATATATATCATTACGCAGCGAGGGCTCCAATCTATGATGGGACTTAAACATTGCAACACTGAGCATGGCTACAGATATCTTTTAGGTGCCTAGTCACCCAATGGAATCCATAAAGCTATAATTCCAAGGTGGTGCCTATACAATGTATGGGGAGAGATAAGCACTTAGAATGGAATCCACGAAAGCCAGCACTGCAGGCTAGAAGCTACCTAAATTAACCAATAGTAGATGCCAAAGAGAGGTGTGTCCTAAACCCCGTCCCTCTCAGGAGGTAGGCCCCTAAATTATTTTGTGAGTCAGGGTTTTAGTGCCTGGCACACTGTTCTTCCATCTCTGAACCAATGAATGAGTAATATGGCAGTATTATTGTTTGTAATGTGGTTGTATTCAGGGGATCCTTGCAAGGGATCAGTGCCCTGTTGTGTTGAGGACTGTACACACATATAACAAAAAGACAGTCTGTGCACCAAAGTGCTACTATCTAAGTAAATGAAAAAGACAGGGCACCATTTTAATGTATATACTTAAAAGGAAATATTATGCTTATTAGATCCATATTGGCTGCTTTGGAGGATGAATAGTCTGGAAGGACAAATCAAACAGTACTGTAAAGTGAGGGTGTAACTACCATAAAGAGACTTATTATAGAAGATGGGAAATAAATGTGGATAAATAGGTTGCCCACACTGTATGTGAGGACTCTGATTTGGATTTCCTTTTTGAAATAAGAGGTCAGGTCATTAGACTTGTACATGCCATCATTCATACCAGAAGTACATTTCCCTGGAATGAGGTGCCCACAGTTATTTGGGGCAAACAAATATGATACTCTTTTAAAAAATCAGGCCCTATGAATATGTACAAACTCCAAATCCCAGTGAGGAATTCAGTTATTAAGAAGAAAAGTAAATGTGGTAGAATTAGGTACAGATTTCCTAGCTCAAAATACTTAACACCAAATGCCAATGAAGAAGTCACATTGCAAAGCTCATCACGGAATAGTTCCTATAAACTATATTAGGCTGTATTAAAAATCAATACCACTGCAAAATTGAATTGATCAATTCTGGCAAAGGTATTGGAAGATGGGGAATACTTTGAAAACAACATCATGAAATAATTTGGTTAACTATATATGAGATAAGAAATGTATGAAAGCATTACTCATTATTTTGTGTAGTTAAAATCTTGGAGAATTTGCAGATTCACAAGCTTCACAAATAGCTTTTCATTCTAGGTGTGCCTCTTAAAACAAAAGCATGCACCTTATCAAAAGAGTCAGAAGTTGTTAGCTCAAGAATCTTATTTTATTTTAAAAATACAAAATAATAAAGATTGACAAGAGCCTGCGGGCTTCACATGATAGAATAGCTGTGTTTAAACTAAGTTTTTTCAATTGTTTAAAAATAAAAACACTTGGACAAATGCTGTCCTGGTATAACCAGGGGCTGAATTTGCCAATGACGCTTAAATGACATAGAGGCAGTAGCTTTTCTTTAGTAAACATGCAGCCTGTTTCTATTAGTAAGCCCTATTTTAGCATTCCTGTAACTTTGACTTGACATGTTGTTATGGCCATAAAATTGCCAGATGGATTTGAAGTCAAAGAGAATATTTCTGGGAAGCAGGAAGGAAGCAGAAAATCATCATCTACGCATAAGACTAATACCTCATGCTTCAAATGCAAATAAAAGGATTGTAATGTCTCTGTTTTATTCAAAGTTGTACATGTTCATTAAAATTAGCTGGTGCCACAGAATTTGTATTAGTATGTAAGTATTTGGCCTGAGTTAGAAGAGTATACACTTGGCAACTGGCAAATTCCCCCAGTATATCTAGTTAAAGCAAATTCATATGTATTCTTTCAATAATTTCATGGATAGATTGTCCCTCAGAGAGAATATTATATTATCCTTGAAATGTCAGTCTTTTAGGAAGAATAATATAAGCACCAAGGTGTCTTGATAAAATAGGATAAATCTCTTTCCATGGTTTAAATAAGCATTAAAAAAGAATAATGCTTCCAAAAGACAGTTCTGTTTAAAAAGAGAGAGAAGGAGACTTAATATTTATGTAGAGTTGATTGGAAAGCAGAAAACAACAATTTGCTCTATTGCTGATTTATGTTCAGATCTTAGTGCAAAGGTGTATGTTTCCTGCTCAAGAAAGCAAATATACAAATATTCCCAATTCCTGTGTGTTCAGAAAGACTTAGGTAGTGAAATAGCTCTCAGGAAAATGGGACTTGCTAGGGGCACTTTTACTCCTTTATTCATATTTTAGTGGTAATGCAAGACTTGGCATTTAAAAAAAAAATCCAGATCCAAACTTCCTTTCCACTGCTATGATACTGTATGCTGGTATGAACATGGTACCCTGAATCAAAATACACTTGTGCTCACTTGTGCATGTTCTTGCTTTGTTGTACATTAATAAGAAGCCCCTTTACAGTTCCAACCCCACATGCAATATGCAGTAAGGAATATCTGTAAATGTATGAAGATGATGACCAGTAATTGTTAAAACAGTTTGTAAATTTTTCAGGTACATTTAGATTCAGGATGGGGGGGGTAGGGAAGGCAGAGATGATACTTGGGGTTTTTCTTAACCAGTAAACTTTTTATTCTACGACAAACAGCTCTACAATAAGCAGCTCTACAGTAAAGAGTGATAGCAAGAGGCAGGGGAACTCCGTGCGTGAAAAGATAAAGTACTCCTCCCAGGACTTTTGCGTTCATGATCTCTCCGGATCAACGCATGGCTGCCAGCTTGTGACACCAGGGTGCCCTGTTTTGGAGTTCCCTAAAGGAGTTACAGCACAGACAAACAAAGAACAATTACTTAATACTTACAAAACCTATGTAAAAATACACCATGTTGTCCAAATTCAGTTTGCCGTTTGCCTCAATTCCAGCAGACTGGAGAGAGCTGTTCCGAGTGACCAGTTCGCAGCAAAGCAGGCTGGGGAGAATGAGTCAGCCCGCTGAATCCGACACAACCAGGGAGTTCGTGGTGTGGCGGGGGATTCTGATTCCTCTCTGGCACCTGCTACCTGGGTCTTAACTTTTATCAGTTCCCGCTGGTAGCAGAAGCCCAGCCCCTATTGGCTGTTCCATCCACATGACCTTTTAAGGTCGTGTCTTGGCTTTCAGCCAACCAGGTGCTTTTACCTTGCCGGGCAGCTGCTGCTGATGCACCGGCAGAGCGACGTTGTTACATTCCCTATTAGGTGACAGGTACGTGTGGGTTGTGCGGTTCATGCTGCTGAGGCAACCCTTCCTGGGCTGCTTCTTTATCCTCATGGGGAGGTGGGGGTGGGGCTCATGGCACTGCGGACACCGCTATGCGATTCCGTCTCCACAAGTAATGTTGCAGCAGTGTGCAAGCAATGTCCTCACACAATATGCAATATCACAAAATAAAAAGTAAGGTCCCGAGAGTATAGCAAGAGCTGTCTGTTGACCCAGATAATGTATTGACTCTGTTGAAGGTACCACAATGAGGCTAATTCACCCAATAGGATGCTGTAGTCCTCCACAGTTCACTAACAATTTATATTCATTTGAGGAGACATATTGTTCTCTTTTTTGCTTGTGTATAGCCAAACCCAGAAAGATATATTCTGCCCTTACCTGGTATAGCCTTATGGCTTATTAATTAAATTGAAATTAGTAATTTTGTATTAAACTACCCTGGGTTCAGCTCCTGTTGCTACAGTCTCAAGCTCATCAGAGTGAAAATCACCTCTGGTGATTTTCTCAGATTTGGAGACTTCAGGAACACATGAAGATCAAGATTAGTGACCACAGACAAAATCAAAAGTACAAAGTCTTATCTGTACTACGTTTTATTAAAGCAATAAGTAAAGTTACAATTACCCATGAGTATATAAATCCTAGAAAAACATATGCAATGACTAAGACAGTAGTCATACTCACATCCTCAAAGATATTCTAGGGTCTGATGGATCTCTTAATAAATTATCTTGGATAGAAGGATGGTTCTTGCTGGAGTTCCTGTGGGGGTCTTCCCTTGGGATCTTCCTACTTTTTCCCAACCAGGGAACCTCTTTTATATTGTTGTTCTGGCCACACCTTATGCATACGCATGAGGGTTTCAACACAACACTCTCATCCTTATCTGTAATTCTACGGCTCTTGAATATTGGGATTGCCCTGTTTTTCATATTTTTTTTAGATCCCCTTATTCTCATTGGCATCTACACATGTGTCCACAGTAACCTGTGGGACATTTCATGATGTTACAATCAGGTGTCTCATGGACTTGGACAATGCATTGTGGTCTACTGCAATCTATTTTTCCACAACACCATCTATAGACATATTTTTTACAGTAATCTTGTGACCTTATTGGCATTGGGTTATTCCTACATCACCCACTTATGTCAAGTGTTATTAAGCCTATGGCCTAATATGGCTAAGCTAAAATCTTTCAGGCCTAGGCATGTAGGCCTTGAATTCCAGATATGCTTTACATGTATATCTAATATACACATCACTTATGAATTCTTGTCAGTCTTTCACTTCTATAATCCTTAAATTTAAATCTAGTTCGAATACACTGATTATATATTAAATAACATATGAATTGACCATAACACCAAATAACACAATGATAAATGGATGATAAAATGAACTAATTGGCTACAACAGGTTTAACCACATAACAACTAGAAAACTGATTCTCTTTCCATGGAAGTCCCATTCATCTTGTTGCATTGAAGTCAAGACACCATGTCAAACCACAGCATGTCAGACCACACCCCCTTCCTCCCTTCCTGGTGGTGGTGGGATGGCTTCATCATTTCATCTGCGTAGGGAGTTACTGCTATTCTGATCAGTAGGAGCTTCTCGGCAAACTGCTGATGAGTGCAGAGAGCAAGGATGGGTTTTTTAGTAAGGTGTTAAGACTAGCATTCAGTAGATCTGGATTTGTTTCAAAGCTTTCCCATAGACTTCTTGTGTGATCTTCGAAAAATCATTTAGTTTCAGTGTGCCTCAGTTCCCTATCTGTAAAATGCAAATAATTGTGCTTCTTTTCTTCCACCCTTTGTCTTTTCTTCACCTAGATGGACATCTCCTCAGAACAAGCACTATCTTCTACTTTGTGTACCCATAACATGTAGCAAAATGTAGCCTAAATCTTGCTTCAGGCCTCTACATGCTACCTTAATATTAATAATGAAAACTGGGCATGAGCTGAGGGGAGCATCCTGAAGCCATTGGCTGATCCATCCCTGATCTTCATAAGCCGTGAGAGAATGCAGTGCTCTTCTCCTCTGTGGGTCTGTCCGATGTCTGCCTCAATTTGCTACCCTCCACACCATGCACTACAGGAGAGCATGGGTCATAGCAATAGTTTTGTTCCTACAATTAAAATATAATTTAGCAAGAATTTAGACAAAATAATTTAGCAAGTATTATATATTTATATGGCTAATTATACTTGACAGGATAAAAAATATAAGGGGATAAACCTTCATGCTTCTGCACATAATCCAACCACTAACTTCCTAGAGTTCACATGAAACTTTCAGTCTTGGCACGTTATTCTATAACCCATTAGCCCATTGCAAGAATTCTTACATGTTCCTCTGTGCAACATCTAATTTTAATCAGGGTACAGCCAGGATAGAGTAGACCATTGCTCTGATCTAGTACAGTAATTACTGTATTAAGTAAAGATGGTGGATACAATTTTCAAAAGAGCTAGATTCACTAAAGGGAATTAGTTGTTACAGTACCTAGCTCATATATACCCTAGTGCCCAGGGGAATTCACAGCCGAAGTTAGGTATCCAAGCTTCCTATGTATTGTATGGAGAGAATTAGGCACCTAACAAAAGTATTCACAGAAGCCAGAAATCTGTGTGAGGAGCTTCCTAAACTATTCAGGAGTTAATGCAGAAGAAAGGTGAGGATCCAAAATTCAGAAAGGTATTTAGACACCTAACAGATGGGCTAGAGGGAGGCATCTCCCTTCAGTTGGGATTCACAGCCATGAAACCTCTCTGGAAGTTAGACATCTAAGTTGGTCAGCCCTTTCTCTTAAAAAAAAACAATGGAAACCCCTTCACTATTCTTCAGAGGTTAGGGCATCACCTGGAATGTGAGAGGCCAGTTTTCAAATCCTTGTTTGGGAGAAGGGACTTAAACCCAGGTCTCCCACATCCTAGGAGGGTTCTTAAACCATAAGTGTATTGGGCATGTTATAGGGAATTGCTCTTGTTGACGCTGTTCCACTTCATATAAATAGTTAAATATTCATGGGGTCAGAGAGCTGTCAAGAGATAGACTATATAGCTCAGTGGTTAGGCTACTCACATATGATAGAGGAATCATCATCAAATGGCTAAATATTTATACAAATGCAACAACTCTTACAGAAGAAATTTAGAATACTTTACCATACATGGTTATTTGGATATTAATGGAAGTAATTTAAATCCAGTTTAATTCTTCTAGGCTTATTAATATATCAGAATTTTTTTTTCAAAGGAGTTTACTCTAAGCATAAACATTCTAAGAAAAATATTCATATTAAAGATCGTTGAGGAAAGTAACATCTAGGTAGTTACTCGTACAAGACATCAGTCAAAATCATAATAAAGCTTAGACAGATATAGGCATTAACATTTTTCGGATAGTTTACATGTCACACACACACAAAATAAGAAATGGGGCAGCACTCACTATGTGTTTAAATGGAGATAGAAGAGAAAAACTTTAAACCAAAGGCGTTTTTTTCTCCTGGTGTGGATACATCATATGATATCCCTGAGCAGCTTAGGAAATAGCTCACACTGTTGGTGGGAGTCAGTTCAGACCACAATAAAATCTATGTAGCAGTCAGAAATCCAAGTGGTGTATTCCTTTTCTAAAATATATATATATATATGGACATTTCAGTCTCAGTGAAACAATGAAAAGTCCAGGCAAATGTCTAGCATGGTTACAGAAAACATAAAGTCAAGTTCACGTGATACACATAGATGTAACTAATTGCTCCCCCTCTAGTACCAAGCCACAGTATATGACCTGTCACATTGACTTTGAAACAATGCTATGAGCTTTAATATGTGTTTAAAATATGCTACCATAAAGCAAGCTGCAAACATGAAAGGCAAACCTATATACTGAATACATCAGTAGTCAAACAACATTAACAACAATTTGGAACTTTTGAACCTATTCATATATATTTCATCTTTCCAGATTCTAGATCAGATGATTCTGCCTTTTCTTGACTCTGATCCTCTCCATCATGCACATAGCAGAGAAAGTGTTTCACAATTTACTGCATATGGTTCTTCCCTGAAAATTGGCAAGAAATAGAATTGTTATCTGGTGCATTCCCATAAAAAATATCCTTCCAAATATGCAGAAATGTTACCCATTTGGTTATCCAGAAAATGTTAACATTATACAAAATCCAATCAATCCTTCAAATTTGAATATACAGGTACAGACAGTTAATTGTTAACCAGTTGTGACAGGGTGTACCTAATATTTGTGGCTCCCTACAGGAGGTCCCATAGTCCTAAAACAAGTCACCCAAGAAGGCAGTGTTAGGGGAGGAACAGAGCAGTGAAGATGGGTCTTCCAGGGCTGCCTAGAGTGGCCTCACAAACAGCCAATCAGAGTTCAGCACGCTCAGATAAAAGTTGCTGCAGGGCCTTAGTAGGTCAGTTCATGACTGGGACTAGATGGTAAGAAAAGCTGCTCCTCTGTGGCTAAAGGCACTCAAGGGATAACCAGAGTTTGTTTCTGGCTGGGTTTGCAAGGGGAGAGAGGACCTGAGAAACTTAACCCTGAGGTAACGGTGAAGCTAAAGGAGGCCAGGTAGGAAAATGCCCAAGAAAGAAGCAGTGATGAACTGAAACTGAGCACCTTGTAGCTGCTGTTTAGAGGGTCTCTGTATTGGAATGTGGAGTAGCGGGCAGGCTTGTGTTCCTCTACTGACCAAAGTGGCATAAACCCTAAGAAGGACATGGGGCTTATTTGAGAGCCCGAACAAAGGGCTGACTTTGAAGAGTCCAATGCTGTGGCTGAAGATCCTAATGAGGGCAACAGGACTGTTCAATTGTTGGAACTTTTCCCTATCCTAGAAAGGGTTCTGTGACCTGTCCGTGCCTAGGGCAGCCACCTGAAAATGCCAAGGTCAGGGCAGGCTGTAAAAGGAGAGCAGATTCTCCCTGTACTGGTGGGTGTCACTAAAGTCAGGCTTCCCAACCAGCCACAAATGGTGCTTCTGATTCCCCACACTGGTTATCAAGAAGCCAGCATAGCAATAAACACAGCCCCCTTTACTGCATTTCAGTCTCTGGCTCCCAGTCAGCCATTAGGGCCAGTAAAGAGACCAGTTATTTAAACTCTGTGCTCTTTACCAAAAAGGTTTCTCCTGACCCCAAAGGGTCAGCCACAGTACCAGATCAATATAAGTTTAGATCTTACTCAAAATACCATGCTGCCAGCCAATCCTTTAGTAAATAAAACTAAAGCTTTATTATAAAAAGAAAGAAAGAAACCATAAGAGAAATATTAAAGGATTAAAGCAATCAGATACATACAAATAATTTGAAAGTCCATATAGATCAGGTTTCTAGAAGAACTGTGGAGTTTGCAGGCTTGTATAGTCCTTCTGGTATACCTCCAATGCCTGGATAGGTCTCAGTCTTTTGTTTCACAGCTTCAGTTGTAGATGAATTAATTCAGAGGTAGATAGATGTCTGAAAGCTGAAAAGAATTGAAGACAAAATGGATCCCAGGGCCTTTTATGTCCTCTGGCTCTTGCCATGCTGTTTGTGGAATTTCACAGGAACCAACATGGAGTCCAGAATCATATAAGCAAGTCTGGGTGACTCATCAGGTATATCCCTGGCTTATCCCTGGCCAGGTATATCCCTGGCCCCTTCCACCTGTGAATTTCTTAATGGACCATTAAGCCAGCTATTGTTATAGCCATCCTGTCTGAGGAGTGGCCTAGAAACAGCCCAATTTGAAATACAGATATAGCAACCATATCCATAACTTCCATTACACACATAACACATGGACATAAGCATCATCATCTTACTCAGCACATTATTGCCTTTCTAACAGTACCTGACATGGTATATCTCACATGGATTACTATGATTTTGACATACTGGTGTCAAACAATATAATAAATGCCTCCCCTCCCCCAAATCCAGCTATAATCACTTCCAAGTGAAGATCGTAACTCTTGCCATTCATTTTAATCTTTCTCCTGTGGTTGTAGCTGGACATTTTTTCCCCCCAATAGTTAATGACTTCCAAGGTCTTATACATATCTGACATTAATACTAACAGTCAGAAAAGGTGTCTTTCTAGAGATCTAGTCACATCTGTCCAAAGAACAGTTTGTCAATCCTTACAGATTTTACTGGTTTTCAAAATGTTGATGACACTCTTCAAAAATCAAGCAACTTCAATCAGCTGTACAACACATAAATACCCCTGTCTTCCTGCCACCCATCCCCAAAAAATTCTGACAATTTTCCTCTAGGGAGGGAGAGGTCATCAATATTTGAATGTTCAATGATAACTTTCATGGAAAAATGTCAATTTTTTTTTCAAATTTTGACCAACCCTGCTACTGTTGTTTAAGATTTATTTTTTGTAATATGATAAAGTCCCCAAACAGATGAGTGCCTCACTGTACTAGGTGTTGTACAAACACAAAGTAAAAAAATAGAACTTACAGTTTAGTCTAGGGCCCTGATCTTCTAAGCATGTATATGCTTAACTTACTCATAAGAGTAGCCCCATTGACCTCAATGAGAATGTGCATGTGCACAGGATCAATGCCTAGACTAAGGCAAGACAACAACTGAATATAAAACATGTGGAGTGAGTGTTGGTCACAAAGGGAACTGTGATCAGAATAAATGGTTCCATAAACCAGCAACATGCTTGATATACAGGTGTGTTTGTTTTAAAAATATCAAGAAACACTAGTTTTTAATGATATCTGTAAACCTAACTGCAGCACAAATAATTCGTATTAATGAAAAAGGTTTTTAAAAGGCATTGTTCTGGAGGCATTAATTTATTTGGGATGTAGTGGTTATTACATTAAGCATGCAAACATAAGACATCTCTCACATCCTGTTATACAAGTGTATGCATAATGCCAGAGATTATAGACAGACTAAAAGATTAAAGAATGTACTAACATGGTTTCATTATACTGAACATCAAAAATTTTAATAACAATAACAAACAGCGGAGGAAGGAGTGGTGCCAGAATTATATAAAACACAAAGCTGCAAAGACCATTCAGAGGCCTGTTCTACACTTACCTTCTAGATTCTGCAGCAGTAGATGGGAGATACGCAAGTGATGTAAAACACTTGCGTATCTCCCGTCAACTTCGCTGTGTCTGTTCCATGCACTGTCCATGCTGCACTGCGCCGACGGGAACAGCATTCCTGTCAACACAGTGCTATGCCACTCACAGAGGTGGTTTTCCTTCATCGATTTCTGTGTCGACTACACAGAACGCTCAGTCGATCCAGAGACATTGATCTGATGGCAGCAAATTTGCCGCCATCAGTATAGACCCAGCTAGAGACTAACCTTTTAAAAGGAGTTTCTAATAGAATACATCATTGTAACTTGGCTGATTCCATTAGCAATTATCACTTTGTCTTCATTCTGAGCCTTGTGATAATAGGGAAATTAGCTATAAGGACTAGGCCTAAAAACTGTACAAGGCCTAACAAAATATAAAGAATTGACCAAATAGCACAGGGAATTCAAATAGAACAATGACTGAGCTAAAACGGTTGAGCAGGAATAGCACAGAAATATGCTCAACCACAGAAATATGCTCAGTGGATAACCTCACCCATAAGTCAATTGCTGGGGGCGAGCAACCACAGAACTCCAGATGCGTTTAGGCAGACTTCTGCATAAAATAGTTTGACCACAGAGTGCTCAGAAAAGTAAATAAATACTCAGAGCAAACAGGGGTTCAGTGGACTGCAGCCCAGCTCAAGGGGGGGTGTCTACTCTTGGCTCTATCAAGAGGACACCAACCCTAAGAAGCTTGCTAGCTCCAGATCCCAGTGACCACCTGTCGAGGATGAGGATTTTGAAGCAAGAACCCAGACCAGAGGCTGACACAGAGTCTGGCCATGAGATAGCATCCGGATAGTTCAGGAGTCTGAGGACTCAGGGAATCGGGAGGATTTAATTGAGATCCGCGGATCACGTCTCCTCTAGGCAATTGCTAAAATGTTTTTAGGATAAGGAGAATAAGGATAAGTAATAAATAAGATACCATAAATAGTAATGAATAAGGGCATAAATGAGAATGAATATGTGTAAGTGTTAATTGTCTGTTTGATTGTGAGTATTGTCAATTGTCTTGTTTGTTTGTGTTATTGTCAATAAAGCTATTCATTGATTCAGCCTGGGGTGTTCTTTCCCATCGGTCTCAGAATCCTTGTAAAAGAACCCAGTTCTCTTGCTACCTGTTTAATTTGGCCTTTCCACTACTAAATTTTAATAGCTGCAAGAGCCTGTCAATAAAAGGGTTTGTATCAAGCCCTAAATCACATGGGTCTGTGTATAATACCACTCTTACGCTTTACTTAGTCATCTCAGTCAGAGCTGCCACTTCCAGGCATCTCTCATATAAATATTCATTATTGGGCCTCTCCTGCAGGCTCTCACAAATCACAGTCTGATAGACACAGATACAAACATTCAAGAGCTTTTAGAGCTAGACAGAACAATTTTGACAGAATGACATTTTGCCAAAATATGCTGACTTGTCAAATCTCACTTTGTGGAGATGTATTGGTTTTGACAAAGCTTTCGTCAGAAAGTTTAGTGGTTTTTTACAATGACATGGGATATGAGTGCCCAAAATTCAGGTCTCTGCTCTGCCTGATTCAGAATGGAAAAACTGTGCTTTGAATCAGGCACTAGAACCAGAGACTTCTATGTCTCAGGCTGATTCCCTAATTACCATGCTAAATGCACACACAAGGCTCAACTTTTGATCTTAAAATGGACATTTCAAAACAAGTCTGTCTTCACAAAAATGCTTTAAAGACTTTGGTTTTGTTCCATTGATGAATGAAAACAAACTGGAAAATCTCAAATGTTGATGTGAAATGGAACTGGCATCTTCTCGTCTGCTCTATTTATGATTGAAAATAAACACCAGTTCTCTTAAGGACAGTCTGTCTACCCGTCTCTCAAATTACTCCCCTTTTTTGAAGCATCCCTCAAAGTGTTGTGGAGCTTCCTAACCTGATATCCCTTAATAAAGCAGTTTGCTTCAATTACCCTTAGCTATAACTTACAAGTGGTCAAACTATCCTTTATGAGTAGTATTTGTTACTTAGCCCTTCTCTGCATAATGAATTATTTGTGAACAGATCCAGATATTATTTGTAATTTAAATATTAGCCAGAGTTTGCATCAATTTTCAGTATTTGATTTATTAGCAAGCTATTTGTTTCAATAATTTTCTCTTCACTATTTGTGATTCATATGGGAAAGTTAGTCACATAAGTCAGATGGTATTGTTTCCACTCCCTGAGTACACAACTGAAGATTTTTAGATAGGAGAATACTGAAAAGCAAATATCAAAATTATGCACCAGCTGGATGACTTTTCATGCTAAAAAGTGTGAAACTTTTTGGATTCACCAGCATCTCTTACAAATTCCTAGCAGATGTCTAAATACTTCTAAATAACAAATAAAATACTACCATACAAATCTGAGAACCAGATTCACTATTTTTATTTTGTCAAGAATTTGTAAAGAAACTGATTCTCTGTACTCTAACTGAACTCATGATCAATTATTTAAAATATATACAGTTGTGAAGTTCTACTGAAATCAGAGGGGCTACCTGTTACACCAGCTGAGGAGCTACCACGTGGCTTATTTACTTTATCACAAATACTAATAATTACACTTTTATGCCTCATAAATATCTTGCTAACTGCATGAAATTTTCTAGCATCATACCTAATATAGATATTGATTTTTACATTTGGTATTTTATTGGCTAGTTTTTCATGTAACCAATAATATAGAGGAAAAGCAACATTATTGTGAGAGGTGATCTATAGACACCTTCATCTCTACAAATATATAATCCTAACTCATAAAGACAATAAACTTGACTCTTTGAATAAGAGAAAGTTAAATCAGATGTCATTGGTTTGGGAAAAGGGGAGTTTCTTAATCTCTTATAGGCTTTTATGCAGCTCACAGAAAAGGATCCATAACGAATTCTAACTTGTTCTGTTAGACATCCAGCAGAGATAGTCTTGCAATATATTTTCTGATTGTATAAAAATAATTAAATTGCCTTGTATTTTACTATTGTCACCAGGCAAGATACAAACTATTTAACATAAAGCCACAATATGGGGAACCATGTAAGTTTTAATTTCCATAATGTCAAATCCTTCATCTTTACATTTTCATTTGAGTTAGAGATGGGCCAGACCAACATCCCGGATCTGAAAACTCCTGAAGCTTGGAAAAAGTTCAGAATCTGAACCCAGATACAGATCAAAATTCCACAGTTGGTCATGAACTATATAATGGGCTTAACCAAAACTCTAGGTATGAACACACAATCAAGATCTAGAGCCTCTACATTACTGATCTGCATATGAACTTTGTGGTTCAGGTCTATCTCTAACTCCAGATCACCTTAGCAACAAAATGTTTTAAAAGAGTCAGGCTCTCATAATACATTTTAGATCTCATATATTTTATTTAGTAGCTTTTTGGTTGCTTAAGAATCTCAAAACAAACAAATACTTCTCATTCCACTCAACAATTAGAGTTGATCTACACTGAGAAAATTAGGTCAATGCAGCTACATTGCTCAGAGGTGTGAAAAATCCACCTCCCCGAATGATGAAGTTAAGCTGACTGAAGTCCCTGTGTAGACAGCACTAGGTTGATGGAAGAACTAGGATGATCTTGCTACCATCTTTTTGGAGAGGTGGATTACTTATGTCGATGGGAGAACCCCTTCCTTCATTGTAGGTAGTGTCCACACTGAAGCTCTACACGTACGTCAGTCCTTATGCATGAAGGTGAATGTTTCCCTCTTTTATTTGCAGAAAACCACTAGAGGAGGAGAATGCTGTGTATTCATTGTCTTGGGACATGTGTTCAATATCTGAACTGGTTGCCATTCAGATAGAAGTTCCTTCTTTTCCATGCTTGTTTGGATAACCCTCTGTCTGTTCTATTTCAACATCTGTTATGTGTGTGTTCTCTTATCCACTCGCTAGGGGGAGAAGTATGTACAGTTGAGGGTTTTTTTTGGAGTGGGGCATTAGTTGTTGAGTTTAAAATATATTGCTATGTATTTTGTTAGACAAGACAGGTCAAAGAAATGTGCCTCACATTCGGCTTGGAAGGAGGTGAGGTTTCTAATACACAAAGTCAAAGTACTTCTGCTGGCCACGTGTGAGTTCAAATTCAAGTGTCCTATCAGCCATATTTTGAAATCTTGTGTTCTGTTCTTCTATCTGTCATCCCTAAGATAAACACATCATGGGAGCTAGCTTTATTTTCAGACCTTTTGGTTTTGTTATTTAGTGCTTCGTTATCTTTCATAAGCACATTGAGTTATTTTATCTGCTTGGCTTAATTTTTCCCCCACATACTCTTTCTATGTCATGTTTAATTAGTTGTGTTTCCATCTCATCAATACCTTCTTCAGAGTATTTACTTTGGACATTAGATTATTCTTTCTATTTGTGGGAGTAACATAGCAGCACCTTGCAGGTCTTTAAATACCCTTTCTTTGAGGCTGACTCTAGGATTTTAAGTCGTCTTTTTTTCCCTCTAAAGGAAGGTATGCCCTTCTCATTCATTCCACATGACATCAAGGTTGCAGCAAGCCTCTTCTCCTCTAAAGTGTGTGATTTGTTTGCTTGTTGTTTTTTAGTTTAGTTTCTTAGACAGTATAACAACCTCTCAATCTTGTTAGTCATGTAACTTCTAGGAAAGGAATAATGTCTAATGGAAAATGCAGACACAACACTGCCAAAAAAATAAGGAAGCAGCAATAGTCACCCTGAATCCCATTTTCCAATTTAAAATGATAGAGCTATCCAAAAAATTAAAAGCAACCCTCACAGCAAACAGGTATAAAAGGATGACCACTCAACAAGATAATGTCATAGGTGGAGACTCAGAGCGATGTCAACCTCTTTCCCAAAGCAATTGCTCTAAGTTGACCGTTCAGGAAGGGGACCATGTTTTGAGTCTTCCCAGTGAGTTCAGTAGGATTTGGATCAATCCTAATGATAAATGTTTTTAATTTAGTTTCAGTTAATATGGAGTGATATTGATGTTACAAGCATAGGTTAAATATTTTTTTTCTCAGGAGGAGATAGATGTGTTAGGTAAGGTAGTAAAACATGAGCTGTCTAATTTGTAAAATGTCAGTGTGGGAACCCTTATATAAAGCATGTTGTACGAATGAGAGCAGATAAAATAAATTCCCTGGTGCTTAATAAGAGCTAAGCAGCATGGATTTTACTTCCTTATACCACTGGCTCCATCCAATCTTGAATAAATCACATCTGTCCAAGTTTTCTAACCAGCTCAGGTTCATGTTTTCAAGTGCTTAGCCCGCCCGACAGGGCAAGTTTTATTTAACAGATCAACACCCATTTAAGCACCTAAGTAAGGGCCAGATTTTCAGAAGTGCTCAGTATTCAGCAGCTCCCATTAAGATACTTATGGCCAGACTCCCTAGAAGCTAAACACTTAATGGTGAGATCTCTTCAAAATCTTGGCATTTATTTTGGGCCTTCTGTGTTTATTTCTCCATCTAAAAAATTGTTAATATAATGACCTACTCTATAAAGTACTTTATCTTCAAGTGCTGTATATCATAATTATAATTATAATCACAAAGTCCATGGACATCAAAAGAAGGTGGTGGGATTTGTGCAAAGGAGCGAAGATGTCTGAACTCAGAAAATCACATAGAAAAAGGTTTGGAGGCTCATTAACTGTGATGTATTTCTGATACCCTCAATTCTAGCGCTGTTTATCTAATGCCTGATTCAAGTTTGACTTTTGATACAGTAAAACTATATGTGGATGTTCCTTACTTAACCAACATGGAAAGGTTCTGTGTGCAGAAATACCTCAGCCCTGATCACTGTAATTAGTGTTAGGAGGTTTAACGAACAGAGCCAAAGGTCACTAGCTGAATGAGCCAATAGAATTCCTTCTTTTCGGTAAAGGTCCACTGTTGCAGCCACCCAAAAAAACCAACAGGACCTAAACATCCAAAGTGCAGCCAATGGCTTGGCCAACTCAGAACTAGGGAATTCAGATTTCAGACAAACCTAGGAGACATTTAAAGACTTCAAGAGGATAGTAGTTCTAGTAGTGGTCAGTGATGATTCAGTACTTAAGCTGCTTGCAACAGCTTTGCTTTCTTTCGGGTCTGGTTTTAATTGGTTGGACATAACAGCTTCACAATGCCCTGCTCAGACTCTGTCTGGGAAGCTCAATCCTTAAAGGCATTGCCCCTAATGAGGACTGTGATGGGCTGAAAAAGCCACAACCCCTCTGCCTTTTCTGGGCATGCTCAGCCATGAAGGGGGATATAAAAGGCAATGACCCAGCTCAGTTGCAGCAGACTGCTGACCAGGGAGGAAGCATGCCATGGCTCTCTCCAGGCTACTTCCACAGACCCCAAGGACTAAGGCAAATTCTGCCAAGGCCCAGCCAGAGCTCAGACTGCAGGCAAGCCCTGAGGAGAGACTGACCCATCAGAGGAATCATGGACAGGGGACCCCAGAGGCCCCAAAGGTTTGTGTATAATCTCTGATGATGACAGGGTAGGAAGGAGCCCAGGGGGCCTGAGAGGTGTAAAAGGAGGAGCAGCAGAGTCACCGTCAGCATGTTTTGGGTGGAGCCCTGCTGACCTAGTGGCCAACAGCCTCAACACTGACAGGACCCTGGGCTGGTGTTCAGAGGATCAGTGTGGGCCTAAGCCCCCCTACCCTGAGTGCCGAACCCCTGCAGGCAGCACCCCACTACCCCAATGGGACATAAGGTCCCGCTGCCCACATTGCTTCTGTGTTGACTTCAAGGGCATCAATGTCATCTCCCGCTTTGATGTCTACCCATGCCTTGGGTTAACGAACCACTGGAATAGCTGGGGAGTGCCAAATTCCTGTCTATCCTTGACCTGACAAAAGGGTACTGGCAGATACCTCTTACTCCATTGTCCAGGGAGAAGACAGCCTTCCCGACACCATTTGGGCTGCACCAGTTCATCACCATGCCCTTTGGGCTACCCAGGGCCACAGTTACATTCCAGCGGTTGATGGACCAGCTACTACAACTGCCCTGGCAATATGCGGCCACGTATATTGACAACAGAGTGATCTACAGTGAGACATGGGACGAATATCTGCAACACCTCAATGCAGTACTGCGAGCTCTGAAGGAAGCAGTCCCTGCCAACCCTGCCAAGTGTCACCTTGGCGTTGGGAGGTAACTTACTTGGAGTACACCATGGGGGCAGACGACTCCCCCCCTTATAGATAAGGTACAGACCCGGAGAGACTGCCCTACTCCTACAACCAAAAGGAAGGTGTGGCAGTTCCTCAGCTTAGCAGGATACTAGTGATGGTTTCTCCCCAACTTTGCCATGATCGGGGCTCCCCGGACAGATCTTACAAAGAATTCGCAGCCATGGAAAGTTAGTGGTTAGCTGAATGTGATCAGGCCTTCCAGACCCTGAAGGAACGGCTCACTTGGGAACCAGTCCTGATTCACCCTAACTTCTCAAAAGAGTTTATTTTACAGGCTGACATATCAGAAGTAGGACTGGGGGTTGTACTCTCACAGGAAAGAGAGAGAGAAGAACACCCATTGCTCTACCTTAGTCGGAAGTTATTCCTCTGAGAGGTCAAGTATTCCACCATCAAGAAGGAAGCCTTGACAGTGAAATGGGCAAAAGAGGCCCTTAGATATTACCTATTAAGGAGGTCATTCAGCCTCATTATGGACCATGCACCCCTGGGCTGGTTTCACACAATGAAGGAAAGCAATGCCAAGATTATGCAGCCCACCAACCCTATGATTTCACTGTGTTGCATCATCCTGGGAAAGCCCATGTGAATGCTGACTTCTTTTCATGGGAAGAGGAAGGTGAGGAAGAAACTGGGCATGGTCCTGTCTTGAGGGCTAGGGTGTGAAATGGGGCGTATCAGCTCCGCACTGGTCTATCAAAGGTTAAAGACTCATTGCAGGCTCAGGAAGCCATGTCCCCCACCTTTTCTGGGCGTGTACAGGCACGAAGGCAGTGGCCCAGCTCAATGGTGGTGGACTGCTGGTCAGGGAGGAAATATGCTGTTGGATCTCCCCAAACTAGTGCTGCAGATGCTGAGAACTTCACCACACTTGGCAAAGACCCAGTTGTGGCCCAGGCTGCCAGGCAAGCCCTGAGGATGGACTGAGCCTTCAGAGGATGCATGAAAAGGGGACCCTGGAGACCCAGGAGGATCACGGAGCATATCCAATGGTGGCAGGGCAGGAAGTAACCCAGGGGCCTCGAGAGATGTAAAAGAGGGAGCAGCAGAGTCAGCATCAGCATGTTTCCGGTGAAGCCCAGCTGACTCAGTGGCCAACAACCTCGACAGGGCCCTGGGCTCATGCTCAGAGGAGCAACACAGGCCTAAGCCCCCCTACCCTGGGTGCTGTACTCCTACAAGTGGTGCTCCACTACCATAGTAGGACATTAGGCTATGCTACCCTGATGAAGGAGGTTGCTTCACTGACTCTGGCCATTAGGCCATGCTGCCACAATGAGGAGGCTGCACTATTGACTCTGGCTATCATGCCATGCTGCTCTGATAAGAAGGCTGCTTTACTGACTCTGGCTACTAGGCCATGTGGCCCCGACAAGGCCTTCCTGCTAACTCAGATTGTTAAGCCACACTCCCAGGAAGAAAGAGTGGCCCCCAGTGACTTGGATCACCCTGCTGCCATCCCAGAAGAGAACCTAATGGAGTAGGCATAAACCCACAGCCTTTTCTACACCTTGCCCGTGTATGTGAACTGACTCCCACAACGGGGCATAGCAGGCCCGCAACAAGGATCAAGATTGAAAGTGAATCCTTCATAAGAGGCTAACAGTTCTGAAGATGGGGGAGCATTAAACAACTCATATTCAAAAGTAGACGGGGTTACATTCATGAAAAAATAAACAAAAATTAGGGTTTTAAGAATGCTGAAAAGAAGAAACAAATTGAGTGATAATGTATGTGATTTGCATAAGAATTTGTTTACCGCACCCTGATCTTCCCTGACAAACAATGATTTTTTAATAGTTTCATGATGGCATATATGAGCTGGTTGGAATAAGCAAAAGGAGATGTTAAATGAGAAGATGCCTGATGAGGGATTCTATGACTTTAGCTGTGCAAGCTTGCAGTGAATCACCCCAAACTGAAACTACTTCATCTCTTCAGTAAACAGATCAGAAGGAGGACAGCTGCTTTAAGAAAGTGATTGCTGGAATACATGATTGTTTGTGAGAAATTTCAATATTTTGAAACTTGATTTAGTTCCAATTTCTAAAAAAATCTTTTCTAAATTCTCAAACTGGAAATTCTGAAAACGTTTTGTTTTGGAAACCATGGTACATGGCATTCTGAAACAAAATATGCTTCACAGGACCAGCTATAGCTGGCTGTAAGTGACATTGTCAATGTCACATGAAAAGAACACAAGAATGTCAATTTCAGTCAGCAGTTGCCAGGGTTCCTAAGGTTAGTGGCTCTGGGGCAGTTCCCCATACAGCTTATCCTGGAGCTGAGGATCTCAGGGCTTCCAGACTCTTGGGTCAGTCAGTATGGTGGGGCCATGGACACTTTAAGTTTGAGGCTTCCAGCAAACTTCCGCGTGAGCTGGCAGGAACAAGGCAGGATATTAGAATTGTGCCTGTGATTCGATTAAATTTTGTCAAACCCAATTGACTTTTGAGACATGTTTGCTCAATGAACTGGCATTTTCCAATGAAACTTTATTTTTGTCATACTTTCCAGCTAACTCTACTCTAAAGGTACATTCTTGATTTGGAGCTGGGGTTGAATCCACAACCCACTTGTGTTACTCAGTGTCTGTCTGCTGTTATTCTCTTTTGAGTAACATTGCTGAATCATCATGCCTGTATATGCCTGTAAAGTCAGTAAAGAGACTCCCATTGACTTCCATGGGCTTTGCAACATACCCTCGATAACTAACAGTTGGGCTTGTGTTAAATGCCACTTTGTGGCATTCGGTTTGTTTTATGTCCTGGCCTAGCCTTTCTATACCACACATCTTGTTATTGTGGCTGAGCAATGTCTATGGTTTTGCTGCCCAGTGAGCACTATGATGAGAACTTTCTTACAAAATGGTGTCTCATACGCTTTCCTTTTCATGTGATGCACCTGAGACCCCCTCACTTTTAGAAAAGGAGCCTCCCTTTTTCTCTTTCTGCATTTTGTAGGTTGGATATACTGTCTACTACAAATACAATGTCTGCCTCCTTATGTTTCCAATGTACAGAAAATATCCAACAGCTTTGGCATACTCTTAGAACCAGTTATATGTGCACACACAATACTAAAGTGCTATCGGATCTATTAAAATCTCTAAATCTGTATACTTCTTTAAAAAATTAAAAACGTGAATTGCACAGAGAATATTGGCATGTTCAGTATTCTGACAAACATAGAGCTAGGTAGAAGCCAAGTTTTACTGTAATGTGTTCTCATGTGATATGTATTACATAGATCATAAAGTAGTTTTGGACAAAGTCCATTAACTGTCTGTGGGAGCAGGGGAAAGGAGCCCACCTCATGTCTTATGTTTACTCCAAAATATAAAAAATAATATACATTCACATCTCCGCTTTCTGGTGAAAAGTCAGACTTTACATCCGTTCTCTTATAACCAGAAAATGAAATCAGGTATGTTGACAGAGTGAACAAAGTGACCTTTGACTAATGACATCTAGCAAAAAATAAAATTAAACACCACATGGTCTTTGACTCTATTGTTCATTATATCAATTCAGGGACTAGAACAGGTAAGGGAGGAAGCATATTTTAGTTATTGAACCCAAATTCAGAACCAGCTGCAGTGGATTTCTCCTCTTCCTTCCAGGCCAGAGACTCTTATTTTATCCAACAGGCAAGTTGCAGATCTCACATCACCAAACAGGTAGGATTCTTTATTGCATGCACCTATTACTTTGATGGGGAATAACAAGTCTTCCCTTATAATCAAAACCCTGCTTTGTTTCTCTGAATTACTTTCCCTTTGCCTACATCACAAGGAGCAAATCTGGGCAGATAAAGATGTTTACCTCCAATTTCCAGTTTCTTGCTAGGCTTCTGCTTTCAGAAACCTGCTCCTGAATATGAACAAAAGAAATGACAATCATTAACTTCTCCCTCTCTGGGTTTCCTTTTTCTCAGTAGTATACTCAGACAAGATGATCCTTAGTATTTAAAGCAAATAACTGAAGCAATATCATTTCAATGGAGGGAATAGGATCACTTCCCAGGGGATATCTTTCGTTCCTGGATCCTATTTGAATCTTCCAGAGGGGTAGCCATGTTAGTCTGAATAGAGCAAAAACAATGAGAGTCGTGGGGCAGCCCAAGAAAGCTTATGCCTGCATGTAGTGAATGGGTGTGGCCTCCCTCCAACACTGCCAGGGAGAAACAGGCTAGGCGTGTGGGGGTGGAGCTAGAGACTGCCTGTCTGCCCACCCGGAAGGGAGGGGGTGGGACAGGAAGTATAAAAGAGAAGACAAGGAGCTCAGTCAGGGCCCAGCTCCCAGAGCTGCCTGCAGCCTGGTACATAGGTGGCCAGGGCCAGGGCCAGGGCCAGGCACAGGCACTGGGTGATTGACCATCAGTCACCCTGGTACCCTGAGGTACCACTGGAGCTGAACACCCCGCTGGACCCAGGGTCCCAGAGGGGCCAAGACTTAGAGGAGCTTCTGGATGTGTATGAAGAGGAGTTGGCTATACCAGGGCTAGACCTGGAGGAGCTGCCTTTGGCATTGCCAGAGGACAATGAGGAGTGGACCCTGACATGGCCATGCCTGGGGGAACTGCCCCCCACTGACCTCCCCAATAAGCTGCCAGACCTACCACCCCCTGATGAGATTGAGGGATCCTGCAATGTGCCACTGGATGAGTATCCTGACGAGGGCAAGTGGATGGTGGCACAGCAGGTACCCAAGGGAAAGGTGGAAGGAAGTAGCCCAGGGAAGGGGTCACCTGGTCTGGAAATTGGAGGACCGGACAGTGAGTCAGCGTGTTGCGGTTGGGACGCAGCTGACTCCATGGCATACCCCTCTATCACAGATTGGGACCTGGGCTGGGATGCAGTGGAGTCAGGTGGGCCTGCGTCCCTCTCCCCCTTCCCTGATCCCCCCGAGACTGTTTGCCGCCCCACCGGGGGCCTTTGAACTGTTTGCTGCCTCACTGGGGGCCTGTGGACTATATGCTGCAGTTGGGGCTCAGGGTATTGCCTTAGTGCTGCCCTGCCAGAGCCCGGAGACTGTTCCCCTAACCCAGGCTGGGCCAACCCCTGCTGGAGCAGGGTAGGGAGTGGGTGTGGACTCCCTCCGAGACTGACAGGGAGAGATGGCCAACCCCTCTATGCTGCAGAAATGTGTTAGTCTTTAAGGTGCTACAAGGTGTTGTTTTTATTTCAATCCTGCTTCATTCAAATGCAAAACTCCCATTGACATAACAGTTCAGGATCAGGCCATTGGCTCAGAGAGCTGGTCATAACGTTGTTTGGTGCAAATTTTGATGAAAATTAATATTTGTGTCCTTTTTCAAAATTGTCAGCAGAAAATCTTGACTTTTCTTTGGAAACCAAAAATTTTTCTGAAAACTACTCAAATTGTCAGGTTTTCGGTTTTCAGTTTTGCAACAGAATCAAAGGAAAGGAGATACTTTGAATAAAAATTTGTTTAAACCAAAAATCCAGTTTTCTGCTATCAAAGTTTGACAGAATTTTCAACCAGTGCTAGTCTCCAATGGTTCCAAACAACATTCCAGAACTGTATTTATTTTATCTAAAAGTTTATTTTGGTCCAGATTCTGTTAACTATAATTTTTTTTGCCCAAATAGTCTACATAGAAATGACCATACTGTGTCAGATCAATGGACTACATTGCCTAGTATTCAGTGGCCAATTCTAGGTGCTTCAGATGGGATGAACAGAACAGGGCAAATTATCAAGTGACCCATTCCCTGCTGTCCAGTTCCAGCATCTGGAAGTCAGAAGCTAGGGACATCCAGAACATGGGGCTGCATCCTTGATCATCTGAGCTAATAGAAATTGATAGATCTATCATACATGAATTTATGTAATTCTTTTCTGAACCCATTTATATTTTGGCCTTCACAGCATCCCCTGGCAATGAGTTCCACAAGTTGAGTGTGTTGTTTAAACCTGCTGCCTAATAATTTTATTGGGTGACCTCTGGTTCTTGTGTTATGTGAAGGGGTGAATGATACTTCCTTATTCACTTTCTCCACACCATTTATGATTTTATGGGCCTCTCTCATATTTCCCCTTACCTGTCTGTTTTCCAAGATGAATAGTCCTAGTGACTTTAATCTCTCCTCATATGGAAGCTGTTCCATGCCTTTAATCATTTTTGTTGCCCTTCTCTGTACTTTTTTCAATTATAAGATTTTTTTTTTGAGATGGGGTGATCAGAACTGCACAAAGAATTCCAGAAGTGGGTGTACCATGGGTTTATATAGTGGTATTATGATATATTCTGTCTTATTATTTATCCCTTTCTTAATGGTTCCTAACATTCTGTTAGCTTTTTTCACCACTTCACTTTGAGCGGATTTTTTTCAGAAAACTATACACAATGACTCCAAGAGTTTTATCTGTCATTTTGTTGAAGTTTGTAACTACTCACAAGTCTGCTTTGGACTTAACTATCTTGAGTAATTTTGTATCATCTGCACATTTTGCCACTTCACTAGTTATCCTTTTTTACTGATCATTTATTAATATGTTGAATTGCACTCCCCCCAGTAAAAATCTCTGGGAGACACCACTATTTATCTCTCTTCATTCTGAAAACCGACCAGTTATTTCTTCCCTTTGTTTCCTGTCTTTTAACCAGTTATGAGAGGGTCTCCCCTCTGATCTCATGGCTGCTTAATTTGCTTAAAAGCCTTTGATAAGGGATCTTGTCAAAGGCTTTCTGAAAGTCCAGGTTCACTACACCCACTGCATCACCCTTATCAACATTTGTTTGACTCCCTCAGCCTTAATGGAAGTTAGTGGGACTAATGTCAAATAAGGTGTTACTTTTGCATAGACTTAGTATCAGAATCTGGCCTTTTGTGATGAAGCTGCTTCTAAAAATTGCGTTGAGCCAGTGAGAGTTCAATGACCAGCGGGCTAAGTGACCCAAAAGCAACTTTTAAGGACATATTAAATGACTGAAATAATAACAGGGTTATTTATTGTAGATAGTGATCAAAGCCATGTTAAATTGACTAAAGTCTTTGAAATGTAGCTCTGTATTAATAGAGAATCAGAAGTAGATACTGATTGTATTTGTCTATGTTTACCTATATCTTATAAATTTAAAAATGGGATCTAATTAGCTTGTAGATGTTAAACTTCTGTTCCTATCTGCAATGTTTCATTACTATATTGTTTCGAAGGTCAAAAAGTGATATTAACATTTAGATAGACTTGATGGTAAAATAATGTTGTTGTCATGATTTCTCTTTGAAATTGGTGGTTTCACATTGTAAAACCACCTGTGAACTGCTCGAATGGCTTAATGTATTGTCTAAGGAAGGGCCCATTGACTAGACATCACACTGTCAGATCCTTTCATCAAAACCCAAATATCAGAACCCAACTTGCTTCATCTACAAAGGAAGCCAGTCCAGATCCTGTTTTATCTCATATCTGCCTAAACTTTGTCAGGGGAAGTTCAAGTCTCAAGATTGAGGTCTCTGGGTGTGTCGTGGATTCTCTCTGCAAAATTCTCATGGAAGAATTTGAACAAATGCCGCACTTGGACTGCCTATTGGATTGATTCTAGAAGGACTTTTATAAATTAGCAGCTTCACCATCTCTAGTATGAAACTGATCTAAGAAATGTACTCATATCTGAAGGTGTAAAGATCTGTAATTACAGTAACTTTCTTTTTCTTTTTAAATGTATCTCAGCTTTAATAAGAATTGTCTGTAAGTGTGTGTTTGGGTAGCATCTGAAATATTCATTGACCTGGCATGCAATGTGTCCAATCTTTTGGGATTGGTAGAACTTTTTGTATGGTTTTAAATAACCCTCGCTATGTAGACTTGGCTGTCTGGATGAAAGCCAAAGTCTCGATTGATTAAAGGGAACTGTATTTTAGCTTCTTGCTAATCAGTGCGGCACAACAGAAGCTGATTTTGTTACTGGCTTGGTGAATCTAATGATAAGAGTAAACCGCCACTTTTATGGCCATCTGCCGTATTCTTTGCAGTCTCTCCTTATTGAGCATTGTATGGCCCCTCCAGTGATCATAGTCACAAAAATTTTAGTTGGCTTATATCTGCAAGTCAATCTAATGGATCATCCCTTCTGCTTTGCCTTTTAGCTATCAATTCAAATTTTTCCTTCAGTGGATGTTTACTGTACATAGCTGCTTCATGCAGATGAGCAAGTATTTGCACAACTATATTTTGAATAGCTGTAGATTCTCCCAGCCAAATTTCTTCCATACTAGGATTCAGAGAACAGCAAGTCAGTTAGGAAAACATTTTGAAAAAGTTTCTGCCATGCCAAATATGGCTGATCAGGTGACCTTATAAATCTTGTTCTCTCTTGTTTCTAAGGAGGCCTAGAGATTTAGATTAGGTCCAAAACAGTACTGTTTATTGTACATGGAAAAGGAATCATCTGTGAAAGCCTAAAGTGTATGTTAAAAGAATAAATTATGATAGCCATTATTTGCCTAACTGAGACTTTTCCCAACATTGAGCTTCTATAGAGCTGCTTGCATTGTGGCATGATCAGAAACTTGTCTACCACAACCAAGATAAGTGCTTTGGCAACCCACCAGTATATTCACAGAATAGATGCCACAAATGAATTTGCAGAGTAATTTGGGAGCATATGCACCATATGTTATCACTTATGCTCAAGGTAACATAGGTACTGTCATACCAGATCAGAGCAGAAGTATGAAATGTAAATTTTCAGCCACAACCACCTTAGCACCTACTTTTAAGTTGTGCTCTGTGCATGGAATATCCTTTCAGAACACCTGCCATGTCACTATCAACTCTCTCCCCTTAACATCCTCTTCTGCTGAACCCTGTGTAAGAGGCTGGCTGACTAAGGACAGGTTCTAGGGAGAAGCGGATAATTAATATATTATCCCTCCAAAAAAAGTCACCCACTTTATAAGATGTAATGTGATTAAACTGCAAACTAAGGGAGGCACTGTGCATTCTCTCTGTTTGGAAAGCACTGAGAAAGCTGTGGTGCTATTGTAAATAAATAATGGTGAATGATCACTATCAATCCGGAACCTCTTTTGACACCTCAATCTCACAGTTCCTGAAAAGATCAGGGGATGCAAACATCTATTTTATAGAAGCTCATTTTCCAGTATAAATCCAATGCAACACTGAGCATCCCAGCTTATAAATCTTTAAGTAAAACTCTTAGCCATTAGGACTATTTCAGCCCATTAGCATATACATGTTTTTTGGAAGCTTTAGTTCCTTTTAAAATGTGTTCGTTGTGTCAGACTGAGTTATGAGTTTGCATACTAATAATGCACCTTCTCTGAGACAAGGCTGCAGATTGCACTTGGCAATTAAGAAGCTGGACAACATTTCATAGGCTTGCAAGGCAATATAGAGCATAATTTTCCCTAGGAGCTGGAAATATGTGAATAGCGTTCACTGCAAAAGCCAGGTGCATGCTGTTTGAAAGGATCATGGGGAGGAATAATGGGTGGAGATGAAAAACAACCCAGCAAGACACATTGATTTAATTTGACTTGGGGCAGAGGGGATGAATTAACTATGCTGTGGAGTACTTAAACTAATCCTTAATCTGGGTAGCCATTACAGAAGAAGAGGGACACAACTACTCATAATGTTTGCTAGCAATTTAAGCTAGTTCCTCTTTGTAATGTTAAATCCTGTTGAGTAATCAGAAGAACTATCCAATTTTTTTCTGAACTGGCCCCATTCATGGCAAGAAAGGTAAATCACTGTTACTGACAAGAAAGGTAAATCACTATTACTGACATTTTATGTATTTACCAAATGTCATTTTAGCTTTTTTTTCTAGAAGAAGAGGAGCAATAGTTCAGTTATTCATAATATTTTTGAAGCCATAATGCATTCTGCTTTACCTGCACATTGAGAAAACGTTGGGTATGATAGGTTCTTTAATCTAGAAGAGAAAGGCATAACATGAACCAACGGTGGAAATTAAAGCAAAAACAAATATAAGTTAGGAATATGGCAGAACTTTAACAGTGAGGGTGTTTGATTGTTCCAGTGGTTAAGCTACCCAGAGAAGTGAATGGATTCACTACCTCTTGATGTTGTCAAATGAAGAGTAGTGATCAATGGCTCCATGTCTAGCTGGCAGCTGGTCACAAGTGGAGTGCCCCAGGGGTTGGTCCTGGGGCCGGTTTTGTTCAACATCTTCATTAATGATCTGGAAGCAAGAGAACATTTAATTTGCTCTAAAACAGCATTTAATTTGTGGGGGACAAAATGATCTGGAAGAGTGGGTAGATTGCACCCTCAGCAAGTTTGCAGATGACACTAAGCTAGGGGGAGTGGTAGATACCCTGGAAGGGAGGGACAGGATACAGAAGGACCTAAACAAATTGGAGGATTGGGCCAAAAGAAATCTGATGAGGTTCAACAAGGACAAATGCAGAGTCCTGCACTTCGGTCAGAAGAATTCCATGCACAGCTACAGACTGGGAACCAACGAGCTAGGCAGCAGTTCTGCAGAAAAGGATCTGGGTGTTACAGTGGATAAGAAGCTGGATATGAGTCAGCAGTGTGCCCTGGTTGCCAAGAAGGCTAATGGCATTTTGGGCTGCATTAGTAAGAGCATTGCCAGCAGATCGCGGGATGTGATTATTCCCCTCTATTCGGCATTGGTGAGGCCGTATTTGGAGTATTGTGTCCAGTTTTGGGCTTCCCACTACAAAAAGGATATGGACAAGTTGGAGAGAGTCCTGAGGAGGGCAACAAAAATGATAAGATGGCTGGAGCACAAGACTTATGAGGAGAGGCTGAAAGAACTAGGCCTGTTTAGTCTGCAGAAGAGAAAAATGAGGGGGGATTTGATAGCAGCCTTTAACTACCTGAAAGGGGGTTCCAGGGAGGATGGAGCTAGGCTGTTTTCAGTGGTAGCAGATGACAAAAGAAGGAGCAAGGGTCTCAAGTTGCAGTGGGGGAGGTCTAGGTTGGACATTAGGAAAAAGTTTTTCACTAGGAGGGTGGTAAAGCATTGGAATGGGTTACCTAGGGAGGTGGTGGCATCTCCATCTTTAGAGGTTTTTAAGCTGAGGATTGACAAAACCCTTGCCATTTAGCTGAGGATAGTCCTTTTTTGAGCAGGGGGTTGGACTAGATGACCTCTTGAGGTCCCTTCCAACCCTAATATTCTATGATTCTAAGACTGGATGTCTGTTTGGACAATGCTTGGTCAACCAAGTTATTGGACTTACTCTATATATTACAATTCCAGGAAAAACACTATCATGCTGTAGCTTATTGTGTCAGTATAGTAAATATGAAGCAGCTGCAAGCATGGCTGACAGTTTTTTGTTTAGTAGACTGAATCACCATTAAGTGTCATAGTCTGTTACCATCCTGTTTAAGTTCTCAGCCTTTTATGAATTACTCCTGTGCAGTGTACATCTACAGTAAAGCAGCTATCTACATCATGCCAAGAGCCCTACACCATGGTAATTCACCCAATCACCACCCTTTCTCTGCTGCTAATTTGCACGTGACAGTTTCATTGGTTATATAAAGAAGCTTGCATAGATGGTGGATTATTTGACCCAACTGCCAAGCCTGTTTGACAGCACATACAATAACCCCAAACACAGTCCCTCATGGCAGTACACACTCCTCATTAACTACCCACACACAAATCTCCTGGTACAACATGTACATTCACTCAGCCACCCTCCCTCATACTTACCATAAAGCAATAAACTTATGTGGCAAAGCCATGGATTCATCACTAGTAAATGAGTAACCGGATGAAAGTTTATGGTCTGTGTTATACAGGAGGTCAGACAAAATTATCTAATGGTCCCTTCTGGCCTTAAAATCTATGACAACCTCAGTTCTATAGATTCCTTTTTAATACTTTGTGTATTAATGCATCTGTCTGCATTACCCACAAAAGTCAACAGCAGCATATTTTCTGCTTGCTGATTGCTGAATTGCAAAAGTTTCATTCACCAAACTCTACTTTTGTCCCCCACAAATTAAATGTTCTCAGGCAGGTCTGCACTAGAGAAAGGGCTACTGCTACCACTGCTCCATGCTGCCTTTAGGAGACAGAAAACTCTCTCAGTGAAATACTGGCCCCCTTGCAGCGAAAATGAGTTTTGTTATTGATTTCACTGGCATCAGGATTTTACCCACAGTCTATTCTAGCATTCTATAGGCCATTTTTAATTACTGGAAACTAGACTTTGTGGACCAATCATCTTACCTTATAATGATTCCTATGGTAATGTATCCATCCCTTAATGTAAGCGGGTTAATGGGGCCGCTATTGTGGGGAACTTTCCTGGCTCATACACTACCCTGGTGGAATTGACAAGCAAAAGGATCTGAATCCTTGCCCCCACTCCCTTTACCCAGAGGCCTGCCTGA
Source organism: Mesoclemmys tuberculata (assembly GCA_007922155.1). Taxonomy (NCBI): domain Eukaryota; kingdom Metazoa; phylum Chordata; order Testudines; family Chelidae; genus Mesoclemmys; species Mesoclemmys tuberculata. The sequence continues at coordinate 3,615,110 of ML675606.1, forward strand.
CCTCAAGGGCTCCCCTCCCACTCTCCTGTGTGGTGGAGTCCCTGTAACCCTGACAAGGCTGGTCACAGGATTCCTGGGGGTTTGACCCACAAATCTCATTGTGGTCACTTAGGGCAGGGGTTAGGGTGTCCCCACTCTGGGGCACTAACTCTGCACTGGGCACTTCCCTGACCCACTAATCATTGCACATAGCTCAAAGCAATACAATTTATTAAACTAACAGCAATCAAAAATCAAATAAAAAGGTAAGAAAAGAGGAGAAAAGTTAAAGGAAAACACCCAACACTGCCCCCTGGCCCAGGGGCACCACACACAGTATCTTTGGGGTGTAAGGGATGTTCTGTTTCTCACATGTCACAGGCCTCCTACCCAGGCGCTGGCTGCACTGCAGGAAGCAGAGAATCAGACATTTGTTTTGGCAGTGGCCACATGCCCTCAGGCTCTAGGGGGGTAGGGTCCTTCTCCCCAGCATCAGCCACCCTGTCGGGGTCATGATCCCCCTCCGAGTTTGGCCTGTGAGGCCTCTTCGCTGGTGGTGTCTCCCTGCATTGGACCCTGCCCAGTGTTCCCCTTGCTCCCTAGATGCTCACCACGCCTAGCCTCTGACAGCTCCAACCCCAGTCCCAGTCTGCTTCAGTGTAGTTTGGCTTGGCTCTGCTCTGTTCAGCTTCCTGAGATGCTCCTCAGGCCCCACTGGTTCTGCTGCTGTGGGTCTTCTCAGTTCAGCTATCTGGGCTTCTTCTCTGGCCTCCACACCCAGCTCCAGATGTGTCCAGCCCTAGCTCTAGCTCTGCTCAGCTCGGCTCCCTGGCCTGGTTTCTCTGGTTCCTCAGCTGACTGCTTTGTCCTTATCTCGATCCCGCTTTCTGCCCAGCACAGGAAGGCAGCTCCAGCTCACACTTGGAGAAGGGGGGTGCCCTCCTCGCTCCCTCATTGGCCTGTCCGCCCTGTCAAACAGGTTGACTTGGCACATTGGCCTCTCCCCACTGGCTCTGGAGCCTGTCAATTTCAGCGTCCTACTTCCTCAAGAAATGTCCAACCAAAAAGACCCACTGTGTTTCAGTAAGGGGCTTACAGTCCACTTATGTAAAGATGCATCTAACTCTTGTACAAGGCCTTGCGTGGTCAATATTGGCATAAGGAGTGACATGTTCCCTTGCACTAGAAACATGTAGCCTGAATCTGAATCTACTGAACATGGCGTAGAATATTGCAACCTGTTCTATCCCTTTAATCAAATTTGAGTGAGAAGGGGAGGGACAAGTGAGACAGAACAAACCAAAGAAAAGAACTAGCAGAACAGTTTGTGAAGAGTCCAGACTAGCCTTTACAAACTGCGTGCTACTTCACGTTCATTAGCAAATGGCTAAGGTGAGGTCAAAAGTGTCCTATAAGCAAAACCTTGGGCATTATCCTTGCAATAAGTACTTGTGTAGTATAGAAGGTTCATTCCCACAGTAAGTAGGGCTGGCCAGAACACAAGAATTCATTTTCACCAAAAAAAAAATTGAGATTTTGAATTTTTTCTCTCATATCAGAATGAAAACTTTATTTTTTTCATGGAAAAACACAAAAGCTCAGAATAATCAATGTCCTGGAGATTAGAGCACTCAGCTGTAGGGCACTCAGCTGTAGTGTAAGAGGAGAGCAGAGCAGAGACTTGAAGCTAGGTCTCCCACATCCTACATGAATAATCTAACTGCAAGGTTATTGGCTGTTTTGGAGTGGGTGGCATCTTTTTCACCTACCCATCTGAAATTCTATCCTGGACTGGAGAAAATGGCATTTTTGACCTGCTCTAACCTCAACTGTCCTTGGCTGTCATTTGTTCATGTTTATTACATGAATCACAATATCCAGTTTACAAACTTTGTTAACTGTCATTGTCCCAAGAGTTTGTATTAACCCTGATGTTGAGAGATTATGGTTTACACAGGTTATAAATTCAGTACACTTTATAGCAGGCAGCATGAGTCTGTTTTTGCTTGCATCTGTTTTAAGCAGACTAAGTCCACTGACTTTCAAAGTTTTTCCATATTTACACTTGTATAAATTGGCCTAAAGCCTCTGATAACTGTTACTTTTTAAAATTCTATTGTCCAAGTTTTAGTCATTAGTTTTTATTCTAGTGATTATAATTTTACATACCCTTCTAATGATAACCAACTTCTTGAGGATTTCCACAAGATAAAACATCTCAAACTAAATAACTTCAACAAATTACAACTCAATTGTAATTCAACACTTTTTTTCAAAAGGAAACCTATTTTCCTATTCTTGACTGGCATTAGTTTGAGACACTAAGGGAATATGTATCTTTAAAAAAAATTAAAGATATAAAACTGAAGTTCTAAGTACTGGATCTCATTTAAGTATTTTAAACTATAATGTAACCTTTGAAAATCTGAAAACCTATAACTTATTATTTCAATATAGCATCTTAGCCTTTGGTGATAGCATACAATACAATAAATATAAAAAAAATAAGTCTTCAATACTATTTACTATCCTGTAACCTGTACTATCACCTAAGAAATAAATGGTTAACCCCATTACTTACCAAAATGCTCTACTCCACTGGCTCAAACTAGAACACTTACTGTGTGACAAATGATTCAATTATACAGGCTGTCACCCTGTTTGTTTGGCTGATTGCAAAAACAAGAGGAAAGTATGTGAAAAGAAGGATCCTTATGACCTAAATGAAGTGTATTCTGTTGTTTTTTTGGATCCTCTCTCTAGGGTTATGATAGTTTAGCATATAACTGATCCTGGGGCAAGGGTTGATCTGATGTCTAAATCTTGTATTTTTAAAACTTGTATTCATTTTGTTGAGCATATTTTATAACTTGATTTATCTCATTTATTTTGTGTTCTATGGACTAACGCTAAGATGCTATATTCAATTATGAACATCTAGTAAGAACACTAAATACAGTACAACTGTGATACTAAGTCAGGTGGAAATAAAGGGCAGAGGTTAATATGCATTAGAATGAGTGGATTTGTTTTGCACACATCCTACATTTGCAAGCCCAGTTTGGTCTTCAAGAAAAAATGGAAAGGATGATAACAGTAATACTTTGCACTTGCATACTGATTTTATTTAATTGATATTCTTGTGCACCCATCACCATGACATCTGGCCACATGATGTAATTACATTCAAATTTCCATTTAAATTTTACACAGTCTTGACAAATACTCCCTTAAGAAGGAAATCACTGAAAGCAACTTGGGTCCCTAGTTAAGGTCAACAGTCAACCATAACTAGACTGTCCTGCACTTTGTCCCTTTGACAAAGAATAAGTACAGGGTAGTCCTTTATTTTTGATAGTTGGGAATTTATAGATGTTGACTTCTTTATTTTTATTGTATTAGTATACATTGTGTTTGGAGTATATTATGAGTTAATTTGGTCTCTTTTGATCTTGTATGTGTGTGGTATACAAGAGAGAGAGGATATCATTCCTTCTGATGAAGGGTGGTAATCTTTACCTACCATCAGGTATAGAATGAGTTTAGTACATTTTCCTTTAATTGAGAGATCAGACACTAATAGTTGGCTTAGTGTGGTGGTTTGCAGGATGAATGACATCTGTGTGGTTTATTGACAATCCTACAAAGTGCTGATTGCTGCTTTGGAGCTGCGAGCCTGCTCTCACTGACTTTTAAATATATAATCAACCCTTGTGTAGGAAATAACGAGGTAAGTTTTACTGTTTGACAGGGTTATGTATGACTGTAGGTACTATGCAGTAGAGTGGCTGTGGATTACTATGTAATTTATCACTGTGAACATCTGAAATCTAGGTGTGGAACTTTTTTCTCAGATCTGTGAAGGCACCCTTCACATTTAAATCATCTCCCTTCACACAAAGAAGGGAAGGAGGAATTGGCTATCTCTGCATTTCCTTTCTTCAGAACCTGAAAAGGGTGCTCCACAGTTCTGGGGAAAGGCCAGGGACACATTTGTTTCATCACCACCAGAAACACAGATGACAAAGAAAAGATGATAATACCTCAATCTATCTTTGTCATGACTCCTTCTGTGATGGGGATCCCCCTTTGTGATCTCTTTCAGCAGAGGAAAAAGCTGATTTCAAGTTAACGAGGGGTGAATAAAATTCCCCCTTGGGAAAGATAGGACAAAACAATTAATGGTAGAGTGGTCATGCCTAAAATTGACTTGTTCCTTGGCAAATAAATTACAACTCTCTGCCCAGTTGTCTAACTTCTCCAGGAGATGTCTACTTTGGACCTTCAAAAACACCTCTAAGTGACTAATTGGTTGACAATTTATTACATAGTCCTGCCTTGATTTCAGGGGACTAGACCAGATGATCTTTCTAGGTCTCTTCGAGTCTTACATTTCTATGATTATATAATGCTCAGTATCATGTCTGTCCCTTTCTATAAAGTGGAACAATAATGTCTGTGGATCAACCCAGGGGAAAAGTCCCTTTATACTAAAAAAGAACTCTGCTACCACAGGCCTGCCAATCAGTAATGTCCATATAAACTTCTGCTAGGATAAGATCCTCTCCGGAAGCTTAATTGTGGCATAGAGTTGTAATGAACCAGCAAACTTCCCTGGTGGTGACTGAGGGCCATTCTGAAAAGGGAAAACAGCGAAGGTCCATTGAGATGTACCATACCAAAGGGCTGATAGACTGATGATGAGAGGCAGAAAAAAGTCTCTCCAAAGCATATTTGGGAATCAGGGCTCTCTTATTTATGTTAATCTTCTCATAGTCCATTGCCACTGACTTCCAAAATATAGATTTCCTTTTTTCCTGTGGTTATGAGTTCAATTTTTTCCCACAGGGCCTTTTGGTGATCCAACTTTCTTGTATTCTCTTCTAAGGATAACTAATTTCTAAATAGAATCAAGGGAACCAGTATTTCTATCATCTCTTGCTATATTCTGAAGCTGTTCTTTATAAACCAAAGCAATCCAAATCAGAATGGGTTTTTATCTTTTAGAGGATGAAAATATCCCTTTTTAGTGGTCAAAGCATGCTGTAACTTTTAAACAATCTCAATATATACTATAGAGGCTAGGGCTGGATCAATAAGATCCAAAAGTTGTTTCTTCAAAACTAACAAATCACTGGTTGAGAGTTTCTCTGACTTTAGACTTTGCTAATGGATTCCACATATTTTACCTCATGTTTACAACTTCAACAGCAGAAATGAAATGCGAAGTGCCTGGACGGTAAAAATTCATTGCATGGGTTAATGGCTGCTGGCCAGTTTAAAAGCAACTAAAAAGTTAGAGGGAGGGGAAAAGGACCAAATTAAAATCAGAACTGTGATTATAATCACACTTCCCCTTCTAGTAGGTGTGAATGTAAAATAACCCTCTACCACTCAAAATCTATTTAAAATTACAGAATTTCTAGCCTGAGGATTCTCATTTTGCCCTTCAAATACCTAGGGAGAAGTGATGGTAACCCCGCACTAACTGAGCTGAAGGAAAAAATTAAATGTCCTTAACCTCAGAAAAAAAACTTGGGAAAAATACTGTTGGCCTGAAAATAGCAGTGAGCATGTCTTAACTTATTAGTTATGACTTTTTAATTTGGCAGAAACAAAAAGGGTAAACCATTTTCTGGTTTATCCCTCTTTGTGTGCTTAACACCTCCTTCTGAAAAGGATTTCCTAGGCTGGGGAAGGTCCAACCCATTAAACTACCAGAGGACCCCACAATCCCAGTCAAGAACAAGACTGGATTTTTTGGTTGAAGTGTAAATAGACCCTTGAGGAAAGTACTACAGACTGAACTGGGCATGCATGGGTGATTGCTTTTTCAAGACCGGTGATTGGGTCCACTGATCTTCAACCGCAGACTTAAAAGCCAAGTTTCTTGGAGGAAAATTAATCAAACTCAGACAAATATGCTTAAAATTCAAATCCTGGGATGTCCTTTTAAGACTGACAATATTCCATTAAACAATTTGAATGCTTTTACTAGAAGGCGTATCTAGCGTAATCAGGCGTATCTAGTCACCTGTCTGACACATCACTTGAAAAAATGCCATGAAAAAATGCATGGTTAGCTTTGATTAAACCTAATTCTCCCAGGATTATGATCATCAAAGCTCTGATTTATAGGTTTTGAACCCAGGGTCTAAGGCCAGGCTCTCTGGTTAAATCTCCATAACATGATACAGTCCAATAGGACTGCTTTGGTAGCATGGTCATTTATTTTGTTAAAAGGGATTTCCCTCTGGCTATAAATTCATAAATGGTCTCCTTTTTACCTTTTCTATCAGACGGTGTCAATAACTAATAGTGCACTCATTCTCCAGGTTTTCTTAATCATCCACCAGTCTTTAAATTCTACCTTCACTCTGTCAAGAATCTAAATTAGAAAGTCTTTTTACCTTTATAATTTGGTTTCTAGACAGAGAATACACCACTACTCATTCCAGTAATACCTATATACAGCGTTGCATAGAGTCTTTTGACTTTACCTTCTACCTAGAAACACTTTCCAACACCAGGACCACAGAGCAAAAGTGCTTAGAATTTCCTGCTCATAAATCAGGATTAAACAGGTCTGAGACTCACAGGCCTTCTTACTAAGCTCAGAATTACAGAAGAGGATAGCAGGAATGTGTGGAAGTTAGTACCCCTCCAAAAAGTGATGAATGGCTCAGTATCTATAGGCATAGCACCATCAGTAGAGTCATCGAGCTATACTGGAACAGAGCAGATGCCCAACATTTCAAGGCAGACACAGCCAAGGGAAGCCCAAGAAGCAGCTCTGCTATTTTTAACATGCTAGCTCAAACAGAACTAGTGCATGTTCATTTGTCTTCCTGGGCTATGTCAGCTGCTCGGTAGATATACCCATAGAGTGAACCATACAGGAACAGCCAGGGGAACAGACCTACTTCGAAGGCACAGAGTTTCCACAGAGATAGCCCTGGCTTCCCAGAGGGACCACAGGATTTGCACCACTCCTCTTTCCTATACCTTAACATCATTGGAGCCATGTGAGGTAACCAGTGCCCAGGACATCCCCATAGAAACTTTCTCCTCTTGTGCACCCTGCCTTAAGACTTTCTGCAGAAAGGCATGATTAGATCCCGGGAGGAGGACATTTAAGTAAGGTCTTGCAAATCAAGAAGTTTTAAGCCGATGTGGAGAAAAGGCTAGAAGTTAAAGATGGCTGAACTTCCTGATGTCCTTATGCTAGGTTTTTAAGATTGGTTTTGTTTTCAAACACCATTGTGATCACTTTTGGAAATGACTGATTGGTATTTAACCCCTTACCTCTAAGTGAAACAGGTTTACCTGATAACTTCGGACTCCATCCCGATTGGCTCTTTTTTGTACCTTTCTCAACAAGGCTGAAGACTGAGTCATTCTGGACACTGAGATGCCTTCTGTAGCCCCCTGCCGGAGGAATTTAGCTGGGTAGAATGCAATTATTCACATTGAAATTTGGCTAAAACTGCAGAAGTAACATTTATTTTCCTTCTGGGATTTTTGTCTCTATTACAATACAGTAATATTTCAATAGATGTTCTGGCAATATCTGTGCCTTCAAAACAGTGCTTCAGATGTGTACTGAAGATGGGACAAGTGTCTCAAAAGACCAAAACAAAGTAGATAGTCTCAATGCAACTCATTCCCTAGGGAACTGTGTTTAAAATTGTTCCATTTCAAAACTATTTCCTAGTACTTAGAACATTCAGATAAATTATTAAATACACTAAAAATGAATAATTTAAACTTCTTAACGAGGTGGTATAATTAAAAACTATAATACTTCACTTCTCTCCACCTCTTTTCTTTCCTCAGGCCTTTAATGGGTTGGATTGTCTTAAATCGTATTTAAATTACTTCCTCTCTTGTGGAAAACATTCCATGTTTTATGCTGATTCAAGCCCTAATCTTGTCACGAGTCACTTGTTCTAATGGTTTCACTTGAAAGAAATCTGGGGGTGCTCAAGACCATGGGAAAGACTACTTATTTTTAGGATCTAAATATGGATTTAGACCCAAATTTTAGTGAATGAAATCCTGACCCTATTAAAGTCTGAGTGTTTTGTCACTGATGTCAGCAAGGCCAGTATTTTACAAATGCCCACATTTGGAAAATAAGCTGAATGCCTAGTAAACATCACAGCAAAATGACTCATGGAACAGATTTTCTTCAGGAGATATTTTTGATGAAAAGGAGAGACACTTAGCCTGCCAAATAGTCTATGTCATTTGCTTCTATACTTTGTCCCCATGGGTTATCAGAGCCTATCAGTTCCTATTTGCCTGGCCCCTGGAGGGAGGAGGCTCTTCTCCCTTGTCTGTTTTCCCAACTAGTTTTGCTAGACACTACCTAAGGCTCTCTTCTTGTTCCAATCCCCAGTGTGGGAAGGAGAAGAGAAGCTGTAATAAATCCAGTGAGTTAAATTAGCTCTCTCCACACTGACTTGGATCATTGGGTAGCAAAGTAGACCCACAAACACAGATCTTGGAGGAACCTTGAGGAGTCAGACTGTTAGCCATAAATTACGGAATCATTAATTTAAGGGGAGCAAAAAGAGGGGATAGGGTCGTTGTCATGTCTGGAACTAGAGATCTTCTGATTCAAATTAGTTTTGCAGTTGTCCATGGCTTTTAACATCTTCCTATCATGGGAAAAAAAGAACTTGTTGCGTTTAGGCTTCACATACATAATTCTCATTTTATGATTTTCAAATGAATTCCCTCAAGGATGCAGTGACCACCATTGTGGGATTTCCGGGAAATATCTGTGATTGCAATCCGAGTCAGCTTAAAAATTAGAGTGAAATAAGCGGGGAAAGACAGCAGAGCCGAGGATAGAGAAAAAAGTTTATCTTAAAGTAAAGATGGGAACCAGCAACAGGGGATGGATCAGTTGATGATTACCTGTTCTATTAATTCCGTGGCATTGGCCACTGTCGGATGATAGGATACTGGACTAGATGGACCAGTATGGCTGTTCTTATGAAAGTGTTTTCCTGTATACTGCACATCAGGTTTAGTTGTAAGATGAACTACTGTAAAGTCTGATGGAATGACAGAACACTAAAAAGTTGGCTAGAAGTTTGAACTCAATGAATGAAATATATACTAAGCTGATAGTGGCAGTGCTTGTATGTCATCAAGTATGTTTATGGCAATAAAGTGGCATTTCATTGCATTTGATAACTATACAACCAACATAATGTGTGCTAACTCAATAAACAATTTTCTTGATAAATAATATATTTATGTAGAATAGTTCATAAGTTTATAAAGGATTCCTGTAAGGTTTATAATATGCAACTGCAATACCTCAGCCTTTGATCTCATTAGATCACAGAATCTGAGAAGTGTCAGTCTTTGTCAGTATTTGAGAAGGAGACCAATATCAGTAGAAAAAATAACTACTGAAATAAATGGTATTGATTCTGTAATCAATTAAATAATGTGAAAGTTAAAGTGCTTGGAATCCTTGGCTAAAACAATCGATATACTGTGCAAATAGTCTTATTCCTTTGTAATATAGGTACTTGTGAGTAAATTTCTTCTAAAGACAGTGACGTACATACACAAAAACAAAGAACTTCTGATGCCAAAATGCTGAACTAAGAATTTTCTCCTTGTATTAATCTTTTCCCCCCTTCCCTCCTTAACTGATGACCCTGAGATATTCAAAAGAACAGGGAAGATTAAATAGGTTTCCCCTAAGTTCGTCCAGCCAGTCCCCCCAAGGGAGACTGGTAAAAAAGGATTAATTTTGTGTTAATGAAAAATGTGCAAAACAAATCCTTCATGAAAGAACAATATGCTCCCCTGTGCATGTTGAATTAGCCAAATTCTGATCTCATGGGGGCTTCATGAGTAACTAAATATCAGTTTAGCTCAGTGTGTGATGCATAAGAGAAGCACCTTGGTCTATAATATGGGGGCTAAATCCATAAACTAGAGGTTTTTTCAGTTATTTTTAGCAGGTATGATGATGCCAATAAAACCAGCTTCATGCTGTCTTCAAATTTTCTAGCCTATGTGTCAGACATTCTAACTTCAATTTGATATCCATTAATTTATCCCTGAAGGCACCACCCTTGTAAAATGGCATTTCTAAGTATAGTGCTAGGGAAATCAACTGACTTTTTCAAACTTGAATAGAGTTTCCCTAACAGTTAAAAAGAGAAGAAGAATCTTGCTTGCTTTCCTTTTTTCTCCTGCAACCCAACCCCCCTCATCTTTGTAGCAATTTTTGACCCTGAATGATGTATTCAGCTTTCATGCCTCATCTCTTGTATAAACACACCAGTGGATTTCAAGATTGGTGATGATGTGACTTAAGCTTTCCGTGGCATCTAGACCAAGATTTGCAATTACAGCACATGCAGTAGCAGAAGTCACTTATTGAAGAGAGTGCACTTTCTGTCTGGTGCTAACAAGATATGATTGACAAGGAGTACATCTAAAAGCTGCCTTTGCTCCCTAATGGGTTTACCCTGCAGGCATGGACTTTGTCTTGTTATTTAGTTACTTTTTTTTCATCTTTCAAAGCACTCAGCAGTCTATAAATTAGAAATAGTGGCAACAACTGTGACCATTCTGTCAAAACCATGCACTAATGAGCTTAGGAAGTGAAAGGTGTTTCTGAAAGTAACCTATTTGCTATGTTTCTTAGTTAAGACTTTTGAGTTGTCATAAATATGGGGAAACCTTAAAATGAGGTAACTGAAGGGCTTTGCTTCTTTTGGTGATTTCTTTGGTACTGTTGCAATTTCTCAAAAGCCGTTCTCAATAGCTTTGAGTTACCTCATGCTCTTGGTTCTAGTAATTCCAGTCTTTTCATGAAATATTCACATGTGCTTTAGGTCTTTTTCCTCAAGCTTTTTTTATCCAAAGATGAACTGTGCTATAGGCAACTACGCTAAGGGAAAAACTAGATTGCATACATGTGAAGAGAGTAACCAGACTTTTATTTTATATAATACCAGCATTACTACACTAACTTGCTAATACTGGCTCTGTTTATTGGAAATAAAGTATAGTCTGCAGACTTCTACAACATGCCACTACTGATTAATACTCATTCAATAATTAAAGAAATAGATTATTTTTGGCTGAAGAATATTAGCATCAGTTTTCCACATGATCTCCCATTTCCATCACCGTAGACTTTCTGGATCAAACTACAAATGACCATTATTACAGCCCTCCAAAAGATTCTTTTTCAGCATATTTTTATGGAGTCCATCAAAAGTCTTCTCTCCCTGGCTGAACGGAAGGAACTGTTTGTTTAGTCAGCCATAAACAGTATTAAAAGTCCATCTGAATTACACATGTATTAAGGACATGGGGTCTTGAATCAGGGGCAATGACTTTGTCTTGAGTGCATGGCTCCCCCCCACAGAATGATGCCTCCTTGTCGTCACTCTGAGCTGAATTAAACCCTTCCTTAAATATGGCTTACTGTAGCTAATGGTCATAACTTCAAATGTTGGATGAATATAATGTAGAGATATCAAAGGTGAAGGTGAAGGTACAGGGGATGGGGACAGAGAGGGGACAGGAGGGAGACAGGGTATATGGAAATGAGGCTTGAGTTGTTCATCTTTCGGGATGGTGATTCTCCAGAGCCTTGTGCTGTAATTTACGTCTCTACATTCACTTGTCCTTGTAAACTGGTTCATGTTCCACTTCAATTTTATCCCTCTCCTGTTCTCCATCAAGAAATTTGTTGGAATAATTCTCAGATTTCCCCCATGAATTAGATTGGGTTTTACAGAAAGAAACAACATACAGGCAGATTTGTCCTGCTATTCATCATCAAAGGTAGAATTCAAACTGGGGACTACCTGACTTCCAAGCCTTGTACTCATTTCTGCAAACCACACACCCTCCCAAGTATGCAACAACCACCTATTTTTTCTTTTTAAATACGGATTTATTTTGAGAAGATTCTAGATGGATGGTCTTGAAGAATGAAATGCTATATTCATCCATTTAACCAGTCCCATACATACAACAGCAATTAAAGAGCCCTTGTATTTACATATTAATGTTCCTCAGTCCCTTTGTGGAGGGACCACATTTAACTGTCTCCTTTTACTTTCAAATTTAGTCTTCTCTGCTGACACTCCTGAGAAGGGCATCAGTGCCAGCTATTGTGACTGACTGGTATTAGAGTCATGGGCTGAAGCTCCCATGCCAATCAAGATTAAGATCTATTGTGGAAGGGAGCATATAGGCAGGGTGATTTCCTATCCTAATGAGCTTGCAGTCTAAAGTGCTGATCATGCAACTGAATGCTCATGGACATACATGGAGCCCCATTTACTTACTCCACATAGGTTCAAGAGTCCACCAGTATGGATCCAACTGCAAGATTATGCCTAATTGTGACGACTAGAATGGATTAGAAAACAAATCACTTCACTTAGACCCCTGGAAACTAATCATATGACAGTAACTTCTTTGAGATATTCCCAGAGTTATCCACTACTCTTTTCAATTAAATATAACACTGTTTGTAATCTGCACCATGCACTCCTTATAAGGATTTTAGTCCCTAGCTAAAAAAAGGCAAACTATTGTCTAGTTAAACCTTTAATTGTCACTTCTGTATGTACTTACAATATAAATGTGTGAAGAAATGTACCGTAACTTTGCAACTGAAATTGCAAATTGTAGGATTCTGTTTTCACAAAATAAATTTTGACACTGAAATAGGTGCTGTGTTGCACAATGGCAATTAAAATGCATAGGAACTGGGTCAAGTTTGTTTTTTCAGATTTTATTCCAATAATTTGTATTGAAATTTTCTTTACCCAAAACAGAAATCTCACTGAGATTAGTAAAGACCATTAGGTGTCCTTTTTGTGAGTGAATAAACAGTGTTGCTTCATATCATTAGAAATAATGCTTAGACTCCCAGAACACACATCTTAATTGGTAAAGCATTAGTATGATAGCGAGTATTTGCCAAAAAGTTGGACTTGTAAAATTAATGAAAACATTCAGCTGATGTTTTTAAACTTCTGTTTCTTTGATATGAAGAACTTCCCCTTGTAATTCCAGAATTAAAGGGGGTGTGTGTGTGTGTATAGATTAGATCTTCTTACAACTATTCATCCATGTGGATGGACATCCTCTAGGTCTTAAACCTGAATATTCCTTCACTAGTTTTCTCCTTCTTTCTTCTAATGATTACTTCTGAGGTATTAAATTTATGCATGTCAAGTACTAAGTACTCAGGCTGTAAACATGAACAAATTGTGAAGGAGTACAAAAGAATAATACAAAGCGGCAAAATAGGAAGGCTAAGACACAATGAGTTACACTTAGCAAAACAACTAAAGGCAATAACAAAGTTCTTTAACAATAGGAGCAAGAGAATGACAAAGTTCCTCCACTTAACAGGGAAAAAGAGCTAATGACATCAAAGCAACTGTGTTGTTTAATGCCTACTGTGATTCAGTCTTCACTAAAATTAGTGATGATCAGATACTCAGCACAATTTATAACAAAAACAAATGGGGGGAATGTAAGGGAAAACGTTAAAGAATATTTAGATAAATTAGATATAGACAAGGGCTGATTAAATTCTTCTTAGGGTACTTAGGGAACTAGCTGAAGAAATTTCCAGAACCATTAGCAATTACCACATCAGGTAAGATCCTAGTGAACTGGAGAAGGGCAAGCATAATATCTACCTTTTAAAAGAGGAACAAAGAGGACCCGGAGAATTCTAGACCAGTTAGACTAACTTCAATACTTGGAAACATACTGGAATGGAGAGTATGCATATAAAATCAGCAGAAGGAAGGGGTTGAAAGCACTTTGGAGGAGAGGATTAGAATTCAAAGGTGCCTTGAAAAAATGGAGAATTGGTATGAGTTCATCAACATGAGCATCAATAATGACAATTACAAAGTACTTCACTTAAGAAGGAAAAATCAAATGTACAACTATAAAATGTGGAATAACCGGTGATGCTGTTGGAATGGACCTGGGATCTATAGTGGATCTATAGTGGATCACTAATTGAATGAGTCAAGGATGATTGACTCATTAGGATCTATTAGTGGATCACTAATTGAATGAGTCAGGTTCAAAAAAGGCTAATATTTTAAGGTGTATTAACAAGGGTGTCATATGTAAGACACAAGAGGTAACAGTCCCACGCTACTCATCACTAGTGAGGCCTCATCTGGAGTACTGTGTCCACTTCTGAGCATCATAGTTTAGTAAAGGTGTGGAAGAACTGGAGAGAGTCCAGAGTAGGGCAACAAAAATGATAAAAGGTTTATTAGGGGGGAACTGATAAGTCTTCAAATATGGTAAGGACAATTATAAAGAGAATTGATTAATTGTGCTCCACGTCTGCTGAAGGTAGGGCAAGAAGTAATGGACTTAATCTGTAGTAAGGAGATATAGGTTAGTTATCAGGGTGGAAACCTTTCTAACTAAAAGGATAGTTAAGCTCTGGAATAGGCTTCCAAGGGAGGCTGTAGAATCCTCATCATTGGAGGGTTTTAAGGACAGATTGGACAAACACACCTGTCAGGGACGGCCTAGGTTTACATGGTCCTGCTTCAGCACAAAGGGCTGGACTTCTCCAGGTCCATTCCAGCCCTACATTTCTATGATTTTATGCATATGCCTTAGTTAATGACAGCAATTTGTTCTTTCAATATTATATTCCTTCTCCCTCCGTGGAACAGAATGTAGAGCTACATTGTTTGGACTTATTTCCTTCTCCTTTTGCCACACTCTGACATAAACATTTCAAGTACTTCCTTCCTCACTTTCCTCAAAGGTTAGATATCCCTTTTACCATTCTGTCCTGTCTCTAGGCATGCAGGATTTTATCACATTCTTCTAATTTGACACCTATTATAGCTCAGTGTATCTTTCTCAAAATATGAAAATGTTATTTGCATGACGCACTTTCAGGAAGATGGAGCAGTACCTGGGTAACTTATGAATATTTATACAAAGATGACAGTCAAATCCATGGGCCATGGAGTCTGATGTCTGGACTCAAACTAAAAGAAAATACTATGACTTAATCTTCTGGATCTGATTTATTTGTTACCAAAGTGACAATAGTGTGGTTATACATTCCCTACAGAAATGTAGAGAAGTTGAATAATCCTGTTCTGCATCTGGATTCTTTTGGTGAAGGACTATAGCTAGTCTTTTCTAATAGGAAACCACCTCCATCTGTATTGTGCAAACCTCTATTTTATTCCAAGTTGTTGTTCACTGCACTACACGTTACAGGATATTCAGTTTTCGTTCCTTCATTCATTGTTTTGCTCCATCCATGCAGTTGGCAAAACTATCCAGGGTAGCTGCTAGAAAGATTATTGCTATCCTCAAAAAAATTCCACACAGGTTCAAAAATGTCTTCAGTCATTTTGCTTACAGGTGTGAGCATTCTTGGGCTTTCTCATCTTTTGTGCTACTTTTGTCTTACCTAATTTTTTAGCACCCAGTGTTAAGGTTGGATACCCTTAGTTTGCAGGCAAAGTTACCATACCATATGTTCAGTGGGTATTTTTTGGTGTGCGGGGTTTTTTTTTTTTAGCAGAATCCTCTTCATTTAGAGCATGTATGGTGACTTTTAATGGATCACATCAGACAAACTGTAGGATATAAGACTGGCCATGGTGGGTTGGAGCAATGGTCCATCTTGCACAGTATCCTATCTTCTGACAGTGGCCAATCCCAGGTGCTTCAAAAGGAATTAATAGAACACGGAAATCATCAATTAATCTATCCCCTGTTGTCCACTCCCAGCATCTGGCAGTCAGAAGTTTAGCAATATACTAATGGGATTACATTCCTGACCATCTTGGATTTATAGAATGGCATTATGATATTTACTGTCTATTTCATTCCCAATGGTTCCTAATATTCTGTTAGCTTTTTTTGACTGTTCTTGCACATTCAGCGGTTATTTACAGAGAACCATCCACAATGACCCCAAGATCTTTCTTCAGTGGTAACAGATAATTTAGACGTCATCATTTTGTATGTATAGTTAGGATTATGTTTTCCAATATGTTTTCCAACACTTAGCATTTTTCAATAATGAATTTCCTCTTCCATTTGTTGCCCAATCATCCAGTTTCGTGAGATTGAGATATTTTGTAACTCTTCAGTCTGCTTTCGACTTATCTTGTGTAATTTTGTATCATAGAGAAACAGTGTCACCATATTGTTTATCCCTTTTTACAGATCCCTGGAGGACACCACGATTTACCTCTCTCCCTTCTGAAAACTGACAATATTTTCTACTCTTTGTTTTCTGTCTCTTAACTGAGACATGTCCTAGTAAGCCTTTGCCATCTGATGACCCATTGAAATGCATTTAAATTGTAAAAAGTTTGGGTGGGAGAGCTTTTGGGGATCAATTCCTCCACATCTGATAATGTAGCAAGACTAGTACTCTCTAAAAATTCCTTTACTGTAAGACTGATATAAACCGTGAAGGTAGATTTATTGATAGACTATTGCACAAGAAAACTATATCATTCCCAGTGACAATGAGTTTTTCACACAGCTTAACACAATATGCATTCCAACACTGTTCCTATAGTTAATCATGGAACCATAGGGTTAGAAGGAATCCTTCAAATATGAAGTTTTCATTGGAGTGGATCATACTTTAAAATAGTTTCTCCCTGAATGAAAGTATTGCCCCTCTATGTCTGGGACTGATTCTGTCAAATCAGAAGCTGTTTTGAGTATTGTTTCCAAAGGTCTGTAATTAAAGTAAAGCTATATAGATAGCTCTGTGTTTGTTTTTTATTCACCGGCAGTTTTGAAGAAAAATTGTTTGGGATGAACCAAAATGAATATTTCTCTGGTATATTTTGACAAGTCAAAGTCAGATTTAATTTCAGAGCATTTTTAACCTTTTTAGTGACAAAAGTAAACAATGGGCTAGATTCACAAAACTGGTATGGGGTACCCCCTAGCACACAACAATTAGGGTACTTACCTTGGAGGATGAGACCTGGGTTTGAATACCCCTTCCGGAACAAAGATTGGAACTTGGATATGCCACATCCCAGCGAGCAGATCCCCCATGTGGGAGAGAAAAAGGGTATACTTTACCTGGAGGCCTGGCCCAGACTGCAACCCCCATGGGTATGTATGTGAGAGGGGGCCCATGTTACAAGTTTGTACTGGGCCTGAAAAAATTGTGTTTGGGCCCTGCCAGTGAGTGTCAAAATCACCAGGCTATTGCTGTTTTGGGATGGATCTTTCTTTGGAAAAAAAAAAAAACCTGGATACTTATTCGGCCAGAGAAAATAACTATATGCCCTGGGGCTTAAGGCACCCACATAAAATGGAGGGCTCCCCTGTTTAATTCTCTGCTCCAATAAATCTTTGTGAATCTAGCCTGAAAAATTGAAATGAGCTCTTCTGTCACTTCATCAGTGTTTTATTTCAACCAAATCTACACCAATATATGGAATATAAAACCTGCCAGAGAATTTCATCCACTTACCCAGGTATTGAGCCCAATAACTTGTTTGACTAAAGCATATCTTCCAGAGAGGCATCCAATTGTGAAGACATCCAGAGATGAAGGATTCAGCGCTTCTCTTGGCGGTTTATTCCAATGGTTAGCTACCCTGACTATTCTAAAACCTTCCACTCCATTTCTAAAGGTAAATGACATGGAAATTGTATAGAACATGTTGTGGGGTAAGTGTGATATATGGCTACATGCACCTCATGTATTGAGAAAATTATATCTAATACTGTGTAAAACAAAGATCAGGTAGTATTTTGTACTACATAGGCAATACAAGCAAATAATAAATAGCATAGTTAGGCATTCATCACTCATGAAGCTACAAACTCTTATGCACATGGGTAACTACACCTGTGAGTTGTCCTATTGAATAGTGCATTTGAAGGGGTAAAAACACTGTTTTCTTAGTATTCCGGCTTGAACCCTTATCCAAAATTCATAAACTGAGGCAAAGATAATAAAAAAAGATTTTGTAACATGTTGTTCAAAGCCTGGAACAACCACTACCTTCTTACCCTCAAAATGCCTCTGTGACAGAGATGGGGAAATGGTGATAGAAAGATGAAGTGACTTAGCCAAGGCCATACAGTGGTAGCAGAGTCAGGATTAAAATTTGGGATTGTTCGACTCACTTCCACCTCTATGCCCAAGTCTTCAGGCTTTACTGTTTTATTATTGCTTTATATATTTGTGTGTAGATTTGTTCCATCATCTTAAAATCAGTACTGACATAGGCCCCAATCTGCAAAGGTTTATGCCTGTGCTTAATTTTTTGCAGCCTGAGGAGCCTCACTGAAGCCAATTGAACCCTTATTAGTTCTGGGCTATAATAATGAAAGGATTTTTTAAAATATCCAAAATCATTTACTCCCTCCCTCAAGGATTCTAAAAATAAAGGAGAGGACTAATGATCAACTTCTTATTCATGAACTGATTGAACTGTCTGCAAAACACTACTGTATCATTATGCTTTACAGAAGATGATGTATCTCCTCATTACCTGAGTTGAAGGGACTTGTACATAAGACTTATCCCACAAGCTGTTTTATAGTCTTTCCATTTTAATAACCTTTCCTCAGCTCTTATTCACTTTTTATGTAAAATGCTAGGCAAGAATATGATCTATTCTATATCATTTTAAGACTTTTTACATTTTTTATTGACCTCAATGGACTTTTGTCTGAATAAGTGTAAAAGAGTTTGATTTAGATTATTGACCAGTGAGACATCAAATAGTTCAGCTCAACTAGTTTTATTAGTCAAAGACAAATCAGCACAATACAGAAAGACAAAGGTTAATACATTACCTCCCCAGAAAGCAGACTTGCAGCTTAATTGGTTCTGAATATATAAGCCAAACTTGGTTTATTTTTATTCTCCATCTATTTACATCAAATAGAAATTATCCCAATTATTATGGACCTTCTTATCTTCTTTCTCTGTACCTTCTGTTTTCAAGGTAAAGAGGAATCTACCTCAATTATTTCTAGCATCTGCACCATATTTATCTAGCATTTTATCTACTTAAGGCACCTGTACCAATTATCCCTAGAAGATAACCAACACTGATAGTTGGCATCACTTCTGAGTTGTTCTGCATACCCAAACAGAGGTTACATATAGTTCACCATAAGCTTGGATGAATGCAAAGCATGCTGGTAGTTTGGTTCGTAGTTAGTGCCAGCACTGAGAATGCAAAGCCTTCTAGAAATCTGCTATGAGTCTCTACCCCCTGCCTTTGTTACACTGACTTAACATCAGTATGGCATCTTTGAAAAATGCATATATGTAGCTGATGTTAAAGCATTTAAATGAGATTTATTCTGTTTTAGGAAACTGTGTGACAGAACAAAAATCAACACAAGCAAAATCAATACTACTTGTAAAACAATTAAAGCCTTAAAAATAATCTCTATGCATGTTGTCCAGCTGTCCTGCACTGGCTTGAAACCATGAGCAGTACCTCAGGGAAGATTATTAAAAGTCAGGGCACAAACACCAAATTGGTTGTGAGTTCTATACTTCGATTTCACCACTCAATTATCAAGTGTAAACTCCTCAGGCAGTATAACAGCCTTCACATGGGGTCACAGACAGTCCCCTTGCTCCAGTTTATCTTGCCACCCATGTAAACTTATCTTTGTGGAAGACGGTACCTTATGTACACCAAGAATCTCAGCAATATTTAGATTACTCCTAGTCCCAAAGGACTAGTCACTTACCCCGGGCCAATCCCACATTAGACCTCACACCAAAGACAACTCTGATAGCCAAACCTGTAATAAACTAGCTAAAGATTTATTATGTAAGAAAAGGAAATAAGAGTTTTTTACAAGGATAAAGCAGGTAAACATAGATACACACAAATGAGTTCCAGTCTAAAGTTTCAAAATGTGATAGAAGTTTCTATAATAAGTAAGCTCCCAACATCCTTCAGGGATAACTGGTGAAGCACTGGGGATCTCTTGCTTATGATTACTAATCCTTGCCCCTCAGAGTCAAAGCAGCATAAAAGGTACAGTTCCTCCTTGTTAGGGTTTTTTATTCCTTCCCCCACCCCTTCTTCTTCCAGTTGCAAATTCAGATGTTGGAATTCATTATCATGTCTCCTCTTCATGGAGGGGGACGGCAGAGTCTCTTGTCCCCTGATGTTCCATAATAGTTTGTCTACTGTTAATGTGCCTCCTTTTCTGGACAGGAAATAATGGCTCTTATTGGAAACTAGTATTTCACACTTGTTAATGGTTCTCCTGGGTCTGGTGACTCACAGTTACAGAGAAAACACTTAAATATTATCTTATAAGAGGGAATACAGATATTAAAGATAGATTAATGCATGCAGCAATTTACAAGCATTTGATAAAGTTTAAACACATTAATAGAATTATACCTATAGTATTGTAACAAGACTAACACAGGTGAGCTAGATTTGTTCCAGCTATTTATTTGTCAGTGTTCAGTTGAGATTTATGAGCCATGGCATGAGCTGGCACATAAACTGCTAACATCATACATGTATTAAAAACAAGTATTTCCAAATCACCATCATGGATGAGATTATTCAAAGCCTTTTGTACACGCTACTGCTAATTTCAATAAGGTGGTTGAATTCTGATCTAACAACATTTTTGTATTTCAGGTTAGTGAATCAATAGGTAAGTTTAATATTGGTATATATTTCACAGCTTTTTTCCTGGTGATGGAGATCATTTTGCATAATATATGAATTGTGGTAATTCAGAAGGGAACAGGCATAATTATGGCTTGACCCACAGTACTTTGTACGTGAAAAGCTTTCAGCTATCAAAATTTAGTAGGGAAAAGGCCAAATTAGACAGGTAGCAAGACACCTGGGTTCTTTTACGAGGATTCTGAGACTGATGGGAAAGAACAACCCAGATTGAATCAATGAATAACTTTATTGATGATAACACAAACAAACAAGACAATTAACAATACTTCTTACAATCAAACAATTTGACAATTAACACTTACACTGATCAGTACTATTTATGGGGGCTTCTCTATTGATTATCCTTATCCTCGGCAGAGAATCACTGGGACAAGTCCTTTAACTTATACACAACTTATGCTTGATCCTTAAACCTAAACAAACCTAAGCTTCCCTTAATTTCTTATTAACCCTTGTTCCTCATAAGCACTTTGCCTAGGGGAGACGTGATCCCCAGATCTCAATTAAATCCCCCCGATTCCCTGAGTCCACAGACTCCTGAACTATCTGGATACTATACTCACAGCCAGACTCTGCCTCAGTCTCTGGTCTGGATCCTTGATTCAAAACCTTCATCCTCGACTGGTGGTCGCTGGGATCTGGAGCTCACAAGCTTCTTAGGGTTGGTGTCCTCTCGATAGACTCAAGAGTAGACACCCCCCCTTGAGCTGGGCTGCAGTCCACTGAACCCCTGTCTGCTCTGAGTATTTATTTACTTTTCCAAGCACTCCGTGTTCGAACAATTTTATGTGGTTTAGCTATCCTGCGGAAGCCTGCCTAAGCTCATCCAGTGTTCTGTGGTTGCTCACCCCCGACAGTTGACCTGTGGGTGAGCTTATCCGCTGAGCATATTTCGGAGGTTGAGCATATTTTTGTTCTATTCTTGCTCAACCATTTTAGCTCAGTCATTGTTCTATTTGAGTTTTCTATGCAATTTGGTCAATTCTTTATATTTTGCTAGGTCTTGCATAGTTTTTAGGCCTAGTCCTTATAGCCAATTCCCCTATTATCACAAAGAGTAAAAGAGAAATTTGGGTTAGGAACATTTCAAATGAGGTTTCACACATACATTCCTTATAATTAGTTACTATGTGATACTGCCCATGACTACCTGAGGTCCCTTCTAACTTTAATCTTCTATGATTCTGTGATAAGATAGATCACCCTTGCTGCTGGTCATCACCTCATGATAAGCTTCACCAGACAAGAGACAGTGGCAGCTAGCTTATCTGCCCCAATGGCTCCCAGCCAGCATGCCCACATACTGGAGTTGCAATGTCAAAAATATCAAATCTACATACATCCCTATCCTTTAGGTAACAACAAACTGTGGACCGTGCCCTTCAGGCTTGTGTTGCTGAATAAAAGAACAGCAACTGTGGAAAATCAGGTGCTCCTTGTGGATGTCTCCTTCTAAGTAACTTAGTGTATAGTGTGATAAGGTCAGATCAGATGACTCTAAAAGAGTATACCTGGGATAATATGAGGGCCTGAAAGGGTTAAAAACAGTTAAAAGACACAGCAGGGTAATTAACGGCAGCTGGCCCCAATGAAGGGCCAGGCCAGGAGTATTTAAGCCCTGTCTTCCCTAGAGGAAGGGGAGGGAACATCTGCAGGAAAAGCTGCCAGGAGGTCTGGGGCAGCAGCAGGAGAAGGTTCTCACCTGGTCTGAAAACAGAGCTATGCTACAGTCAGAGGAGACGTGGTAGCTGGGAGCGTCCTGACCATGTGAAGTGGTGGTAAAGTGCAAGACCCACGAGGGGAAAGTTGGCAGTTTGCTACAATATACAGTTCTCAATTTACCAAAATCAGCAGTTTTAGAGTCTAATATAGGTAGAGATACCATAAAAATGTATGTGGAACCCAACACTGAACAGGACTGTTCAGAATAAAATGTACATGTACTTCTGTTAGGATGCTGTATCACTGAGCCCAAATATAAATTGTGCTATAGGGAAGTTGTTTACATGATTTCACACACTGCTGGTTTACAAGAGTCTTTGATATATAACTGAGGGCAATACCATTTAGCTAATTGTTCATCACTAATAAGATCAAGCAATTTACCCTTTTCAAGATCCCTTAATGAACTGGTTATGGCAGATAAAATAAAAACCATTGAAAATGGTCACCAGAAACTATTTTGCTAAATATAACGTATGTAAAAATATCTGCATCACTTTCTTTCATGGAAATAGCATGAAATCTCACCAGACTGCCAGTACTTTCCAGTTAAGTCATGGCTTGGAAAATTATCTTGATTGCCTCCAAGCACATTGAGTTTCTCCTTATCAGAAGTTTATAGCAAAAACATCAACTTTGTCTGAAGCTTGTAAAAGTTCAGTTGTAATTGTTTCATGTTGTATGTGCTTCTGAAATACTGCTCCTCTATACATTTCATTCTTCCTTGGAAGACACAAATTATTGTACAAAGCACTGTCCTTTAAAATTTTGTTATTCAGCATGCCACCAGTACAAATGAGGTGGGTACCAATAGGGCACACACACAGAATTATAAAAAGGATAATGCCATGCAACGTCAGCTCTTATGCCTCAGTGACAAAGCACTCCTATAATAGCTTTCTACAGAAATATATTTTACAGTCCAAGGAGATAACAAATTTTAACTTACAGAGCTTAAAAAAAAAACTGCACTGTTTTCTTCATCTGTTGAGCACTGTATCACAGCTTCCAATGACTAATTGTTCATATGTTTACTTTTCAAACAATTATCCCTACAGTATCTATAAAAATAATTCATCAGCAAAAACTAATTAGCTATTTACTTTAATAGAATACAAGAATTCATTCTGAAGAGTGGACAATCTGCTGCACCCCTCCCCAACATTCCTCCACACACACCTAGAGTGGAACCTGTCCAAGGGTGAATTTCTTTGACATCTGGTACAGAAGGTCAGATTAGAACTAATGATCCCTTTTGGTCTTAAAATTTATTAATCTATTTTACAATCTAAATTTATATGGAAGTCATGAAGGCTCTGCACAGGAACAGGTGTCTATCCGTGCATATTCAATTGCAGGTTTTGTGATTGTAGCAAGTAGAGAAATAAAAGGGAGTTGGGGATGGGCTCCAATGTTACTTGCATGCTTGAGCAGTGGGATTTAGTTTACACCTTAGTACCTTCAAGGGTTCTGTTTGAATTCTATATATGAAAAAACCTACATTACGGTTAAGGGAGGTAAATGTCATACTAGTAGTACAGAGTAGTAGTATGGAGTACTAGCAATATGGAGTGACCACTTAATGTAACAATATCAATCATAGAAAATTAGGATTGGAAGGGACCTCAGTAGGTCATGTAGTCCAACCCCGTGCTCAAAGCAGGACTAAGGGTGATCTTAAAGAAGTGTTTGCATTCTGTCCTTCTTACTCTGTAGGAAAGCTGAAAAAGGCTTAGTGGGAGAAGAGGCCTGGAATGACTGTTTGACTTCACCCAGTCTAAAAAAAACATAGCATAAAGTAACAAAGTTGTAACTACTCCTTCAAGCATACTTAGTCTTTCTTGGAAGGATTTAACCAGCTAACCTAACAATTAAACTGCAAAATGAATTTTGCTATTGTTTGGTGAAGAACATGTCTGCATAGTAGTATGGAGCTGGTCTAAAACCAAAAAAGTTGAGAATTTTTTTCACAATGAAAACATAGTAAATTTACCCCATAATGTATTTGCCCAGCTTTGATACTTTGAGTATGTGCCAGTTTGGACACTCTTAGACACAGAGTAATCCATTTTATTAATATCCCGGCCCTGCACTGTAGTCCCAGCTGTGAGAATATAATGTTCTAATCCCTGACAATTTAGTTTTGAATTAATACCTTGCAGAACAGTAAATTCTGAATCTCAGTAGACCAGAGGATTATATAGCTTGGCAAAGAAGAGGGAAAAACACAAGCGAAGAATTAGAATGCATCATTATAACAGCAGGGCATATTTCTGATTTAATAGCTTATTCTGCAGGGCCCCATTCGGGGATTGTTACTGTACATTGTAGCTCATTATTAACAGATTTGAGCGAATAATTCACAACCAATAGCTTAACTGCTACATTTAGCTGTGTTTTCTCTCCTTCAGCGAATAATTCACAACCAATAGTTTATCCACAGAATCTAGTTTTCTCCTCTTGAGTATGTTCATTTTTTTACTTAGCCACTTTGTTTACAATATGCATTGATTGCCCAGTGTATTACAGGGGGTTGGGCAATCTCTGTGAAACTGTTGGGCATGATAGATACCTTCCATGCAGGCTAAATGAGGGAACAATTAAATGTCCCTATGTTTAATGATAACTGAAACAATGGGAAACCATCGACCAGGGATTAAACCGTATGTGATCTTGAGCAGTGGCTCGGCAATCCAATCCAAGGGGTCTCCTTGATAACAAATGGAGGGATGGTGGATTGATTTGATTGCAGGTGTGTCTGTGTCTAGACTGCAGACTCCTTACAGTGGCACTTTGTCTATACTGCTATTTAGTGCATGTAGTCTGTGAGGAGAGTAAAGATACCCCAGAACCTTAAGATAGAGTACTTATGTGGCTCTCTAAACAACCAAGCAGTGTCCCCCATATTCATTGCTATTTTTAGCAGTGTAGTGCCCCATTCCCTTTCCACTGCCAGAGTCTTTCCCCAGGAAAGGCTCTGTAATGGGAAGTGAGTGGGGCAGGGTTCTAGCAGCTACTTTATCTGCCACAGGAAGCTACAAGAGCCTTTCCTCACCCCAGTGAAAGGCTTCATGGGAGGGAACTGCCGGAACCTTTCACTGCTGTGTAGCTACACACCACAGCATGGACAAAGCCTATTTTTTTTCACACTGCGGCATGTAGCCTCTCATACCTTGCTGCTGCCAGTGGTGTGCAATGTAGAGGAGTGTGTGTGTGTGTGCATGCGCGTGCAAGTAAAACAGCAGAAACTCCACAGAAGGCAGCAAGGAAGACAGGAAATTTTGCTGTTAAGCATGATTAAAAAGTTGCGTTCCCTTTCCTTCTGTAACTGATTCAGGATGAAGGTGATTTAATTTCCAGGAACATATAGACATTAATCTGTGTTCTGAGAACTAATTCTCTTTGGTAGGCAATGAAGTCATATTGGTCTACCCAAGTCCCTGAAAGTACATCTACTGTTGGTACAGGAAAGGAATGGCTGGTTAACTCTGATACCAGTATAACCCTGTATTTGGTATTAGCAGTGCTAATTCAATTACTTTGTACAAATAGCAGAGAAAGAGAAATACACTCCTGAGACGCCTTCTTCTCCTTTGGCCTTTATTTTCTTAAGGTGAAAAAGGGAAGTCTCCTAATGCCATGGAGGGGCATTCTGATTATATGCATGACACCTAGTGTAATTGAATATTGTGACTGTCAGTAAGCTAGATATAATGGGATATCTGATTTAAATATAAAACCTATTCTTCCTCAACATGTTCAGCTCAGGGAGGACTGTTGACCATTGCCGTCCAAGATATGGGAAATAAAGTGCTAATGTCAGATTAATGTGCTGCTTTTCTTTTGGGTTTACTATTTACTGCTTGCTTTTTTTGTTTGATGTTCCCAAAAATAAAACTATTCCTATGGTAGAGTCACAGGCTTAGTTTTTTCCATCCACTCTGTTTCTCAGACTAGATCTGAGAAGGTATTCCAGTTGTAGAAACAAACTGTGGCACTTTGATGCCAAAGAAATAAACAGCTCTTTTGCCATTTTCTCTATAATCCTGACTCTCTCTCTCTCTCTCTCTAGCTCTTCTTTTAAAGACCTCGTTAATTGCTTTTTTCTTTTAAATATCTTTACTGAACAAAGACTGAGACAATGAACAAAGACAGCATCTTAAATGACTGCCCTTTTCATTATTTAGTGTTTGATATAAAATACGAACAGCTAGATTCACACAGAGGATTTAGGTGTTGCAATACTGAGCACTGCAACTTTTAGGCATTGTACCACCATGTGGAATTCACAAACTGTGGACTATGTATTCCGGCTCTGTATGCAAGGGAGGGGAAAGTTAGGCTCCTAATAATGTGATCCACAAAAGCCAGCATAGGGAGTAGAGACTTGCCTAGGTTAGCCACTGGGACATTCAAAGGAGAGGGAGTGTCTTAAACCCTGCTCCTCAAGGTGAGTTAGGGACCTATGTCTGAGATTTAAATCTATGGAACCTCTCTTGTAGTTTGGCACCTAACCTTTCTTGGAAGAAAGATTGCATTGTAAGCCTAACTACCTACAAAATGTCAGGAGGATGGAAGAGGGAGAAATTGAACAGAAACTTTATCATGGAGTTTAGCAGTGGGTTAAACTGAACATTGGTCTAAAGAGATAAAGATCAGAGAATTCAGACCTTCCCTTGCCATTGTCTGATTGGAGGGAGGCAGAAGGAAAGACTCATTTCATTCTTCCTGCCCCCAGCTTTAAGTATGGAGCTCCTGCAGTGGAAAAACAAGCGCAGTGACCATCAGAATAGTCTAGAATGAAAGAGTTTCATATAATTCTGAAATTGAATCTACCCAAGGGCCAAAATCAGCACGGTAAGGAGGAGATGGGGATAGCAAAGGTAGATTAGCTTTGTGGCTAGAATACTCCTTCAGGACATGGGAGAACCATGACTCTTGTCCCTGCCCTCCTCATGAGGAGGAATAGAGATTGGAACAGGGATCAGCCACCTCACAAGTGAGTGTTATAACTACTGGGTTATGGGATATGGTGATGTAGGGAGTCTCTCAATATCTCCTATTGAAATTTGTTATACTTTTGTAACACGGTTTGACTTACTGCCTTGGGACCTTCTGCTGACTATCTGGGAAATCAGCTCTCAGCCAGGGACACACCCCTTTATGTGGTGTCTTGCCCTCTCTTCTGTCTTTGCTGGACCCTCTGTCTCATGACTTGGCCCTCCAGGTGACTCACAGTCCATATTGTCCCCCTTCCGGGGGATTCTGCAGTCTGTTCTAGCCACTTCCCACTCTGACCACCGTAGTCCTGCCACCACTCCAATGGTGATCGAGGGAAGGGACGAACCTGGGCCCACCCACTGCTCTGGGGACCCTGTTTGTGTCAGCCTTCCACAACATCTCCCCACAACTCCTCTGTGGATTTCCCTGGGCCACTTCCATGCAGCCGCAGAACCTTCTCTGCCCTTGGCTCCAGAGAGTTCTGCTCTGCTGAGTCCCAGCAGCCAGCCGCTGCTCTGTCCAAGGTGCTGACAGTCCTTCCTATTCGAACTCTTCTGCAGTCCCTTTTATATCAGCCTCTTGGGTCCTCACCGGGCAGCCCCTTCCTATTTGCCTACCTTTTGCACAGCCTCTCCAAGGGCCCCCTTAACTCTTTCCTGTTAAGTGTGGGCAAGTGCCTTGCCACAACTATAATTAAATATTAATTGGGCAGGGGAAAAAAATTACTTTATTGATTACTAGTTATGGCACTCATTTGAGAGAGGATCCCTGTTCAAGAAGAGGGGACTTGAACTGGTATATTCCATATGCTGGGTAAGTATTCTAGCCACTAGGCTAAAAGTTATAAGAGAGCTCCTTTTCCTTACCGGATTTCAGAGTCCAGGCTCCATCCGAAGCAGAGGTAGAAACAGTAATGTAGACATTCCCATAGTGTGAGCACTGCAAGCTCAAGTTTGACTAAGGCGCTGAGACTTGCTGCTGCAGGGTTTTGTGACTGTTGTTGGTTTTTTTGCACTGTAGATGTACCCTGTCTCTATTATTCAAAAAGAAAGGAGTAGTTTACAATATTAAATATTGCATTAATATAATATTAAAAGCCTCTTATACTATGTCTACACTACGAGCAAGTGGTGAGATTCCCCTGCTCATGTGCACATGTTGGAGCTAACTCAAGTATTTAGCAATGTAGCCACAGCATAATGGGGAATGACAGTGGAGGCATGGCTGAGCCATACTGAATATGTGCGCATGGGTTTCAGTTTTTTGGTTTTGGTCTCAGTTGTGTTTCTGTTGCTGCTACTTGGGCTACACTGGCTATTCTGCTATTTATATCCATGCTAGGTGAATGAGTGTGTGTACACAAGCAGGGGAAGCATACTTAGATTTAGTGTCAAGCTGTTTCCCTGAAAGCTTTGTGCAAGCACTCTGGCCTGAAGCTGTAGAGGTTTGGGAATTTGCTACTACCATCCATTTGCAAACAAAGAAAAAAAGGTGCAAGACCTCTGGAAGCTCTATAGAGGAGGAAGCTCAGTGTCAGCAAGGTGTTGGTGAACAAGGGGAAGCAACTGAATGAGCCAGACCCCATTTGCATTTTATTGTGTGATTCTTTTGTTCATTTGGATCAAATTCAGTTAAGTTTTGAGTTTAAGGGTAATGGAACAAAGTGCTGCAGGGTGACAAAAGGGAAAGAGAACTGTACCAAGTGAGCTCTTGACTGGGACTCATCTTAATCAAAACCTCTGTCTGGCTTGGTGTGGTAATGGAGCCTGGCTACAAGAGGCTGAAGGAAAGGAGTTGTTGTTTTGTTGTGAGAGTGTATCTCAGTTGGCAAGGACTCTTTTTGAGATGTCATCAAAAAAAGTGCTATAAATATAAGATCACTTGCATTAGCATTACTTTTATGGAAGTGAGCACCTATTTTTCAGAAAGTTTCATCTTCAATTACCAGATCCATAATAATCTGGGGTGAAAAAAAAACCCTTGGCCTGCAATTTCCAATTTAATCTTTAGATTATGATATTGCATCAGGTTATATCAACCTGCATTAATTTCTTTGTTCATAGGCAAATCGGGCTATCCAAAGAAAAAAGATTCTTTTTATGGGGCAAAAGCAAGCCAACTAATATTGTCACACAGTAAGTGTTGTGAGCTACTGTAGGACTCCATCATATCTTGGAAAAATGGATTTTATTCTGCATGTGGTGATATGAATACAAATAATAACTAACAATGCATCTGGGCATGCAGAAAGGAAGAGAAGGTTTTATTAATATAGCCTGTGTAGCTGTGGTTATTCAAGAGTTTTTTTCTTATAAGCTTCAAGCACCAGAATTTTTGAATGCTCAAATTGAAGTTGACACAGCTGTAATGACTCAGTGAAGGAAGGCTTTCTGACTGAAGAAATTTCAGAAGTCAGGCAAATTAGATTATTTAGCTAATAGAAAAACTTCATAAGAGCAGGTAAGGGATGCATATATAAAATTATGTTAATTGTTAGAAATGATGTATGTGATGAAACAAGAAAAAAAATCAGCTGAGGCAAAGAGAATAAATGCCTTCAAAGATGGAATAATGGCTTCAGAACCAACAAAGACATGTCTTCCCCTATGCAAAATGTTCTTTACCTTGACAAAGCTGCAGTGCAGTGATACAGCTCACACAAAATCTGATAAATTCCACTTTCCTTACATCCACCCTTACTGTCTAAGCAGGACTATTTTTATTACTTCCTAATAGTAAGTCAAAGGAACTAACAAGTGAGAAACTGTTGGTTTTTATTTATCACTTTCCAAACTGGTTGCTTATTTTCTACATCTTGATTACTCATTAAAATATATTTAAAAAGTATTATAAAATGTGGCTTTTTAGGTAATATTTCAGCCTTCTTGCAAAAGGTCAGAGTCAGTGTGCGCCATGGTCTCAAACCTTCTAGAACCTACCCAGTTTGCAGCCTTTTCTTTGTGACAAGTGATGAAAATATAAATTCTTCTGGTTTTGATGTGGGAACCAAAAAGTTTCATAGTTCTACACACTACAGAATATTTAACAGTCAACTATTGACTAAATTGAAGATATATGACAAACTCATCTTGCTTAATCCACTGTACATGGACAAAACACCCACTGAAATTACAAGAGCTACAGTGATATAAAATTGGTCTAGGGAATCTGACCCATATTTTAAAATTTCCCTTGCCTTACAATTTGCCCTCTCAGTTTGTTTTGTTAATATGACCATTTCAAAACCATATCAAATGGGTAAAGAACCATGGCCCAAAACCTTAAAAATATTAGGCACCTATCTTCCATTGAAATCTATGGGAGTTAGGCACTTAAATAACTTTGAGGACTTGGGCCCATGTCTATTCTTGTGCATCTCCTGGCACAGTTGCAACATCTGGGTGCTTCCATAGTATGCCAATATGACCAAAACTGAATGTGCTAAACCTTCTTTTCTCCCTTTCTTTATCACTTCTGATACCACACCATATTGTCTGCTAGCTTTGCCCCCCACATCATCATTTTTTTAATTCACCTCTATCTCAGCCTCCCCTCACGTCCAAAACATCCAAAACTACTTCATTGTCGTTGGATGCAGTGACTGTTATAGGAGCAGGATTCAATGGGAATATACATTGAAGATATTGGTATATGATTTCATCTTGGTGAAATTAAAATAAGTAAAATCCTGTGTACTTGAACACTTCCACAAGAAGCAAAATCTAATTTATATGTATGGGAATTTGATGAAACATCATGTTCTTATTCCTGCCCCCCCGCCCCCCATCTTGTCTTTTGAGGTTAGACACATTTTTCTGTGTTTACCATCAGACAGAAATTGAAATGTCTCCCAGGTAGGGTGAGAGAGAGTTTATGCCAGGGTGTGCATACAGAATCTTGGAAGCAATATACTTGCACTAAACTCCACCAACCCATTGGAGAGATTAGTCTGACCTATCCAACCTTGCTAGTGGTGCTTGCAGTTTGACTAATAAAATAGTCTAACTGCACTGTGTGGGTACGAGATGCATGCCAGGCTTGGTGCCATGGGTTCACAGGCATTGTGGGAACCCTTCCTTCTCTTTCAATATTCTCTAAATATGTACAAGGAATCTTGTAGAGTGGGTGGCAAATTTATAGCCATGTTATTGAAGAACTGGGCCCTCTTTGTAATAGTCTGAGCCTTCACCCTGACACCCCCTTGGCTATACCTAAATTATGCAGCTGAGTCCTAACGATGTAGTCTTGAATGACCACCTTCTAGCCAGCCACAGTTTCTTTTCTTTCGAGTTTATTACCTTACTTTATTCTGAGCAGTTCTTGCAGATGGATGCTTTGTCAAGACTATGCCCTTGCTTTCTGGATACTTTTTTGGCTCTGTCAGCTTTTAATTTTTAAGAGGATTTGCTCTTGGAATGTATCCAATACCTTATCTGCCTGTTTAGAGAAGGTAGTAAAACAAATACTGTGGGAGCCATAGTGAAGTTTGTCAAGTTAGGTCATTTAGCTCTGAATTAACTGGCAGTCAATCAAACCTCTTTGCCTAAAGCCTAGGAAAGTTTTTGCTGGTTTTACAAATCATTAATTCATTTAGTAATAAGTATTTTAGGATTGTGCAGCATTGATGGTAAAAGTAAGGATTTTCCATTGGGGACTTGCCACTTTAAAATACTCAAAAAGGTAGGTTTTTTCAGATTATCATCCACCCTGGGCTTGGTAAAATCATCTCTTTTCCAGTTTAAGGGAAATTGTTCTGACAGTCCTAAAAATTTAATTTTCTAAATGCATTACAAATTCCTCATGCTGCTGCCTATTAGTGGGAGAGACTGTTATGGCTGTACGTTCATTTCAGTCCTTTTTATATTTAATTTTTTAATTTAAATTGTTTGGGGGCAAAACACCATACTGTTATATTCTTTATTAGTAGTACCATATTCTGTTGTTTTGGTGCTAATATGATACTTCATTAATTCCCCTACTCACTGAGAAAGCAGAAAGATTTCAGTAAAGCCACCTTGTATATACTGCATTGTAACTTGAATACTCTAATGTAAGGGACAATCTTTTAGGATATAATTCTGCGAACACTTATGTCTGTGCTTTACTTTTACCGGGACTACTTCTGTGCTTAAAGTTAATCATGTACTGGCATGATTGCAGAGTGAAAGCCTATGACACCAGGGTGGAAATCTTGGATCCATTGTAGTCAAGGGGAGTTTTACCACTGATTTTCAGTGGGAGCAGGATTTTACCCCAGGAAAATCAGAATTTCCCAAGTTTAGAGTAGGAATCTCTTTGCATGGTGTCAATGGCTTCAAAGAGGTCAAGTTACCATGATCTAGAATATAAATTAATATATGTTGTAGGAAAGTGTTGGGTTTTTGCTCTTGACACAACAGGTATTATGTGAAGTAACCACATGGGAACAGAAGGGACCAATAACTGTCTACTAGCTACATACAACATGCAATGCCTAGCTAAATATACATGCATGCTTTAGCGGAGTTCTGGTGGCTCACAAACTGTTTAAAGAGCTGCTACCCAATTCCTGTACATTACAGTAAGTAGCCATTAAAATCAACAGTGGTCTCAGCACTGGTCATTTGTGCTCATGAAGACTGAAAACCATTCTTCACCTCCCAAATCCCAGTTTGAGTGAATCTCCATTTTTATTATTTTTAAAGTAAATCCCATCCTTTTCCTTGAAAATGGACCCTTAATTGCTAGAACTGAAAGTTCGTCCCTGTTTTTCTCAAAAGATCATGCCCCAATGCCCTACAACCACCCAGTACTGGCCTCTGGAATACTTGATAGTCCTCTGCTCTGAGCAAAGATCACAGATCAGTTTATGACCATGAAGTCATGCTGTGAAAACTGGCATTAGGATTCCCTGCACATTCCCTCTCCCTGCAGGTACATTGATCCCTCAGATGAGCAGTCGGTATGACCTGTGGCAATAACAAAAAGGTGACTTAATACCACCTGAAACTATGTGTTCTATAAGTGTGAGTTCAAGGGACTCCAGCTTTTTTAATCCCAGCTGTGGCACTGTCTGTCCTTGTGGATTTTGTTAAATCACTTAAACTCTTTGTCTTAATTTCTCCATTGGTAAAATATGGATAATATTCTTACCAAATGCAAGCAAAAGCTTCTGGCAGCTGAGGCCGAGCAGTGACAGGCCCCTAACTAACTAGAACAATTATCCATGCAACTTTAGTTTTAAAGTACTGGTGTCACCAAATAAATCTCAATACAAACATCTTGGCTTCACTTCTTATTCAGGAGGCCTGAAGAAACTCCACTCTACAGCACACCTTTATAGAGAATTGGTTAAGCTTAGCTGTGCCTTAGAGAATCACTTGCTAACCTTCCCCCAAAATCCTCAGGCTAGCCCTGTGCATTGTGGTATGACTGCATTAGAAAGCAGTCTGTTGTAGTTTTGAGGAATAACTCACTTTTCCACAGAGCCACCCAAAATGCAAAGACTGCTTTGAACTGACCTCTTTTTATATAGGTAGTGGGAAC
Organism: Mesoclemmys tuberculata; assembly: GCA_007922155.1. Lineage (NCBI taxonomy): Eukaryota > Metazoa > Chordata > Testudines > Chelidae > Mesoclemmys > Mesoclemmys tuberculata. The sequence continues at coordinate 3,649,087 of ML675606.1, forward strand.
TTTGTGATATTACTGCTAGAAGTATCACTTCTAAAACATTGTGCTCTCTTAGTGAGTCATCTGGGTTTGGTTTGGTTTTTTAATGGGCAGTAATTTTGGGAAAGATGGATTTAATTACCCTGGTAGACACTAAAATCAGAGGTACCAAAAATCAGAAGGTCAAAAACACTTGATCTAGGTCCTTGCTAATGTGTGTTCACTATCTCATATAATCTCCTATTTCATCTTTGTCAAAAATCTTTGCAGTTCTGATTTCATTTTGTCAAAGTAAATACATTATTAATAGTAATGGAGTAGAATAATATTTTTCTTTTCTATGTCTTCTGATTGTAAGCATCTCCAGCACACTTGACAGCTGAGGGACAATGTATTGATTTCTTCTTTAGTTTCAGCTGTAAGACTGCAAGGCTGTGAGTCAGCCAACCATTTGCCAATTCAAGATGAGTTGCTACCATGTAAGACGTGAGTTTTCTTTCTCTCTGACGGGACTATTCTTCAGGCAAACTTAATAATGTATTGGCAAATTTTAAAAGCTACTCTAATGCTACTGAACTGCTCTGTATATATTAACACACAAATCCTTTGTTTTACATTCAGGCTGGGACACAACCAATTGAATATTGAATTAATTTCCTTTATTTTTGCAGATAAGAGAAAATAACTGAATGGGTATAATGCATTGCAACAATCTTTAAAGCCACAATGAGGCTTTGCATAAGTATCTTGTAATAGACTATATTTGCTAACTGCAACACAGATTGTAGGTGATGCCACATGTCCTCTTCAACTTCTGCCACAGACTTGATGTGTGGCCTTGGACAAGTCGTAATGGTGTTGTGAAGAGAAGAGGGGGCCAAGAGCTATTGCACTGCACAGAGAGTAGTTGAGAGGATGAGGTACTGTTATGAGAAATCCTGTGTAGGAAGGGGAAGTGGAAACAATGAAAAGCCTTCTAGGAGAAAAAAATACCCTCCAGGGAGAAGGCTTTGGGAGATGGTGCTCTGCTAAAAGAGCAAAGAACTAATTTGCAGTGCCTGGAAGTAGAGATGGAAGGTAGGGTACTTCTACATAGCCCCGGAGGGGCAGGAGAACCAATTGTTTGAATGCTTATTTGGATTTTCAGTTGGACATTTCTACCCTTCAACAGTCTCAAAAAAATTAAAGTTGACCTCATCAGAGGGCTGGGCCACAGAAGATGAAGAGGCAGGCTGTAAGATAACAGGGGGTGCTACACTGGAAGAACCCTGGCAACAGCCAAGTGGTAAGTCTCCCTGTAAAAAGCAGTCAAAGAATAAGATTGGAAGAGGACAGTGCTGTGAAACTCAAACAGGGACAGGGTGTCCGAGCATTTAACCAACTGTTGCTGTAGATTGATCAGAAATGAGTATGGGCTTATCGGTGCAGACAACAGTGAAGTTGAGTAAAAGGGACAAGAGCCAGACTGGAAAGGATCCCAGATGGAGGCAGAGAGAGGAAAACAAAACAATGGTTTTAAATGACTCCCTCAGTGAGCATATGGGTAAATAGGAGAAAAGAAACTGAGGAGACAAATGACAGGTTCTTTTCTGGAGGGGGAAAACTTGAGAATGGATTTATTTAGAGGAGAAAGAACCAGAAGAGAGAGACTTAGGGTGAAGGAGAGGGAGAAGAAGGAAGTGACCAGGCTGTTAGAGGGCAAAAGATGGCAGTAGTTAAGAGAGAATAGGATCAAGATAGGTGGAGATTTTGAAAATAGGAGAATTTATTTATTAAATATTATTAGAGCAAATATAAATCAAAGGCATAACCTTCACTTATACATATTCCCCTCAAGCTAGTGTTTTCACTTTAAAACTCATTGGGGTGAGCAGAGGGAGAATGTGAGGAACTGATATGGCAAATTCAGGAAACTGCCTGTTGAATATGCATTGGTTAGTGATAAAGAGTGAACTTGTCTATTACTCCCAAGACCCTCAACTTCCTGAAGTCTGAAGTGTCTTCCTTCAGAAAAGAGTGTGGTATAGTGAGGGCACAGGGCAGTAGGAGAGTAGTAGAAGGGTGGTATGTAAGTGCCAGAACGTTCCAGGCTTTATTTCCTGTAGACTAGCCATATTCATTAGAGCGTAATTAGGGTCATCTGACACCAATTAAGGCTCCACCCAGGTGCCTGATAAAAACCCTCTACTTCTGAGAGACAGTGTACAAGCTGAAGGAGTAGGTGTGTGGTGCCCCTGAGCAGAGGGGTGTGTGGAATTGTGAAGAGGAGCAGAACAGAGTAGAGTGGTGTGTGGAAGAGAGGTGGAGTCCTGAGGAAGGTACTGGGCTCAAGAAGCCAGAAAGGCAGAGGGGGAAAATAGCCCAGGGGAAAAATCTGCAGCTGCAAGTATGGTGCCAGCAGCACATAGTTGCTACTCATAGGGCCCCTGGGCTGGGACCTGGAGGAGCAGGCATGCCCAGGTCCCTACCCCCCTCCCTAGGGAGATGGGGTAACTGGTGACACCCTGGCCCACTATGAGAGGCAAAAGTGCGAGACCCAGTAGGGAGATGCTGGCCATTTTCCACAAGAGGTATTCTTCTTGATGCAACACCAACTTCCATGATTAAGGCCAAGGACTGGTATTAAAATGCAGTAGCCGTAGTTTAAATAGAAACAGAGCTGGAACAGCTGAAAGCCTCTGATCAAAATTAGTTTTGAGTAGGCTGGTGAAGGCTGGATTCAAATGCATTCCCAACAGAACAGCAACTAGATTAACTTCAAATTTTAGTCTCTGAGAAACACTGATTTCCCCCCCATAAATTATTATTCCTTTTGGAAAGACAAGTCTCTAGCTGTTAATGGACTGAAAAGACTGACTGTGGGTAACTGGGAAGTGAGCAAAGAAATGAAAAAAATCCTTACAATTGATACTGCTTATTTTATTAGGTATAACATATTCATGTTTTAGGATGGAAGGAGGCCCTGTATAGGTATAGTCTCTCTTGCTGCCTTTTGTAACCTTTCCAAGTATGTTAATACTATTTAAGTGTTTGTATGTATATTGTTTGTGTGTATCATTTGTGTATAAATAGTTATTTATAATGCTTGATCTTTCAATGAAAAAATGGTGACAGACTGTCTGTCAGATGTAGTGTAAGATTCTCCAAACAGCACCAAGTGAAAAAACCCTATTTGTAACTGCATTATTGTTGTGACTTCAGGTCTATTCTGTTTGTTGTATCAAATTGCGTGGTGGTTTTGTCATGGTCCTCAAATTTAAACTTGTGATTTATGTCAGAATTTTAACCTGACACTGCAGTAGTGAAAGATGTGCACTCAAAGATGTGCACTATACAAACTGCTATTATTCAAGTTTGTTTCCCAGACCTAAAGAACTTCATAAGTTCAAAAGCTTGTCTCTCTCACCAATGGAAACTGGTCCAATATAAAGGTATTACTTAACCAACCTTGTCTCTCTATCATTCAGACAAAGCTTTTGCTCTAAAACCCTTTTAGTGCCGAGTTAATACTTTCTTCAGTTTTGTGCCCTTTTCGTTATGAGGCCTGTTACCTTCCTAAACAATTTGTTGGAATCCACCTTCTCTATCCCCCTTAGAATTGTACTTCAAAATTGATGTTCTCCTAATGTTAATATTTTATAGATGGCAACCCTGATGTCTGTAATGCTCCAGCTGCACATGCTTCAACATCTAAGGATTTTGCCATCCTACTGGTATTTGTTTAAGTAACGCTTCCAGTTTTCCAGGGTCCTGGTAGTATGGAACCCCAGTATGTGTGATTTAAGTAGCCTGGTGGATGGTGCCATAATCTGTTGGTGTTTTCTGCTTTGTTTCTTTCTCTTTCTATTTTGTTTCCGTTGTTTTCTGTTTCTGTTTCCTGATTACTGCTAGAAATTGGACTCACTTTTAAAGTTTCTCTGTCTTCTCTCTCCACATCTATTTACTTTTCTAGTAGCATAAATCCATGTAGATAATTTGTGAACAGACAAGACCTAAACTCACCAAATAAATTTGCAGTGAATTGTTCCATGAGTGTTACTGTGTATGATTCTAAAAATACAAAAACTTAATAAAATGCTGTAAGGCAAATTATAGAATTAAGGGAGAAACACTGGTGTGTTGTACAGAAAAAAATGCCACCAGCTCTAAACCAAGCCCTTTAGTTAGATACTGCCGACTTTTATCTTACAAACAAGACTATTGTAAGCCAGTCAGTATTGGAATGATCAATCCTAAAAGATATTGCTTATGTTCCAGACAATATGCAATAAACAACATCAAGCACTACTCACTTTTAAAATTTAACAAAAATAAAAGAAACCCTAAAAATAATCCTTTCCTTTGAAAGTTACTTTCTTTTAATCATAATACTATGCAGAAATAACCTTATACACTGTTTTCACCAGCATATCCTGATGTGATTCATATTTCATACAGTACAACAGTGATCAATGACCATTCATAATATTAATGCCAATATGATAAAATTGCAATAAATCTTACAAGGTATGTCATGTAAGGTGTCAGTGGAGAGGTTATGATTTGCTAAATATGATAAGCTTATCTTTATGTATATCATCTTTGTACAGTAAGTTGTGAACTGGTGTGTAGCTGTGTCACCTCAATCTCTCACTCCTGGGCCCTGACTTACTGTTTTGCAGTGTGCACCACCCACTCCTGGTTGGCCTGTGTCCAGCCTACTGTGAGTAACCGGTCCCTGGCCCAGTGAAGGAGTGCTTCTGGCCAGCTGTTTATGGGATTGACACAAAGCAAACACCCTCAGCCCCAGATGCAGCATGGGGAACTGCCCTCTCACAGGGTTCAGAGCTGTTTTCAGATGACTACCCTAGACACATACAGGTCACAATCACTATACATAAAGGAATTTTTTTTTTTGTAACTCAAATACTGTTTGCTTATCTAACCTAATATTACCTCAATGAAAAAGGTTGTGGCTTTAGAGTCAATATTTTTGTTACTTTTCTGAACCCAGTAAAATAATCTCCTAATTGTTCAAATGCACTGACATTTATCTGATATGCTAACTTTCCACTGGGCATCTGAAAAAAAATCCAGCAATGAGTTAGCTTGAACTCCCTTCCCCCCTCCGGGGGGGGGGGGGGGAAATCACATCACTGTGGAAGGAAGGGATGAGAAAGAGAAGGGATAGAAAAGCAAGAAGTTTTGTGCTGGTGAGGGAGTGGCACTGTTTGTAAAAGAAAGCATAGAGTCAAATAGAGTAAAAATCTTAAATGAATTCAACTATACCATAAACTCTTTCTATGGATAAATATTCCATGCTTGGATAATCAAAATATAGCATTAGGGATATATGGACCACCTGATCAGTATAGTATTGATGCTTGTGAAATGCTTCAGGAGAGTAGAGATGCTATAAAAATAGAAAACTCAGTAATAAGGAGGGATATCAGCAGCATATTGATTGAGTACACATAACCTCAGGAATTAGATCTAGAGAAAGTTATTTGACACCATAAATGGCTGCTTCTTGGAGCAGCTAGTCCTGGAACCCACAGGGGAAGAGGCAATTCTTGTTTTAGCTGTAAGTGGAACACAGGATCTTTTTCAAGAGGTGAATATAGCTGTTACCGCCTGGTAAAAGCAACCATCATATGATTAAATTAAACATCCCTGAGGGAGAAAAAATACCAAAGACGACCACCATAGTAGTATTTCACTTCAGAAAGGGGATGTGATGGGGTTTTCATCAACACAAGGTCTAAAGCAGTAAATTAGCCCAATTTACCTATAGGCCACATCTGGAAGAGAGCTGGGGTAGGCTATAACCTAATTTGCTGATGAAGTGCATCCAGGGAAAGAGATGAGCCAAAGTTATAAAGCCATAAAACTGACAACAGAAGGGGGCTGAGGGGAAGCAGTGTACAGTTACTCCTCCCTGGGAGGAGGGAGTTTCAGCTGATACAAACCAGGGGGAACCAGAAGCTGTAGGAAGGAGTCCAGGGAAGGAACAACAAGGGCTGAGGGAAAGCACACCACAGTTGCCAAGTATTTGGTCTAAGGACTGGACCCTGGAGTAGTGGGCAGGCCTGGGTTCCCCTACAAGGACAGTGTTGGAAAAGACTGTTTGAGACTGTGTGGAAGAACTTTGGGTAACCCCCGGAAGGGGAAACCACTTAGGACCCAACCAGAGGGCCAAGTCACAAAAAGGAGGCCACAGAATGAGAGAGGATGGGTGAAGACACCGCCAAAGTATGGTGAAATGCCTGGTAGGGCTAATCCCCAGGACAAATCCCCAGGACAGTCAGGAGGAGGTACTCCCTACGGTTATTGGACCCTCTTACACAAAAATGAAGAAGTCAGTTAAATGGAATTAACATGTACAGTCACAAAGGTGAAATGACTGAAATCTATATGAAAATATTTTTAAAACACCATAAAAGCAGCTCAAATTAAATGCATACCCCAAATTTAAAAACATAGTAAAAGGAACAAAAAAGTGCTGACATGGCTAAACAACAAAGTTAAAGTAGTGGTTCTCAACCTATTTACCATTGTGAGCCACATATGCAGCTCTTCATGTGTTGTGTGCTGCTTCCGCACTTTATATACACTACTTGTATGGCCTTGATGTCACATGGGCCACAGCTGTGTGCTGATTGAGCCACAGATTGAGAACCACTGGGTTAAAGGCAAAAAGGCATCCCTTGAAAATAGGAAGTTAAAGCCTACTGAGAAAAATAGAAAGGAACAAACTCTGGCAAATCAATGGTAAAAGTTTAATTGGGCAGGAGAAAAAAAAATTGCTGTTAATTTTTGAGTCTTTGGCTAGCTGCTCTTGAAATTCTTTTAAGTCCATCAGAAGCAGGAAGTCTGCCAAACAATCAGTGGGGACACTGGATGATTTAGGTACTAAAGGATCACTCAAGGAAGGCCACTGCAGAGAAGCTAAATGAATTCTTTTCAGAAGTCTTCACTGCAGAAGATGTGAAGGAGATTGCCACATCCGAGCCATTCTTTTAACTGACTTTCTAAAAAACTGTCCCAGACTGAGGTGTTAATAAGGAGGCTTTGGAACAAAGTGATAAATTGAACAGCAATAAGTCATCAGGACCAGGTGTTATTCACCCAGGAGTTCTGAAGGAACTCAGATATGAAACTGCAGAATTACTAACTGTGCTATGTAACCTATCATTTAAATCAGTTTCTGGACCAGATGACTGGAAGGTAGCTAATGTGACATTTTTTAAAAAAAGCTTCCTGGCAACTGCAGCCTAACTTCAGTACCAGTAAATTGGTTGAAATTATAGTAAAGAACAGAATTATTAGCCACACAAATGAACATAATGTTTTTGGAAAGAGTCAAGATGACTTTCATAAAGGGAAATCATTCCTCACCTGTTTATTAAAATTCATGGAGGGGGTGAACAAACATGCAGATAAGGGTGATCTAATGGATGCAGTGTACTTGGATTTTCAGAAACCTTTTGGCAAGGTCCCTCACAAAGACTCCTCACCAAAGTAAACAGTCATGGGATAAGAAGGAAGGTCCTCTCATAGATTAGAAACTGGTTAAGATGGAAAACAAAAGGGAGGAATAAATGATCAGTTTTCAGAATGGAGAGAGGTAAATAGTTGTCCCTTGAGAGATCTGTTCTGGGACCACTGCTGTCCAACATATTTATAAATTATCTTGAAAAAGGGGCAAGCACTGAGATGGCAAAATTTGCAGAAGATACAAAATTACTCAAGATAGTGAAGTCCAAAGTAGACTGTGAAGAGTTACAAAGGGATCTCATACAACTAGGTGACTGGGAAACAAAATGGCAGATGAAATTCAGTGTTGATATTGCAAAGTAATGCACATTGGAAAAGAGAATCCCAACTATACATAAAATATTATGAGGTCTAAATTAGCTGTTACAACTCAAGAAAATGTTTTGGAGTCCTTGTGGATAGTTCTCTGGAAATATCCGCTCAGTGCACATCAGCATTCAAAAAAGTTAATAGAATGTTAGGAACCATTAGGAAATGGATGGATAAGATGACAGAAAATATCATAATGCCACTATATAGATCTATGATGCATTCACACTTTGAATACTAAAAAAAGATATACTAGAATTTGAAAAGGGCAAGAAAATCAATGGTATGGATTAGCTTCCATATGAAAAGAAATTAAAAAGACTAGGACTTTTCAGCTTAGAAAAGAGAGGAATAATAGGGGATATATGATAGACTCTTAAAATAATGAATGGTGTGGAGAAATTGAATAAGGAAATGTTATTTACTCCTTCATAGAATGCAAACCTGGGGTCATCCAATGAAATTAATAGGCAGCAGGTTTAACACAAATAAAGGAAGTATTTCTTCATACAATAGACATTCAACCTGTAGAACTTGTTGCAAGCAGATGTTGTGAAGGCCAAAACTATAATGGGGTTTAAAAAGAGGACTGTATAAGTTCATGGAGGATAGGTCCACAAATGGCTATTGACCAAGATGGTCAGGGATGGAACCCCATGCTCTGAGTGTTCCTAGCCTCTGATTTTCAGAAGTTGGGTGTGGACAACAGGGGATAGATCACTTGATGATTGCCTGTTCTGTTAATTCCCTGTGAAGCACCTGACATTGGCCACTGTGGGAAGACAGAATACTGGACTAGATGGACTATTGGTCTGACCCATTATGGCCATTGTTATGTTCTTGTAATGGGGGCAGGTAATGTAAGCAATGAAATGAAAATGGCACCTATTTAAATGTGTGAATGTCTGCGTGCATGAGTGTGTGTGTTTATTAAAAGAATAAAAAAGATGAAAGTCTAGTTCTTAACTTAAATCAGACTATATTAGGAGTAATTCTACCCAATTCTTAGACTGGTGTAAACAGTGCTTGACTAGAATCTGGCTCTACAAAGGAAAGTGGAAGCGCAGATAGCTCCTGTACTATGCTTACATGGGTTTGGCACTACTATTCATGGCTTCTATTGCATTAGGTGTGATGCAGCCTCTATGTGGTGAGTAATTGTAAATGAATTAGTAAATTCTAAGGCCAGAAGGGACCACTCTGATCATCTAGTCTGACTTCTGTCATAACACAGGCCATAAGATATCTCTGAATTAATTCTTGGTTGAACTAGAGCATATGTTTTAGATAAACATCCAGTCTTGATTTTAAAATGTAGTCCACTCTAAATTTGGCTCTACTGTCCCCTTCTATCTCCAAAATTTCTATGCATGCCTAGGCTCTGGTATTCTCTGTGGAACTTTCCAAGGGCCCATCCACATCTTTAGCAGTTGAAGGAAATAAGGTTGCACATGTGTAACTGATCAGAACTTGGCCCTGCAGCTAAAATGTAGGCAACAATTCTGTTGATGGATGTGCAAGCCAAAAATGAAATCCAGCTCAGAGTTTGTTAACTGAGCTAAAGCTGCAGGGCTAAAAAAAAATAAAGTCATCTTCGTCAAGAAAATGAGAGCTAGGGAGCAGATTTGTTGACTAAGAAGGTGACAGTCATTTTTCTGATTACACTAACCCTGACAGAAATATTGTAACTCTGATCTCCTGAAGGGATTCCAAGAAATCTGAAACCCTCATGAAAAAGTTTTTTTCATATATACAAGGTACTAATGATTGTTGTGCATTTTAATAAGGCTTTAATCAACTGGAAGATTCAAATACTAGAAGATTGATAAGTATGAGAATACTGAGCTAACTAATATTTCCATAACAGCTATGATTCTCCTTTAATGGTTTCCATGAAAATGTGATCATTTTCGTTAAATAATACTCCTTCTGCTGCCTACTAAAAGAGTTAGGCACTTAAATCCTTTGCAGATCTGGGTCTAACTCCAATTAATTTCAGTAGAAGTTGGGTGTCTTTAGTTCTTCAGTGCAAGTGGCAGAAGTCTGTGCTTCGGTGCTGAAACCCACTGATGATCTATGAGTTATTCCATCCCTTCTTCGACAAGGCATCTTTTTGTCTGTCTAACGTGAGATGCACTTGAAAAATGGGAGCCCAGTGGAAACTGAAGTCCAGTTTGGATACTCAGCAGCACTGAAAATTAGGCCTACTTATAGTAACCCCCTTTTTCTGGGTTACTTGGGACCAAACAACATGCACTGGTGTGCAAGGGCGCCCAAGGTTGCTGACAACAAAGGAGATCTTGAGTATACGAGTGATGATGGAGGATAGGTGGGAATCTTCTAGCCACCCCCCTGCTGCCATCCCTTTACTCCTAAAGGAATTTAAAATTGGTGGTATCTCCACCTGGCTGGCCCTGGCACTCGCTCAATAGCAGGCCTGGGGAGCTTCCATGACTAAACCTAGTCTCACAATTATTATAGTCTGTGACATAGGTCTAACTCAACAATTGTGCAAACTAAACATCCAATATACTTGAATTAGAGTTAACACACCTTTACCTAACAAATTAAGGAAATATGGCAGAACAGACTGAAATTAAACATCAACACTATTTTAAATCCACAGGGGCAATTGAATAAATCAATTAATAAAAATAGTATACAGTAATAAATGAAACTTGTCTAACTGGCATCTACACTGCCACTATTTACCTCACCCCTGGAGTGTACACTCCCCTAGAGTTCAGAGCTCTAACCACTTGCTTGCATGGGCACGCTTGAAGATCTGAAGACGGAGACAGCACTCTGTTGGTTCAGTGTATCAGTTCAGCCCAGGTATCAAGCTGGAGATTTGAAGTTGGCCCAACCAAATGTCTGCAGTTTTGGCCCTGCTTGAAGAGACTCTCTCTCTCTGCTTCTCAGGCCCAGTCAAAGTTCTCTTCTGTACCCCTTCCTTTACAAGCCATAGTCTAGTCTAGGTCTTTGTCAAGATAAATGCTCTCCTCCTCACCTTTTTTCTTTCCTTACTGATTAGCCCTTGATAGAGAACTTATGTTTAAACTTTTCATTTACATTTAAATTAAATCATTTAAACTGAGGCAAACTCATTACTGGTTTCCAAAGCAAGAGACCTGCATTGTTCAGAGTCTGGGGAAATCCAATATTAATACACAACATTACATAGGTCACCTTTGGGTAGGAATTATTGTACAGCAAAAAAACTTCAATTCAATGGTTCTAGAATCAACCAGAGATTCACTGTGTTGAGGGGGAAAAAAAAAAAAAGCTGAATATTCTGAGCTCCCTGGAAGAGATGTTATTGCATTTTATTAGCCAGGACAGAAAGATCAGAACAATTTTATTAACAATTTATAGGCCTAACATTAAAGATTCTGCAATTCTTTTCTCCACAATTGGATTAATTTTTTCCTTCCTTAACTCCAGTTTGGAAACAGAGGTTTTTCATGGGAGTTCACTTTGAGACCTATGCCAAGTTTAATTCAGCCCCCTTCTGCATATGCATTATGACAGACTCCTTAATTACATCATCATAGACTACTTTTACTCATTCAGTGAACAGGATGGACAATTCTTTTTGAATAAAGAGCTATTCAATGTTTTCTTTTTTTCATTGTGTGGCCCTATGCTGTATTTACTGTACACGATTCATAAACTTAACTGAAAAGAGAATTAGTAATTTCCTCAAGGGTTCTTCTTTGGCATCCATCACTGTAGTATCTAAGTGCTTCACAGACATTTGAAAATTTATTTGCACAACACATCTGTGAGAAAAGGGAATATTACTCGCATTTTACAGAAAGGGAGGTGAGGCAAAGAGAAATTAATGTGACCCCTATCTGAGATGCCTAGGACCTGATTTTTCACAGTATTCACCATTATATAGTACTTTATATCAAAGCATGGCTCTAGTTGACTTCAGTTGCAGCTGTGAGTGCTCAGCACTTCTACAAATCAGACTTCTGGGTCTCAAATTGTGCACCCAGAAAAGGTGGTTGTAATAGAATAAACAGAGCTATTGCTTCCACATAGTGTTACACAGTGCCTTGCTGCCACACTGCAATTACTGTATAATTCTGCTGGTGTCAGGTAAAAAGGTATTATTTTCTGAACAACATTGGGCTGCCAAAATTTCTACATCAATGGGCAATACATGAAACATTCCCTAGGTAAAATACTTTGTGCCAATTCCCACATCTGCCTCCCGGGCACCTCAACAAAAAAACCCTCAATTAGTTCCATGCTTGGGTTACATCACTGTTACATAGCCTTGAAAAAGTAAAGCAATCCTTACTAGGGACAGAGTGAGAAACTTTATTTTAAAAAAGAAATAAAAGTTGAGATTGTCCTTTACGGAATTAAGAAGCTAGTTTGATTATGGTAGTCTTCTATGATCTCATTCTAGCATATCAGTGCTTCTTTGAAGGAACTAAACTACAGTCTCTTTCAGCCCTTCAAATGGGATACAATTTAGTATGTTTTAAGAGTGAGAGCAGGAGAGTGAAAGACTAGGCTTTAATGTATTCTGAAGCAATTAACCTAAAAGAACATTAGTACTGCAAAGTACTGTGGTTAGCACTGAACAGAGATTTCATTAAAGAGTATGCCACAGAATGGAGTGAATGTTCCTTGTCCAGTTACTACAGCCTCAAATTGAACAAGTAGTCTTAGTTTTTCAGGTCATTTCCAAGCTTTCAGATGACTTAAGAGTAACATGGATGCCAAAGTGTATGTCTTTTCTGAAGTCACTCAAGAATGAATGTGGTTCTTTACGGTGTTGTAAATGAAAATGAACAAAATTGGAAAAACGGGTTTTCATCATGGTTCTTTTATAAAGACACAAATTAGCCTCAGTTGTTTAGACATGATTATTTTCCCCTTGCTTTCAGTTTGGGAGAATAAATTTTTTTAAGTTATTAAAGCCTTGGCATTATTTACCTTCTATTTATTTTGTGAAATATGGTTTTGAAGCAGAAACTAAGCTTTCCTCTTACTAGTATACTGTTTAGTATAGGACAGTATGACCAGTATTCCTCGTCTCCTGGTAAGTCCTTTGGCTCCTTCCCTTGTGTCTGTCCACTGTAGCCTGAAGGCAACGTAACCTTCAAGGATGGGATACCTCAGTCCATGCCCTTTTGACCAATACTGAGGAGGGAAGGGGGTAAGTACTGAAACTCTTTATTCTTCAGCACCTCTGAGGGTATGTCTGCACTGCAATTAGATGCCTATAGCCAGCCTGTGCCAGCTGAACTGGGCTTGTGGGGCTCAGCCTACGGAGCTATTTATCTGCAGTGTAAATGCTTAGGCTCGGGCTGCAGCCTGAGCTCTGGGACACTTCTTTCTTGCAGGGTTCTCCAGGTTGAGCCCAAATATCTATACCACAATTAAACAGCCCCTTAGCCCAAGCCCCACGAGCCAGAGTCAACTGGCACAGGCCAGCCACGGTCACCTAATTGTAGTGTAAACCTACTCTCCCTCAGAGGTTGCAGTTCACTCTTTTTTCCAGGGATATCTGTGTGGGCAGGGATCAGGTTAGGGGCAGGCAGCCCTGGCCACTGCCTGGGGTGCCGTGTTTGAGGGGTTACTGGCATAGTCAAGTAAAGCTGAGGCTGGAATCCAACACAATGTGCAAAGGCTGGCAAATCAGATCACTGATTTTAAATTTCTGGTCTCACTTGTGGTTTGGCATGATATCCTGTTTCAGGTAAATGCTGTAAGCAAGGCATTACAAACTGAGTTGATGGACATTGTGACCACTACTACTTTGACGAGAAGCTGCCTTGATTTTGTTTTGACCTACAGAGACAATGGATTTGAAGATGCTTTCACTGCTGCCAAAGAAATGGCAGAAAACTTAGGAGATAAGCCTGTCTTCAAGGAAACTCATATTCATTGGAATAAAACACACTTTGGTTACAGGAGCAGAGATGGGAAGCTCTGAGAAAAATTCAAGAGGGAGTATTTTTGCTCACTCATTCACACTGCTCAAACATCTATTGAAGAAAGGTTTGGACAAATGAAGCACCACGAAAAGACCTGACATTAGTAAGGTGCCGGCAGATAGGAAAGCACTGTTGAACAATTGTATGGACCTTCCCCAGATGCTGACACATGAGGGATAATCAGATGTCAATGATAAAAACCTCTATGTTGAATTGGATGACATTCATTACGTTTTGCCACATGGAAAGCACTCTCCACTCCAGGTTCTCCAATTCATTCTTGATGCAAAACATCATGGACACTTTTCCTAATGTGTGAATAGCTTTGAGGCCTCTGCTCACGCTGCCGGTCAAGTCATGAGCGGTGAGCTCAGCATTTTTAAGCTCAGGCTCATTAAGACATATCTTCAATCGACGATGGCTGACAAGAGACTGACATCACTTGCTATTTTATTGCTTGAAAATGCCATTGAGCAGTCTTTGGATCTCTCTGATGCTGTGCTTCAGTTTGCGATGGCAAAAGCGAGAAAAATGACCTTGTGAACTAAAGGACTAGGTTTAACATTCTAAGGCGGTCACCTACCGTAACACTATTTAATGTTGGTCCACCCAGTGTTGACACAGTTCAATTTCTTGATGTTAGAACATTTCAATTATTCTTTAAATTAAAAAGTTTCTATAAGCTTAAAGGAAGTATTTTTTTTAAAAAAGGGGTTTACATATGGCATGCATAAATACAGATTTACATATCCTAGTGTGCAAAGTTATCGCCTTATCTGACAGGGAATCATGCATGAAAGTCATGCCTCAAAGTCATGAAATGGACTACAAATGCAATAAAAATAAGGTATTCAAAAGATTTTAAACAAATGGAGGTGGGGCACTGAAGATGACTCCTTGCTTGGGGCGTATTTTGACTTAGGACCAGCCTAAACTGTTTGTGAAAATACCCAAGCAATTATCTTAAACATGAGATTTACTAAAAAATGAGATACAATGACATTTCAACAAACATTTATTTTCTTTTATCTACCTATGTTCATCATTCTCACAAACTAAGCTAGATAAGATATTTTCTGCTTAGTTACAGAGTAACCTGAAAAGGAATAGCTTTTATCCCTCAAAAGCAGTCTCCTCTCGCTGGTCACTTTGGTTTCCTTGTCAGCTTCTTTTGGTGATTAGATACCAAGCCCCTGAAGCATCCAGATTTCTCTTACCAAACTCCTTTGTCTATGTCAACTTGTGTGGCCAGATCTGCCACTCTCCAGATTCATTTCCCATTGCTATTATCTATGCATTAGAGACAAAGGTCTAGACACTGTCAAAGGCATGATAACCAGGTAAATATTTTTTTTTCCAAAATATGTCCTGGACACACAGAGATCTATATTGAATTACACAAGCCTACAGGAGAGAGGGAAGGCTCTGGTGTGTGGGCAGGATAACCCCACTTTACACTTAATCTTTTTCAATTTCTGGCCAAGGCACATTAATCAACCTACAAGAACTCAAAGAAAGACAAAAAACAGAGTAAAACAAATAGAAGAACATGGGACAAGAAGCTACATGAAAGCCACAAAACAACCTGATTTGGAGGCAGTTTGGATCCAGCACAAATTCTGAGATAAACATAGCTTGTATTTGCACCTGTAACGCAGCTCTGGCCAGAAAATCTGTACGAGTAAGGATTTGCTCACGTTAAGGGTTCTCATAAATGGACCCTAAATGAAGTTTGTACTAATTACTATTAGTACTGTTAGTAGTACTAATATTTTTTAATTATTTTGTATTTCTACTATAGTAACGTTCTGGAAGCCCAGTTATGTTTGGGGCCCTGTTAAACTAGTTGTTGTACAAACACGAAAGTAGACATGATCCCTGCCATGTAGCTCTCACAATCCAAGACGACAAGTGACTTGACTGCGTGGGAGAGAAGGAAACTCTAAGTTGTATATATTGACAATAGCTTTATTCACAACCCTAGCTATCTTTTTTGGCAGATTTCTTGCAGATGTTTCAAGAAAATCAAGTGTTGAGGAAAGTGTTACAGATCAGTTCAGGGATGGCATTCCATGCATCAGGAAGGAAACTGAAAGATATTGTTGGGGGATGTGGACAAGTGTGTCAAAACTCCTCTTTATAACTTGGGAGGAGTATTGTGTTTGTGTATGAATATCATTGAGCCTGTCTATGTGTATGAATACACACACCCATAGATGAAGGATGGATGGAAAATGACAAAAAGATGAGCAGCAATGATGGCACGTAACTCATTTGTTCTTGGTTGTTTGTTCGGGTGGTTTTTTTGGTTTTTTGGTTTGGTTTTTTTTTTTTTTTTTTTTTTTTTTTTTACAGTCCTTGAGTGGGGAGGCTACAGTCAAAAGGAGTCATGGAACACCTATGTTGTCAAGATGGATTTACAGAGAAGGAGGGAGGGAGTTCCAGCCCTTAGAGTGGGACCACATGAAATACTGTATACATTTCTTGGGGCAAAGAGCCTCTTTTGGGTATTTATGGGACATGGTGTGGATCCTTGAGCTCCTGCCTCTGTGTGTGTGTGTTAAATACATAGGTTGATGTACATTTGCAGTTAGTGACATTAAAGATACACAACTTTGATGGTATAGCTGTTAGGTCTCTTTTGGCAAGGACCTCGGGAAGGAGCCCAAGTAAACATAACGCCAGAGGCTAGGGTTTGTCTGGAAATATTGTGGACCTCTGGAGCTAAAGGGGGATGAAAAGAACTAGTCAGAGGGCTGTAGAGGAATCCTGGAGTAAAGGAAAAGAATAAATATTGTGTGCCTTGATACAGGGAAGTAAGAAGTACACTGAAAGAGGTGGGACTAAAGGTGACTTAGCCAGTCACTGAATTCACGGAAGAAGCCTGGAAGGTATTGGATGCTAGATGGAATCATGAAGTCCAAGGGGAAACTGAGGCAAACAGTGAGTTTTGTTACACCTCACTATAAATCAGGATCCAATTCTGGTCCTATTATAAGTTTGCCATTTCTGCAATGGGACTAATATGTAATTAGGCCATAGACTGTTGCATGTGTAGTAAGAGAAACTATGCAAGGAATTCTATTAACTGCTGAGTAAACAACTAGGCAGAAGTCTATAAGTTTTACAGTAGTTCTGCACTGGTGTTAAATTGGGTGCATAATAGCAAACAGCAGGAATTCTTTGTTCTTAGAAAAAAAGGTGAACATGAAATGTTCATATGAATGTGAAATATATTTCATTGGTTTTGTAGGTTCTCATGTTCTCTCATACATAAAATTCCTGTTCAGCATGCTCACATAAGCATTTCCATCAGAATTGTTTAAAAGAATTACAATTCATTAATATTAGAGCCCTAATTTGAACATTGTCCAAAAGCTACTACAAGTTTGTTCTTTTGCTCCTCTCTCCATACCCGGTGCCCCTGTTTCAGTAGCAGCACTTTATTACGCTTTATGGCACAACGTCTTGGAGAAGTTCATGTAGACTTTTGATAATCTGCTGGAAGCAAATTAGGTATTGATAAAATTGGGTCTGACCTAGTTCAGTAATAGTACATTTTTCTAGCAGTACATATTCTAGTTTATGCACACAAGGTCTGCTCTCTAAGTGTGTGTGTGAGTGTAATGTCCCTTTGGACATTTCTGCAGGAGCTACATTTAATATTCCAAACATCTGACCAGCTTCCAACAGGTTCAATATTTTTTCTAAAAACAGACAGTACATCATTCCAACCTCTTCATTCCCAAAATGAAACTGATCCAATGCTTGAGAAGAGCAATATTTATTTCTGTCCCAGTGCCATGTCTACATTTTGATAATTCAGAACCATGAAGGATTAGAAACAGGAGCGTTATAATAGGAGGCAAAAGTGACCCTCTAGCTTCTATCCCAGAAGATGCCAAAATGTCAACCTTGTATGACATGGCTGGAGCACCAACTACTTGTAGACCTTTCAAGTGCCATAATGGGTTTCCTGGATGGGGGGGGTGGGTGGAGGAGGGAAAATGTTTGTCTGCAGCATCTACTGATTTGATCTCCAACCCACCACCTAATTGTCCCTAACTATACCCTTCTGGAGAGGGGAGGTGTTGGAAGGGCATATCCCCAGCATATTTCAAAACAAAGCCCAAACCCAGTTTACTACTGATCTTTTCATGATGCCTTCAGGCTTGCTTCCCAAGCAGTCTTTTATTTGTGCATCACTCACTCGTTTGGTCTAACTGCCCCTTTTTGGTGGCTCTTATGGCTAGCATGCTCTCCACATCTCTATATAAAGCTTTAGGACTGCAGTAGCCCTGTAGTCAACATTTTCACAAATGGTAGCCTGAAAGTCTTTAAGTCCATATTTAGCTACAGTGAGGCATGGTATTCAAAGGTGGTGAGCATTCAGCAGTTACCATTAATTTTGCAAATCAGGCCATTTCATTAGATGCATATTATATACTTGCAGCAACATTTTCAAAAGCTCCTAAGGGACTTAGGAACTTAAGTGACACTGACTTTCAATGGGATTTATGTTCCTAAGGCATTTAAGAGCTTTGGAAAAATTTTACTTTTGGAGTCCAACTTTCATCACTCACTTCTGAAAATCTCACAATGTATAATATATGGCAGTGCATTCTGGTTTTTGTGCTACTGCCACTCTGGAATCATGTGCACATCCAGACTGCAGTTTTCCTGAAAAGATAACACTAACTTTGGAAGTTGGATTTTTCTCTCTATTTTTCCTATATATATATATCCAAATGATTGGATTTTGGTATCAGTGTCTGGTTCCTCTCCCAGGTTAAGGCACAATTTGCAGTGGCAATAAAAAGGATGAGCTGGAGGATGTATTTTCAAGGTAACTGTCTCTTAAATCCAGTCTGATTGTCATAGAGCATGTGAAATCAGCTGCATGGCCAGCTATCTCTGCTGAATCATGTAAAAACACAAAGAAATTAGGTCCCAGATTTTTCCTTAATTTTTTATCCTAATTAGTTTTATTGGAAGAAGTAGATACAAAGTTCTAAAATATATCACACATTGAGTGTAAAATTCTTGAGCTTGTGCAACAGAAGCTTCCTATTGCAGCCAAAAAGTGAAAGAGGAATGGGAAGTAGCTCTGAGAAGGGCTAGAAGATATTACACTAGAACACACCATTATAAATATTTGAGTAACAAAATCAGAAAAGAAAAATATGTCATTTTGGTGTGAACAGCAGTAACCCATGTCTTGCTTCTGGATATATAATATCCTTTCTTTCCTGCTCATTAGTGTTCCAGGCCCAGGGTTTGAAAAAAATTCTCTAATCATTTGGAGACAATAAATCTTGCAGCTTTTTCTTAGTGTAACATTGTCATAGGTCTCAAGTAATTTTTTACTAGCTATACACAAACATGTAGGATCTGGCTACAATACAGCTGCTCTGACTGGGTTCTGATACTTTGTGAAACCTAAAACATGGTGAGCTCCACTAGAATGCACAAAGTATTTAAAAGGATACAGCCCTATTCCTAGACACTACAATGTGTTGTGGGGATAAATATATTAAAGTTTTTGAGGTTTCAAGATACTACTGTAATGAGGACATATAGACAGAGCTTGATCAGGGTCTTGGTTTGTTTGGGGATTCAGCTGTGTGTTGATGAAAATCCAGGCAATTACCTTATAGTACTGTCCTGTATTTAAAGTTATTTTTAAAATGGATATGATATTGACACCAAAGTTACAAGACTTGTGAAAGTGGAGGAATCTAGTGACTATCTTCAGAATGATGTACAGTCTATAACAAAGCAGTGAACATTACAAATTTAAATGAACTTCTAAAAATTGAAGTACTTTGTTCATTGAAGAGAATGCTTTAATGTACAGGAAAATATTCAAGTGGAAATGAAACAGTTTTGGGATTTAAAAATTTTCTGAGTTATGACCCTTTTGTGAATTACTAGCTTTATTAGAAAATAAATAGTCTGATCATTTTATCAAATTGATTGTTTAAAGGAATGTTTTAAGGATATCAATTAAGAGTCATGTTTTCTCAGTTAATTTTGTTCCCTGACAGGAAATGACTTATAATTTATTTCTTCTTAATTTGGATTAAAACTATTTCAAGGAAACATTAATATGCTCCAAGATTCATCAAAAAAAGCACAACATGAGAAGATGTAAATATAAGATTTTAAAATTGGAGGATTAGATGGAGCCTTTCTAGGTACAGATCTAATTTAAGGGTGATGTGTAAAGGTTTTCCCTTGGAATAGCCTGAAAATTACTTGTGATTGAATCACAATTCCTCCCCCGTTCCTTTTTTGCTTCATAGGGGAATTAAGTTACTGTCCTTGAACAGGTTTAGCTTATTTCCCCACCTCACTTAGCCAACAGCTCTGGCTGGTGGAGGGTAAGGAGGAAATATACCCAAAGCTCTGCCTTTTCCTGCTCGCTTGCTTTCCTCATTCCTATAACCTGGATTCAGATTGATCAAGCACAGGGCTGGTAAGGGTGAGGTGCATGCAGTCCCTTACTTCCTTGCTCATCCAAGACAGACATGTTCCTAGTATTTGTTAGAGTGGGGTGGGAATAGCAATGTTCCTCCCTACCATACTAAAAGTGCCCAATTGTGATAAATGTCAGTGTTTTGCATCATCCTAATCTAAACCTTTCAAATATCAGGTTTTGGCCCCAGGCCCAATATGATGATATTGATGTAGTGACTGATCTTGCAAAAAAAAAATCCTTTCACTTGGTAGAGTTTTAGTTATCAGTAAAACTGTTAGTCAACAATTTAGATATAGATAATGATGCTTTTTAGAAATAATCAGATTATGTATAGATGTCATCTATACATGGACTATTTTATCTTTGCAATGTCATAACAGAGTTTAAAGAATGTTTGGTGGGTTTTTTTATATTGTAATAGCTACATGTGGATTTAAGTGAAAGCTGAACGTGTAAGGCTACATTATTTTGCAGTTGACTTTTCTAAAATAAAAAAAGTTACTTAAAAAACAGAAAGTGGGGAGGAGATAATCAATGGAAGCCAAACAAATCAACTCCTACGCATCAGCTTGAAAATATTGCAATCAGAAAATACTAGCCTTTCCAAAGTCAAAAGAAAATAGTCTCCCTTTTCAAAAGAGATTAATGGATTGTTTCTTTTCACACTTCTTCTAGCACAATTAGTCCCATCTTTCTGTTTTCTCTATAAAGGCATAAAGCATTAAATTCACTCTTGTATGGAGTTGTAGGTAAAAAGGAGGTGTAGAATTTTTATTGCCTTTTAAGATGGTAATCAGCACTAATGGATAGTAAAGCTAAGGGAAAAAATATCAAACTGAGGTTTACTGGAAGCAAGGAGGTAAAAACAAGAGACTAAAACCTTGTATTGTTAGCTTCATGATCACCACTTTTGAGAACACTGGTAATCTCAGTGCACTACTTTGCATTGCCAAAGCAAAAGCCATCAACACAAACAATTAAAATTGCTTCAAAAATCACACATGTACATTTTGTTCAATGCTTACAGGAGAAACAGTTACAGTTTTAGATGGCACTTCTACCCTAAAATTATACCTTTAGGAAGTGCTAGAAGACTTCACTGGTAACACTTTATCCACAAGCTATGACATCTTTCAAGGAAGAAAGAAGGGCCAGATTCTGTCAGTGTTGTTCAGTAGGAGCATTTATGGAAATTCTGAAATTGTTCAAGGAACAAGGTACTATGCAACATGCATAAGGGTGATAGCTTCTGGCCCAAAGTTTCAGAGTTTAGTGAATACAGGGCAAGAAGAAAGTGAGGAGGAAATGAATGACAGGTTTTAATAATATAACAGCAATTCAACTACTTGTTAGGGTCATAGAATTTTATGGGGTTTTTTTATGGTGACTATAATAATAAACAAGTCATTAACTTTATACATCCATCCACAGATTTGTTCACATTTTTAAACAAATTCACTTCCGGCACATGCCATTTTTGTGTTAATTTTCCATGGGCATATTTTAATGATCCAATTTTTATTGGCACATCTTTGCAGCAAGTGAATTTTAGTATTCATGCTGGCCTGCTCTTTAGTTTGGGAAATAAAACAATACCAAGTGACTGCCAATTACAGCTAAAGCAAGAAAATTCAGATATGGAATAGTCAGTCAGTGCATGAAACATAACATTTAAAAAATATATTAATCAAATAAAATTGAACAGCATGGCCAGAGTAGTCAAGACAGGTGCCTAAAGTTAGGCTTTTGATAGTAAAAGAGTTTTATTAAATCTGCAGGTAAAGGATTATTTTGATATTTTGTGCAGTACTGGGGTGCCTCAGGAAGAAATATCACAGTGAACAGTTAGCTAAGGACACAGGGCAGAAAATACAAGAATGATACAAAATTAAACTGAAACTGAATCAAGCAAAAACGAGAACACACACAGCCACTCCAGGAGGAATATGATGTAAATCACATATAGGGCAAAAAGAGTGCTAAGAAAAACAGAAGAGACTTTATGGACAAAATGGCAATAGATACAGATCATGGCTGCAGGGCAGACAAAGCAGTCTATAGTCCCCAGCCTTCCAACAAGTGGGGCTGTTAAGCAGTCTGGTGCCTCTGCTCCTCAGACAGGGCAGGGCAGGCAAAGGAGTCGATAGGCCCTGGCCTTCCAACAGGCTGAGCCAGCAATGTAGTCTGTAGCCCCCAGCCTTCCAATGGGCAGGGGGAGTAAAGTAGTCTACAGTCCCCAAGCCAGGCAGGGCTGGTGGAGGAGTCGTCAGCCCCTGGCCCTCAAGCAGGCAAAATAGTCTAAAGCCCCCAGCCTTACAGTCAGGCAGGGCTGGCAGAGCTCAGAGTCCTTGGGCCAGCAGTGCCGAGGAAGCCAAGCACTCCTGGGGTGGTTAGGGAAGGGGAGAAAAGTGACACAGGCCCATCTGTCTCCCCTGCATCCCAGCCCAAGGCCCTATCAGTGGCAAAGTGAGTCAGCAGGGCTCCAGCCACAATACACTGACTGAGAACACATTCAGCCACTCTCTAGTCAGCTGTCTCTGGGCTACTTCTTCCCACCCAGTCCCTAGGTACCTGCATCCAGGCATGTCCTTCCAGGTCATTGGGGCAGGCAGCAAGTGGGTATCCTGCAAGCCCCTCACCAACAACTGGTGGCAGGTCCAGAAATTCCTCAGTCTCATCCACAGAGGACAGCTCCTCCACGTCCCAAGGGTTCTTCTGGTCCACAAGGTTCAGTCCATTCCAGTGGGTCCTCTACATCAGGCAGCTCCTCTAGGTTAGGGCCAGCTGTGGCCCTCCCCAGTCACTCAGGCCTAGCACTCCAGGCAGGCTTTGGAGGCTCTATTCAGTGAGGTGGTTGCGCCAAACAACCACAGGGTCTGAGTCAGGCATAGCTTCTAGGAAGACCCATCTGCCTCCAGCAACAGCTTCCCCCTAGCCAAGCTGCTGGGCCGGCCTTTTATACTTCCCTCCCTGGCTCTAGCTCCACCCCTCTGGTTCTGGGTGGCTTAGCCTGCAGGGCCTGGTATTGTCCAGTAGGGGCGTTGCAACCCTTCCCTGGGCCTAGGCTCCGAGGAAGGCCACAGAGCCTTGTTACAGCGATCCAGTGACCAATCTCTGAATATAGAGGAATGAGAAATGAGAAGATCTGGATGTCATTTTAGGACAACACCAGAGTACAAGTAAGAATAGTCAATCAGTTAAAAAGTGGAAATGCATTAGTTCCAGCTAACATTCCAATGGAGGTTCTTAAGGCAGAGTTGAGGAATGCCATAGATATGGGAAGAAGAAAAAACACCTAACAAGTGGGACAAGAGTCATAAGGAAGCTGCAACAGAAAGGAGACCTCAGTCAATGTAAAAAAAATGAAGACGCATTCAATTCCTGTCTAACTCAAGTAAATTATTTACACATATTAGTCTAATCAGAATAAAAAAGGTGGTAGATTCAAGTTTACAACAAGTACAGGCCGGGCTCAGACAAGAGAAATCATGCAGATCAAATAGTAATCGCATGTATCCTCACAGAACTGTTGATTGAATGTCAATCCCTGTTTTCCATGAATTTTATAGATTTCCAAAAAGCCTTTTATACAGTGTATAGCACAGTTCTGAGGAGCTGGCTGCACAACAGTGGAATCCCGCAGAAATTTGTGAACATCATTCACAGTTTTTATGAAAATATGACACGTCAAGTAATACATAACAACTAACTGACTAAGTCATTTGAACAACGAGAGTTCTGTGGCACCTTAAAGACTTACAAATTTATCTAGGCATAAGCTTTCGTGGGCAGAACCCCACTTTGTCAAATCTGACGAAGTGAGTTTCTGCCCATGAAAGCTTATGCCAAAATACATTTGTTAATCTTTAATAAGGCATTTGAGCTTATTATGGGTGTAAGACAGGGATGTCTTATCTCATTCATGATCTTTGTATTGGTCATGGATTGGGTCATGAGAAATATCATAGAACACCCAAGGGGTATACAATGGACTTTCACACAGAAGCTAGAGGACCTTGACTTTGCAGATAACATCAGCTTGATGTCCTGTATACATAGACATACAAGTCATAATAAATGATCCTCAGGCCTATGCACAATTCACAGGGCTGAAAGTTGATGCTGAGAAAACTAAAAGCATGAAAATCAACATACAACGAAATCCACTTGTCAGAAATTCAGCTGGCTCCAAGTACAGTTCCCTAGAAACCCGATGAGCTCAGCTGGATCCAATAAACCCTTACTAGGTGGCCATGCTTCCTGACAGGACAGATGGGCTAGCAGATCACCATATAAATCTGGTAGCAACAGCAACTCAGTGACTGCTCGCTGTGTTCCACTCCCACAGTGGCACCAGATCTGCTTCCTGTACCAGCCTTTGCTATAACCCAGTGGTCTTCAAACTGTGGGGTGCTCCACATAGGGGGAATGCAGAAGAACATTCAGGGGGGATGTGATGAGGTCTGGGCCAGCTCCCACAGAGTTTGGGAAGGGAACCCTGCTCTGCCCACAAATCTGCTCTGGCCCCAGCCCCAACCCCAGTCTTAGCTCTGACCCCAGAATCAACCCCCCCCCCTCCAGCCTCAGCCCCCAGATCTGGCTGCCGCTCCATCCCAGTCCCTCCACCGGGCCCAGACCCACCCTCCACCATGGCCCCAGCCTTGACCTTAGCCTCGGCCCCTGGATCCCAGCCCAGCCTCGGCCCCAACTGCATCTCTGGCCCTAACCTCAGCTCCTAGCCTGACTATAGCGCTGTTCCCGGCCCCACTCCTGACCACGACTCTCAAGAAGGCGCACATAGATCACATTATGGGTAAGGGGGGGCACAACATAAAAATTTTGAGGACCACTGCTCTAACCCAAACCAGCTCCTGCTCAGTCCTAGTCCTTTTCTGCTTCTGAACTCCTGACTCCTGATTCCAGCCATAGGCTTGTCTCCTGATCACCTCCCAGGCTCTGCCCTTTGATTCTGCGCTGACCACAAAGAGAGACTACTCTTCCAACCATTAGGTCACATTCCGGTGTGTGACACCACCAATAATACTATCTGGGTCTGAGGTAGAAGAGGTCTATTATTTCACATATCTGGAAGAATACAAATGGTGGAACAGAAGAAGACATTAAAGTCAGAATAGTGAAACCAGACATGCCTTAGTAACTCTAAAGCTGATCTGGAGAAAGAGAAATCTTGCCTCTAAATTTCAAATATTTGACATCATTGTTAAAATTGGGCTTACTAGTTGGCACTGAAAGTTGGAGACTTATTGAGACCTAAGCTGCCAGGCTGCATAAGCAGCTGCCTTAGCAAAATCCTCAATATCAGATAGTGTAGTTGGCTGACTTGGGCTTGGTTGTAGTGTCTTTGAGTATCTTACCCCCACATCTACTATGGGAGTACCCACTCCTTGGAAATCTTAATATTCCTCATGGGTGTAAAGGTCACTCCCATGGTCTATTCAGAGCTCAATTTGCAGTCCCCTTGTTTCTAGCCACTGGCGGGAATTTCCAGGACCAAACCAGTCATTTAGGGCCTTTGTTCAGATCAAGCTTGCAGTATTAATCAGCCTGAAACAGGAGGGCTGAAAAAAAAAGGGTTAGCCTTAAGCTAAACTCCCTTTGCAGCCTGAGCTCACTAGAAGTCCCTGGAGGCTTCCCTGCTCCTGGGAAACCTCCCCCTCCCCTACTCTGTGGCTAATTTCACCCTATAAACTCCATTTCTTCAGGTGGAGTATGTTCTGCAGGTGGGCCTAACTGGTACTGCCTGTCTGCTGGAATGCTCATTAGTGTTTCTGCCAGTGGGGGTATAGTCCATCACATGTCACTGAAAAATATCACAAATGCAGAGCTCTGGAGGAGGACAAAGCAGAAACTGATGGGACAGGAAATTATGGAACAGAAATGGAGATGGCTAGGACACATGCGGAAAAGACATGAATAACATAACAAGACAAGCATTAGACTCGAACCCTGAAGGCAAGAAATGCCAAGATAACATGAAAACACACAATAGAAGCAGAATTGAAAGCTATCAGAATGACATGAGAAGCAGCTGGACCGGGAGACGGGCAAAGGTGGAAGGCAATGGTTCTTCTAGAATTTTTATTTCTTGCCGAGCCACCTAATAGCAGCTTCATCAGCAGAATTAAGGGTCATAAAGCCACCATGAATTCAGCTTAGCTGACACTCATTGACAACATGTGCTATTGACTTTTTGTTCAACTGTTTTGTTCAACATCTTTATTAATGATCTGACTGGATCATTATAGTGGATTGCCTGCTCAGCAAGTTTGCAGTTGACACTAAGGTGGGGAGAGTGGTACATATGCTGGAGGGTAGGGACAGGATACAGAGTGACATTGGACAAACAAATTGGAGGACTGGGCCAAAAGAAATCTGATAAGATTCAATAAGGACAAATGCAGAGTTCTGAATTTAGGATGGAAGAATCCCATGCACTGCTACAGACTGAGGACTGAATGGATAAGCAGCAGTTCTGCAGAAAAGGACTTGGGGGGTACAGTGCACAAGAAGCTGGATATGAGTCTACAGTGTGCCCTTATTGCCAAAAAGGCTAACGCATATTGGGCTGCATTAGTAGAAGCATTGCCAAGACATCGAGGGAAGTGATTGTTCCTCTCTATTCAGCAATGATGAGACCACATCTGGAGTATGGTGTCCAGTTTTGGGCCCCCCACTACAGAAAGGATATGGACAAGTTGGAGAGAGTCCAGCGGAGGGCAATGAAAATTATTAGGGGGCTGGTGCAGGAAGAGGCTGAGGGAACTAGGCTTATTTAGTCTTCAGAAGAGAAGAGTGAGGGGGGATTTGATAGCAGCCTTCAACTACCTGAAGGGGAGTTCCAAAGTGTATGGATCTAGGCTATTCTCAGTGATAGCAGATGACAGAATGAGGAGCAATGGTCTCGAGTTGGAGTGGGAGAGGTCTAGGTTGGATTTAGGAAATGTTTTGTACTAGGAGGATGGTGAAGCACTGGAATGGGTTACCTAGGAAGGTGGAGGAATCGCATCCCGAGAGGATTTTAAGGCCTGGATTGACAAAGCTCTGTCTGGGATGATTTAATTGGGGTTGGTCCTTCTTTGAGCAGGGGGTTGGACTAGATGACATCCTGAGGTCCCTTCCAACCCTAATTTTCTATGATTCTATGACTGACGGAGACCTCATTGACACTGTGGATCATAATGCAGATCTCATATGTAGAGGCTGACTATGCATATTCCTTGACCAGCTTGTAATCTGTTCTATGAAGTCCATAGATGATGTGGCAGGTCACATCCTGGTGGCTGAGTGGTCAGATTAGCAACAAGGAAAGCATTCAAATGTCTTTAGCTAACCATTCATGCCATAGGGTTGCTTTTGAAAGATTCCAGTCAGGGAGTTGAGACCAAAATGAATGCTTTGATGTAAATTGTGCTCTGGGGTGACTGAAGATGTCCGTATGCAGTGGGAATCCTGACTGGCATGTAGCTTCTCCACCAGTTTGGCTATAGACTCTCTGTGATGAATGTGTCGAGGAGCAGTGTTGCTCAGAATTGGTAGTTATGGAATAGGAATGGGATGCAGAGTGCCTGTGATGATGTGCACGGTCGAGTTCAATTTGATGTCAACCGATTTAGTGTGAGGTGAAAGACACAACACAAGGGCACAGTATTCCACTGGGGAATAGCACAGTGCCAGAGCCCATGTGTCTGTGTGCCTGAGCCAAGTGTCAAATTGGCTAATTTGCTGATTAGATTATTCCTGGTCCTGACTTTGCCAGCAATCTTTTGTAGTTTGTCATGGTAAGCCAAAGAACAGTCCACTGTCATGTCAAGGTAGAGAGGTTTTGCTTCACGTCCCAGTCATTTTCCATTGACGAAGATGTCTATCTTGAGTTTACTTTGTGGAGGTGAAAGACGTTCAAAACTCTCTGGGCCACCCTTGGTTGGAGGTCCAGCTTCTACAGTATTCTGTCATTTTTGCCAGGGAGGCATTCAAAATGTTCTCCAGTTCAGTGAAAGAGCAAGACTGGGTATCTCAGAAGATGTTATCTGCATAATCATGCGTGACTGAGTCAGTATAAGTTGTTTGTATACAGATTGAACAGTGTGGGTGAAAGCACATAGCCTTAGGGTAAACAATTGGATTGTCTTCTCCATGCACTTGTTCCATCTCCAATGTCCACTCAAAAACACCTGTCATGAAGTAGAAGTTCATAATGTCCACCACCCATGCTGGGAGAGCTCTTGACAGTTTTACCAGAAGACCAATGTGCCACATTGTATTGTAGGCTGCTGTCAGGCTCTAGAAAACAGCTCCTATCTTCAAGTTCTGTTGAAACCCATTTTCTATATATATACTGAGGGCTAAGACTTAGTCACATGTGCTTTGATTCTTCTGGAAGTCATCTTAATTGATGCTGTAAATTGCCTCCAATTCTGGAGATATATGCTGGAGGATAAGCCGCTTCAGAACATTGAATATGACAAATAGCAGAGAGATTGGTAGGTAGGTTGCTATATTGTATGGGTCCTTTCTGGGTTTTAGAAAGGCAGTCACTTTTGACATTCTCCGCATCCTTGGTAGGTTCTCCTTGTTGACAACCCATGTCAGGAATTGGAATAGCTATTGATGAGAGTTGGTTCCAAGGTGTTTCAGGAATTCTGGCTAAATGTTGTTGTATCCTGGACACTAGACTAGTGTCTAGTTCAGAGCTTGTGACTGGTGCTATGCCCTAATTAAGAGGATTACATCATCTGAATTACCACCATTCATTGCAAATCTGCTGTTTTATGAGGTTATTCAAGGGAATGTTTGCAATCTGAAGCAAGTGGCTAGCAGCTCCGTTTGGAGTGACAAGATCAGACTGTACAGGTGGTTGTTGTACTGTGCTAAATTGATGCAGAAGGTTCCAGGATTTCCGGCTGGAATGGGGGAAATTCATATTCCCTGTTGTTTCCTCCTATCTTGGTCATCTCACTAATGACCATCTAATGACTGTATTATGTGGTCAGCAATATCTGAATCTCCAGACAATTCGTACCACTTCAATAGTTCTGAACATTTGGCAACTAAACAAGGAACTATGATACAGAAAATTTAGGGAGTGATCCTACCCCACCGTCTTCTAATTCCTATTGCAATAACAAATTGTCTATGCCAACCATCTCCTAGCTCTCAATTGTCCTTGCTGGGGCCTTCAAATCTGTTACCCAGGGTTCCTCGACCCAGTAACTTTTAGTGTCTGTGAGTCAGTTTCAAGAAGTAAACCAAAGGAAATACAGTACCTCTGCCTGATATATGGATGACACATAGAAGTTAAAACCAAATGCTTTTAACTTTAAGCTTTACTGTATTGGTCTCTAGCAATTCCCATCAGAATTACTTTTACCAGAAGTCTCCACTTATTAGTCTTAAACACACAAAAAGTGGTTAGAATATCCCAAAACTTGATAGTTTTCTCACAAGTCTGAGGTAGTCTTCGGGTGAATCTGTTGCTATACAGCTATCATGGCTGTAACTATCTGTTCAAATGCTGTATGTGTCTGTGTTTTACTACCATATATGGGAAACTAAGCTGCTGCTTTGCCAAAGAAATGTACAGAGAAGTAGAAGGGCAGCCAACCCCCCCGCATTTATCAGGAAGAAGCAGAGCAGACATCACTCTGCATATGCGGGGAAGTGGGCAGGCAGCCAGCGCCCTTGGGGCGGCGAGTGATTGGTAACATGTCAAAATATGATGTGGCTGCTCCTGGATGGTGTAAAATAATGTATGCATAATGTAATCTGCTTGGCAACACTCCCGTAATAAAAGCCCCCCGTGTGCTGAACGCGGGGTTAATTCACCTCGAGAAGTTGTCGGTCTCGTCACTTCAGAATTCGGACTCCGTGAATGACCCCACTGTGGTAAAACAAATACCACATGAATCAGCCATAGATTTCTCCTGCTTGCACCTGGAGATCCTTTCAAATTTGTCCACAAAATGATCCGCCTGTTTCAGACTTGATACCTCCCTCTTATACCCCAAATATTAAAGAGACATGTCAATCAAAATAGTGTTACGTACCTGATCAAACAAAACAATCACTGGGCAAAAGCAGAAGTTACAGAGACGTTACAAAAAAAAAAAATTTTAAGCAAGCAGTCTTAAGCTGTTTGTCTGATAGTTACATTTCCCCATACCAACAATTCTAAAATATATCCATATTTCCTGTTTTTCACAGACATTAACCCCAGCATATTCAGAGAGAGAGAAAATGCATAGAGCAGCCTCACTTCATGTGTTCATGATCTACCTACCCTCCCGGTTTGCCTAGTTCTGGTAAGTTCCTGAAAATGGCTGAAAATGGCTAAAAGCAGCAAGCAGAATAATCAGTAGTCCATCCCAGTAATTGGCAATGGCTTGGACACTTGGCTGGTTTCTAAAATGCCCCTGTTCAGTCAAAGAATCAAACACTCTTTGCTTTGTCTAAGGTAGAGCAGTTTACCAACTGTTTACATGCCTGGTTTAAACACACTTTAGTTATCGTTCTAGGGTATATCGATAACTCTTAATACACATTATGTACATGCACTGTGCAAGAATGTTAATGATCATTGCATTTTAATTTTTAAATGATACATCACAAGGCATATTTTGTACAAAAAGTATTACGATAGTGTGTTGGGTGTGAATACATTGTACTTAGGGTCACAGTTACGTACTCATAATTCCACTAATCACACTTGGAAATCACCTTGTGTGTGTTTGTGTGTGTTTTGAAATTCAGCTAGAGGTTGTCAGAGGCACATTTAATATATGCTGGAAAATAAATACAGTCATGTCATTCAAGGTACTTATGAGTTCCCATCTTCCAAGCTGTGCACCCAGGTCCAGTCATTGCTAAATTAACAATGAATATTGTTTTAAAAATTAAATAGCTGTGATAGAGTAACCAACATCCAAGGACATAAAATATTCCAGAAAACAGGATACTATTTGCAACAATTGTGATAAACTTTACAGTTATGTTAATTTCTCACTCTATAAACCCTGACATGTACTTTGAAAAATCCCTTTTTAATGTATTTATAATTAAGTGTGCAACCAACAGCAGGATGCAAGTTTCTATACTTAGCTGAAATACTGTGACTGATTGTAAATATATAGACCAGAACATAGCATGGTTTTAATGGTTCCAGTATCATTTAGTGTGCCATGTGGATTTGTATAAATTAATATAAAATATGACAGTCTCAACTTTGTCATTTAGGTTGCCAATTTGTAGCCCTTACACAGATTAATAAATGCTGCTGGATCAGGCCCTTACTGTTCATTCATTTGGAATGTAATGTACATGCAAGGTAGCCTGAGTCCGGTTCCAATTGGGAGTTATGGGTGTTCCACACCTCTCAAGAAGTTTGATCCAGGCCCACTGACTTCAGTGAGTGGGTTTTGGATTTAGGCCCAAGAAATGCTCATGAACTTGCAGAATTGGGATCAAAGAGATGTGAGTACATGCCTGAATGAGAGCAAACCATTTGAAACAAGTCCCCCAAAATAAACTTCCCTTATTTTGCATGCAATGTTCAAAAGCTGTGTGTGTGTTAGAAAAATAAAAAAACTTAATGTATGAATTAAATCTGCCTCAAGTTCTCCAGCTGCTTTTCTTGTCAGATAGGCACTTATCTATATGCAGCACATCTTACTGAAATTGACAGCACTGAAGGGTTAATAATATTTACTCAGATGTTCAAATTTTCTGGTATATTTGGAACAGGAATTTGTTCACTGTCAGTCATGCACATTTTCTCTTTATAACTATTTTTCTTAAAAATCATAGAGCAAAATGCCTTTCATTTTCACCCTATCAGGAGCTAGCACCTTGTTCAAGGCGTTGAGCACCCTGAATTCCCAATGAAACTCCTCAAAGGCAATTAGTACCCTGCAGGATCTATAGTCAGCAAATTCTGTTGTTTACTGTATGGCTGCATCTACGCTTATGGCTGTATATTGCTGTACCATAGCCCCCCTGTTGCTCACATTAGAAGACTTGAAATATGTTCCTGAAGGACAGCATAGTGCAGGAAAAGCAAGCACACATGAGACGTGTGGGTATGTACACACCTTTTCTCTTGTGTGGTCACACACCCATTCTACAGTGCAGTGAGTACAGGATGGGTCAAGGGGTATGGACCAGGTCATGGGTATCAATATTCCTCCAGCCCCATTCCCACAAAGCCCAGATCTCTTTGCTGCCTAACCCTTAAGGTCCCTGTCCCCCCTCTTTCCCCATCTTGTATATGGTAGTAGCAACCTGGGATGAAAACTTAAGATCAGTTCTCCTTTGAGCTGTATTAATTAACACCAGCAATAGTGGCTCATGTTCCAAGAGCTGCTGCCTGGCCTGTGGAACACCTCCAGGTGCTGATCAATGTGCGGTCAGAGTGCATCGTCCACAACTTCGGACAGGTCATCAGAAACATACACCTCTATTGGGAGATTTCCTGGAGGAGGTGGGCATTCACCAGACTCTGTCCCAATACCAGGAGCACATGAAGCACTTCAAGCTCATGTACTGAAAGATAAAAGACTCCAACAGTTGCTCTGGAAGGGGACCTAGCACATACCCACATCCAGAGCTGTGAGTAATGAATCTGATGTGTTTCCCTACTGCTCCTTGACCCCACTGACCTCATCATTTGGCAGAACTCCAGTAATGGCCAGGGTGAAGAGGCAGTCCTGGAGGAAACCCCAGAAGACCCAGAGGAAAAGGACTACAGTAAATTGCACCTCCATCAGGTAGACCTGGTTGAGAAAGTCCCCCCTGAGAAGGACTTTGAGTCACAGCAGAAACCAGAATATGAGGCTGGTAAGTTACAGCACATCCCCCCCACACACACACTCCCCGGAAATATCCCCTCTTGCTCCAATAATATATGCTTGAAGGCACATCCCCCCTCTCACCAAACTCATCCCTGCTCCACCCAGGCTTGGTCCTGCACAAGGCATGGATGTAAATCAATGATTTTATTGAAATCCCATGAAACACTGTAAAGCATTTAGCAGAAGATGTAATGAATTATTAATGAGCACTCACTGAGCCTCTGTGTCTATGCCTTTCTCAACCAGCACTCTACACAGCAATAATCCCTGGACCATGCAGATGGGGGGTTAAGGCAGGGAGACCAGGAGGGGCAAGTTCTGAAAAGGCCCTGGTGGGGAAAGAATAGTTTCATGACATTTATGGTTGTTCAAAGACCCAAAACTACCTTTCCATACTTCCTTCCTCTTGCAAACGGGAACCACTCAGAAAGGGACTGGGGGCGATTGGTGACTGGGGTGCAGGGAAAGGGAACCATTTGGTTGTCTGAGGAAAGTCAGAGCGGTCCATGTTCTCTGTGACTATTGCAAATATGTACTACTGTTCCCAATCTCTGGCATCAGTCCTCTCCTTCTACTGAGCCACTCTGCTGGATCTGGTGGAGGAAGGAAGGTGGTGAAGCACCCACTATAGCGGTTCCACAAACACAATGCTGTGTCTCTTGGCAGTGGAGAAGCTACTGGCTTGCTGTGTTGCTCCAAAAGTTCAGAGAAGAAAATACACTCATGACATGAATTTTTCCCTGTCCTTTTCAATGCTGTTTGTTGGACACAGGCTGGACTTTCTAGCAATGTAGGGTGGAAACATTTAGGGGGATGTTTGCAGTGGTTCTCTGTTCCTCTTCCATGGGCACTCTGCTAGCTAAGAATAGTCAATTTCTTTTCAAATTGCCTTCCGGTCCGGTAAGCATAATTCTCCAAATGTTTAGTGTAGCAGAAATTCAAGATGGTTTTTCAGGTTTAATGGCATGGCAAATTTGCTTGATCCATCTTCGTAGCTCACCAAATCCCTCCATTCAGCAGGATGTAGAGGCGTGACCATCAGCATAAACATCTATCTGGGAGAGGTGGCTGGGTGTGCTCCACAGGACTGGAAAGCCGCTTCTCTCTTCCATTCTGGGACCTTGAACACAGCTATGTTCCCAACTGATGGCCAGCCTTTAAAGAAGAAACAATTAACTCAAAACATAACCACTGAAAGGAACCAAATCCAGCCTCAACCAGCCCCCAATGCACTGCAAACAGTGCAACATTTTATTAATATTCCTACAGGGATCTTACCATTTGGATCCTCAGCTCCTTGCTCCTGGGCTGAAAAAGCAGTCTGAAGGAAGGAGGCTGTAACAGTAGTATTCCTGGGATGTCTGAAAGCTTTACCACACCTTTTGTCCTAGGCACTGCGTAAGTTCATGGTCCCATTTCCTCTGGGCATATATGGAAGCCATGAACTAGTTCATCAGTGCTTCCTCCGCCTAAGTGCATGATGCTCCCTTGTCCTAAGGAACTCAGTCTGCTGCTGACTCCTTCATCAATCCCAATGCACAGGTCCTCCAGGGTCCTTCTCCATCTGCCTTTGCTATCTTGTGGTGGTGCTCATGCCCTCCCAATGGAATGGGCTCCCTGTTGGCATCAGAACGTCCTTGTAAGTCAAACACACAGGTAGCATTATGTTTCATTTCACCTTTGAAGGAATCTCCTCCTTCTCCTTGTCCTCCAGCAGCTTCCCAGGTAGTTGCTGAGGTGCTGAATCCCCTTTGCCAGGAAAAAGCATGTTGAACACCCAGTACAACATCCTTCACCTGAAACCCCTGGCTGTGAACCCACCCCATACAGCATTCAGGAGGGGAATGGTGTGCCAAATCCTGTCTCTGTACCCCAGCCTGTGTTCAACCCCACAAACTCCATACAGGAGACATCCCATCTGTCCCCCTTGTTACCAGATTTGCCTGTCACTTTGAGGTATGCTTATTAGGGTTACCTTCCTGGAAGAGGGGGTGTGATTCTATTAGTGTGCTGCTTGTGGTACTTGTGTGTTCATATGGCTACAAGTCCCTCCCAATGGAGCTATCTTGCAGGACCTAAGAGTTTCAGATTCAAATAAACCCCCCACAGATACACACAACCATTCCAGATTAACTGAGTGCATCTGAGCAGACCGGGCTATCAGCACTCTCAGCTGACCCCTTATACGTCCCTGAACTCAGCAGGCTGGGTGACACAGCACTGTCAGCTGCCACCCTTATGTGCCCGTTGCACTGCACCAGAATGGAGCACACTTATGAGCAGGCTGGGTCCAAACAGCACTTTTCAGCTGTTCCCTTATATGCCCCCTGAACTCAATCAGGCTGGGTCAAACAGCACTTTCAGCTGTCACCCGTATGTGCCTCTGGACTAGGCAGAGCAGCACTTCTCAGCTGCCCCCTTTATATGCCTCTATGCGACACTATTGCTCTAGCAGTAACCCCCTTGATAAGCAAACCCCATAGGATTTTGGGCACTCCAGGGATCTTTGGCTTAGGTAAAAAAAGTGTTGCTGCAGAGCAAGGTAGGGAAGCCAAGAACACAAAGGAGTAAATGTATTTGGAGAGAGCGAAACTGGCAACCAGCTTGATTATAATAGTTAGTTTATTGCCAGCTATATAAAACTTATGATACTAACAGTG
The DNA here is from genome assembly GCA_007922155.1 of Mesoclemmys tuberculata. NCBI lineage: Eukaryota > Metazoa > Chordata > Testudines > Chelidae > Mesoclemmys > Mesoclemmys tuberculata. Next base: position 3,684,872 of record ML675606.1, read on the forward strand.
ATGCCATACAAGGAGAGAAAAACAACCTAACACTTACAATACAACACAATTACAGTAGGGGTATTGGAGAAGGCTAGCCCAGGTTTGATTACAAAAGTAGAAAGTTATACCTGGATTAGAGAGAGAGAGAAAGAGAGAGAGAATTGGGGAAAGGTGTGTGTGTGTGTGAGTGGGGAATCTCACCACTCCTTGCAGCTCAGAAGTTCCTAGGAGACAGGCTGTTCAGCTTAGGGTCAGGAGCGCTTGAGCGAGAGGCGAAACCCACAACAGGATCAGTCAGGAAATGGGGAAGAAGGCAGCATTTGGGTCCAGGCATCAGAAGAAGAGAAAGCAAGAAAGGTTTGAACTTGGGTAGGGGTTTTTTGTAGAACCAGGTTTGTTTGTGGGTAAACAATGTCTCAATGAAGTACCCCAGAGTGGTTTTCTCTATGCTGGACAATAGGAGCTGATCATGCCCAGCTATGGTCAATGTTCCTTGGGGGAGCTCACAATGCAACCAGGCAGATTCAGTGTTTTGCATATCAATAACTAGAATGGTCTGATAACTGCGGAGCTGGATGGGTGTAGGTGTGAGTTCATTTACATCAAGAGCAGAGATCTTCCATCATGCAGTGCGTCCCTGCCTTGCCAATCTCAGAGTTCAGTGCGGTTCCTGCTTTGGAGCTTGGTTCTCCATTCTTCATGCTAATTCTTGTTCCATCTTCAATGTAAATGAGGCTGCAGTTCTCCATTCAATGTGCTAATTGAGATGCCTCTTTTTACATCTTCTATGTAGATGAGGCATGGGGAGTTGTCTCAGTCCTATCACCCTTGTTTGGAGGGTTTTAGGTGTGTCTCCCACAGTCTTTTCATAGCTTTTGTTTCTGGTTCAACCAGAGGCTGGGTGGGGATTCACATGAGCCAGAGAGAGAATAGGGGTTTTGTGCCCTGGTTCCCCAAGGACACAGAGCTGCCAGGTAATACCCTGCACAATATTCTTCAGCCATTCCCTTTTTCATGGAAAGGGGAAGGAGACATTTATGTTTGCACTTTCAGGGAATTTTACCATTTTGGAGGTTCATTTGTTTCCATTCAAAACCATTTTTGCACTATGTTCAATGTATATTTGTGAATAATAGTTACTGTTCACAGCACTTGTATGTGCACCTTGAATTCTGAATATGGTCAGCATGATATTTTCCAAGTTCGGTATGGGCCAGGTGGGTTCACAGCATATGACTGTGATTACTGTAAATATTTGGTACCAAAGAAATACGATTTCTGTCCCTCCCATGCTCCCTTTTCTCCACCATGAATTTCCTAATGTTAAAGAAAAATAAAACAGGGTTCATTACAATGAATTAAGCTGTGAGATAACTGATAATATCCAAAGCACCAGAATGAAAACCAGAAGAGAGGAATCATTGTTGTGGCTTTGTTAATGACTTAATTGTCAGTATAGAAGGAAACAAAAGTAAATTAACAGAGAAGATATTGGACACAATGGTGCTTTTACAACCCATTTTCTCCACCAAACAGTCACCACTTGAAATCACAGGAGTACTCATGAATAGCATCTAAGTGTTGTGAGCAATGGTGTCAGAAAACTTTGTGAAGAAGGCATGTGTGAAGCTCTGTGAAAACCTTACAGAATTGTTTTTAAATGACTTTAGAAATGATTAAGTGCAAGCACCTTGAAACCGAGCTGTAAACATGTAACAAAAACATTTCTCAATGACGACATTAACGAGTGTACACACTCTGCAGCACAAAAACCCTTGAGGGCTATCACCCAATTTTCTGTTTTCAGTTAGTACATTAATGGTGACTGCAGGGGATCAAAACTCAAGGAGCTATGTCACAACACAAGTATGTGACAATGCTATATTGAGCTTTTCCAGCAACATCAAAGCATCACAACACTTCTGGCTACACTCTGATTCACAGTGTACAAACAAATAGCATCACAAATTTCCCTTGCTCACTGGGAACGAGGAGCAGTGTGCATATAAGAGGGATCCAGCTGTCTGTACAGGCTTTATAAAGCAGATCTTTCTTGTACCCACTTGTTCTGGAAACACTCCCTTTAGCCACACACATACGTTATGCAAGGCACAGCATGGCATGATAATATGAACCACATTGGGTACGATGGCATCGAGATGGGTCCACAGGTATTGTCAATGAGTTTTCAGATACCCAAAGTCACTGTCCATCACCATTCTGTAGCTACTCAGCGTACAGTTGAATTAGCTTTTTCTTGAGTCGGCAATGTCGGGGTACAGCTTCATGATCCAAATCAGAAGCAGGTAAGTGAGATCCCCCAAAATAATTGTGGGGAGACAAACACTGTAGAGAACCACTTTACTTCTGCAAAATGAAGTCACTTCTTCCCCCCCAGGACACAATCCCAACCTTTTGAGCACCCTAGCATCATGAACATTACCCATGTGCCCAGTGTTGGTGTCCAAGGACCTAACTCAGTGGTCCGCTTAGCCCTGGAGAAAAAGTGAAGAGTCACCTTTACAGTCCATATATTCATTGACCCGTTTTTTTGGGCAGAGTATTGGGATGAATATTCCATAGATGGTCCCTTCTATTGAGAGCAGAAAACAAGAGTTACTCCATTTTGAAACTCTTTACCACCATTAACTGAAAACAGGCAGGTCACACAGACATTAAACTGGGGCAGAAAACCAACAATTTCTGCGAAAAATGACAGACAGTAGTAAGACACTAGGTCATGACACTGAGTATAGCAGCAAGTGCTTAACCACAATGTAGGCACACATTCAAAGTCTTAACTATAAAGATAAACAAGAGCAAGGAGATTACAGAGACAGAAAGAAAGAGAGAGAGAAAGAAAATGCTGCTTGAGAATTGCTAGCAAGAGTCGCTATCACAAATCATCCTCCCCAGACAACCCATAGATGACTAGCCATCGGAAGTGGGATTCTGCCGATTCAGCATTGCCTCTGAATGTATGTCATTGCAATTCAACATGCTTCTAGTTTACCGCAATAAGGATTTTTGTGTTAATAAAAGGCACTTATCGGATGGGGGTGCCACATCCTCAAAGAATTTCTGATATAGTGAAACCCTTGGAAGGGCAACAGGTTTGGTGAGCCAGCAGGGAGTGGTTGAGAGGAAGAGGATGATTGACACAACCAGAAATCCTGCAGTATGTGGGAGGGTAGGAAGTAGGGTCATCATTGTCCCGGCCATAGTCTGTGTGTTACATTAGGGCAGTGGTTTTCAACCTTTTCAGACTACTGTACCCCATTCACGAGTCTGGTTTGTCTTGAGTATGCCAAGTTACTTCTAACCTAAAAACGACTTGCTTACAAAAGCAGACATAAAAATACAAAAGTGTCACAGCACACTACTACTGAAACATTTCTTACTTGCTCATTTTTACCATATAATTATAAAATAAATCAGTTGAAATATAAATATTGTACTTCCATTTCAGGGAATAGGATTTAGAGCAGTGTAAACAAGTCATTTTCTGTATGAAAGTTTAGTTTCTACTGACTTTGTTAGTGTTTTTTTGTAGCCTGTTATAAAACTAGGTATATACCTAGATTAGTTGATGAACCCCCTGGTTCAGAACCACTGCATTAGGGAACTTAAGACACAGGTGTATTACCTGGCTGAATGGGCGAAATAAGGAAGGACAAAACAAAATGGAGAGTTAATTATTGACAATACTGGAGAAATTATGCTGGGAGAAGTGATAGAGGATTTTGTTTTAAAAATTGGAAAGTCTCCTTGGAAGCCTAATGTCTTCGTTGGACTTGGTGCATATAGGCAATTGTGTGAACAGTGGAATCAGTGTGTGAAGCCTGAAAAAAGTGAATCTTTTTGGGAGTCCTGACAAGAAAGTGACAAAAAGAGTTGCTCTACAGGGTCTGCAAATGACACCTGTGGTCTTAGGTAAAGAAGTGGAGAGTCTGAAGATGAGTCTGAAGGATTTCCCTGATTTGTACTATGTAAGGTCTCGGAGGACCTCCCTCTGAGACCTTACAGCCCGCTTAGACAGTCACTGAAAAATTGCAATCACTCCCTTCCGTGGCTCCAATAATTACCATCATTGCCACTAAAACAGCTGAGCAGGGCAATCACAGGGGACAGGATGAAAGACCCTATATTCCAGAACAAGTTAGGGCTTTGGGTAAATCTATGGGTCTCTTAAATAAGGGTACAGTGACTGATTGGCTGACTAAAACATCTGATATTCTTGGAATAACAGGACAGACATTTCAGCCATGGTCAGAAAGTGCATGGTTTTAGAAAAATTTCCTGGACTCCCCTATGGAGACAACATTAATAACACAGAAAGGGAAGTGTTGAAGTTTTTCTTTCCAAATGAAGATCCTGTAATTTAGTTTCAAAGAGAAAAACAGTCACTAGGGGAAAGACCACAATCTGTATATGATATACAAAAAAAAACATTTTCCCCCAGCAGAAAATAGCCTGAGGAGGTATTGTGGTAACCTTTGCTGATTGTGATCCGCAGTGAAAAGGAGGCCAACGAGGTAGGCAAGATGGGGAGGGTGGTAAGAATAAAGTACAGGGGACAACCTCCGAAATCAGGAGAAACTGGAACACCATGAAGGAACTGTACCTACAGCTCCCCCACCTCTCAAGGAGGTAGCATGGGAGGGGATGAGTGTTTCCAGTCTCCCCTGTGTCAGCACAACATCTTGCTGGCTGGGAAGCACATTTAACACAAGATATTTGGGAGAAACCCACACTGTATGTGATTTTTTGAAGGAGGTCAAAATTTGCTAATAGACACAAATGCCACCTATTCATTGATCAGTACTAATAATCAGGATTTAATGAGGTAGAAAGTGAAGTCCCATTTAGCACTTTGATTCAATTTCAGGTAGAAAATTACAGAGAGACAGGAAAAATAAAGGCTCTTAAAAATATTGAAGAAGATCAGTGTAATAACAGGGCAGATAAGGAGCCTTAAGAGGGATCCAAGGTGGGGATAAAATAGAACAAATAGATATATAATATCTATGATAATATAATATAATATCCTTATAAAAAAAGGGATCCAGAAATAAAAAAGCTGGTGACTAAAGGGGAATGTTGAGGTTGGGAAATCTGGCACAATAACAGACATCTAGGATAGAAAAAAAACTTTCAGAGGACTGCAAGCAGCACGGTGGTGGCCAAGCACAGCAATTGATGTACTGTTGTAAATAAATAATTGCTTGCTTTGTGTCACCAACAATGCAGATTTTAGATTGGTAAAATGGTCCCTGAGTCATCAAAGGATAGAGGGTCCCTGAGCTTGAATCCAGATTGATTGCATTGGTCCATTATTAAAAACTGCAAAAGGAAATCAATATTGTTTAGTAGTGGTAAATTCCTTTACGAAATGGGGCAAAACGGTGCCATAGAAAATAACAGTGCTCTGACTACAGCCTGCATTCTAGTTTAAAAGGTGATAACATGATGGGGTGTCCCTTAAGAAATTAATTTTGATCAAGGACCACATTTTGTGGGGGAAGCTACAAAGGACTTTGGCATGCATTTTAGATCAAGCAAAAATTACACATAGCAGAACACCCTCAAGGCTCAGAACAAGTGGAAAGAACTAATTGCACTATAAAAACAGCCTTAAGGAAGGTAGTAAAGCATGAGGACTGGGATCAAAAACTCTTATTAATTCAGATGGCTATTAGGGGAACAGTATCATCACATGGAATAATTTCGTTTAGGACCATAACTGGAGGAGCTATGCAGTTACCAGAGCAATGATGGGCAACTGGGGTGCCCCAAAGTGAGCTTCAGTTTAGGGTGTTAAGAGATCAGTGGATGCAACAGCTGCTAAAATCAGTTACTAGCACACAAACACATATGGCTATTGCACTAACAGCTAAATCCTACCCCCACAAGAGTGACAGATAGAGGACATGGTACTCTATAACTGTACCAAAGAAAAAGATTATTTCCTTAGTCCAGAATGTAAATAAAAGTGGGCCCAGTTTGAATAAGTTAAATATCCAACAAGGAAAAGGGAGACATTCGAAATGGTTCCATTCTTCACAGCTGAAACACTGGAAGAGGGATCCAGAAAAAGGATTTAAAAACTAATCATGTATATGGTTGTTTAACATTCCCACTATAAAGAGAGGTGGGGAGGTTTTTTGTTGTTTGTTTATCAGAATAAAGAAAAAACAACCCATATGATTGAAGGTGAAGTCCTATTTGTTCTGGCTCTTTTGCCCATCAGTTCTTGCTGGATCCTGGCATGGTGGTATGAGTTTGGACGTTGCTGTGTCAACAAGGATAACTCAAGCAAAAATACAGTGGAAGGAGTCTAATTTGACTGCTCTTGTCAGCAACAATGTCAGCTGCCTATTTTCATTCACTAAACTTGACAGAGAGAATGTAAAGAAACTGCGTCATGGAGGCCACAATGGGCATTAGGGCTAAGTATTAATAGTAGCATAATGCAGCCAATGGAGCAGAGGCTATGGGACATGAACAAAACCTCTATGTGGAAAACAGTAGAGCTTGAAGCTTGTATGGAAGAATGTAGGCTTGGGCACATTTGTAATAATGATACTGTACAGTATGATAAATGCTTGAATTCAGAAAAAGGAAAATGCTACTATTAATTGAATCCTTTCTTGCATAATGGGTCTGTGTTTAAAGGTAACAAGTGTGTGTATTAGAAGTTGGTGTAGGCAATTTAAGGTTAAGCATTTGTTGAATGTAACTCATAATTCTAATGAGAACCAATATTTGTGTAAAGTAGTTGCAGTAATTAGGTGTGATTTTAATTTTACGTTACCTGATATAGCAAATGAAGAACTTAAAATTCAATATAAAATGTATAAAAGTGTTTACTCAGTACCACTGGGAATGAATGTAAGTTTAGTCAAACAATTGTTACAGTATGTTGAATTGCAAAAGCAACTGCAAAAGGCTCAGGAAAATGAATGCAGTCATGATCATTGAACATCACTCAGTTAATGAAACTGAACAAGTTGTGAAGTGAGTTAAAAGGGATACAGAACATAAAAGATGGGAGGTATTTTTGGAATGGTCTCCCACAGCAATAGGATTGTTTAATGTAATTCTATATCCTATTGTAGTGATCCTGGTACTGATGATTTCCATGATTCTTCTTTTGATATAAAGTTTATTTATATAAATTGCACATGCATTTTAAAAGAACTGGAGTGACTCACAAAGAAGGATACGCAGCCCTAGTGAGGTAAGCTCACAGATAGTAAGGTATTGAGCCAACAAATAGAAATATCTGTTCTGAGAGCCTTAGGCCAATGTTGGACAAAGTCAAACACCCACTGAACTCACTAGTAGGTGATGGTTGAGGAAATTTAAATGTATCAACCATCAAGGAGGGGATTGATAGTGGAAAAGGAGAGATTCTCCATTTTGAAACTGTTACCACCATAAACTAAAAGTGGGCAGATCATGCAGACGTCAAGTTGGGGCAGCAAGACAACAATTTCTGCAAAAAATGGCAGACGGTAAGGCAGTAGATCATGACACTGAGCGTAGCATCAAGTGCTACCACTAGTATTACACTTGCTACTGATGTTGGCGCGCGTCCAAAGTCTTAACTATAAAGATAAACAAGAGCAAGGAAACCAAACACAGAGAGAGAAACAGAGATAAAAGATGCTGCTTGAGAACTGCTAGCAAAGGCTGCTGTCACAAATCATTCTCCCCAGATGACCCGTGGATGACTGGATATCATAAGTGGGATGCTGTCCATTCAGCATCACCTCTGATCGTATGTAATTGAGATTCATCTTACTGGCAATAAGGATTTTTGTATTAATGAAAGGTGTTGTGTGTTTCAAATACTTGTATCAATTATCAGATGGAGGTGCTGTGTTCTGAGGTGCTAGGAATCCCGGAAACTACCCTTGTAGAGTGAAGCACTGGACAGGTAACACCAGGGCTTCGAAAACCCCATTCTCTGAAATCCCACTAAAATATCAGGGACTTTGGTTATTGCAACCATCAGTGGATATGTTACAGCGTTGATAGCCTGGCAAACCAGTAAAAACACCACCCCAATAGTTGATTTGATGACACCAAACTGGTTTGCAACTGACCAGTAATTATCAGATTTGCCAGCTTCCAAAGGGCTTCTCAAAATAAGTGGGCCAGAGCTGGAGGGTTGGTGCAAGCTACACATACAACTCCATGAATTTCCGCTTCCTGATTCAGAAGTTCTGCAGCCATTGGTTGTCATCCCAGGTTTCCAAGATGATGTGGTCCCAGGACCAGAGGCAGCAGTCCATGCATGGGCATGCCATTGTGATCCTGGCATTCAACACCTCTGTTCCATGTGGATTTGCATCCACCTACTGGATTTTCATTCACTCTCTTGATCATCTGTTTCAGCATTTCAAATTTTTCTATATCCATTCTGTCCAATATCCAGTATTACATTGCTTGAACATATGCCCTGCAAGCAGCAGCAGGAGCACAACCACATCATCATGGACTTGCTCCATTTCTTCAGTGCAGTTAGGCAGACAGGAAAGAGAATGGGGAAATGCTATTGCCAGATGAGTGAAAATGTAGTACAATACCAGAAACATGCAGCAAGCTGGTTCCCAGTTTCTCTCTTGTGATGCATAGTACTCTGGGATAGTGCACCTGAAATGGTAGAGCTACCATCTTGTACAGAAAAAGGGCAGTGTGGACACAGGTATAAGCCTGTTCATAGCATATAACCCTGCCCAGCAGAACATATGTGGACCCTCTGTGCAGGTGTGGTATAAATATGCTAGCAGTACAGATGTATGGGGATATTTTTATGGACCAATAAAAGAGTCGGGGGCCACCTGATAGTTTAATATTGCTTATCATACGTGTTGCTAACAGCAGCCAAAATCAGTAGGCCTTTCTGCAGCTGTGCAACTTTGCATGACTATGCCAGGAGTGGAGGGGAGCCTTTTGCTCAACTTTTATCTGACTCTGTGCCCCCCTGACCTTGATGAAGTCTCTGGAGAACATGCTAGGCTCTGTGGCAAGAAGCTTATCTATATTTAATCTCTGGGAGATGTTTGTCAGGGCCTCAAGGCATGCATATTCTGCACAAACATATCTAGATAATTAGTGATGTGAGGAAACCTCTTGATTTGCTTTTAAAACTGCTTGCCCAACAAGTTATTATTACAGTAACCCAATAAATAAAGGGAGAGAGTATGGGGTAGGTGGACTCTTCAGGGATCTCTTCTTGGATACAGTTTGAAGTCCACACTGGCAGCTGAAAATTGCCACTGTATCATTTGAGAGCCATCCCAAACTCTGGTAATTGTTGAGCATTAGGGGTATTTTACTAATCTGATGCAGATGTATGTATGTGTAAGCTTTAAGTGAGAGCATTCGTATGTTGTACTGTTTGTGCCAGCCATCTATTGGTCAGACCACTGTGTCTCCACTGTTTTATTTCCTGATACCACCTTGCACAGAGTAAGGTTACCAGGAACTTTGGGTTGAAAGAACCCTGGGTAACACAGAGATAAGTGCCCAGGGAAGCATGGAAGTGTAGATATAGCCTGTCAGAATATAAAGAAGTGCAATTTGCTCCATCATTGTGGTTGAAATGCTATCCCAGTGTTCTTTAGCTTTTTCAGGTTGACAACTCCTTAGCTGAAGTAATAAATGTTTGGGAACTCCTTAGAATTACTGTAAAATGAAGAGTAAAAAATATACATTGATAACAGTGATAAGCCTATATAGTTCAATTGCTACATTTGACCTCAAACATTGAAGATTTTGGTTGGCCCAGAGCTATTTTGGAAATTTATTTTCTTTGCTTTGGAATTCTAATGAAAATTAACACCTCACAATGTCTTTGTTTGCCTTCTCCCCCATGTAGATGGATGGTTACTCTAGTAATTCCTATGTGTTCTTTGAACCTTTCCTTTCATCTTTAGTTTTCTCTGTTCAACCCTGGTATTATTTTTCAAGTGAGCTAATGTTCATGAAGTGTCAACTAACAAGCTTGGGACAATCAAGAACAGGTCCATCATTACAGAGTTGGGCTGGTTTGATAACAGTGATATAAAGTGAAATGTTCTTTGCCTAATATTTCGAGCCATTCAAACTCTAGTCTGAAATTGGAAAAAACTTGTTCCTTGGGAAGATAAGCATCTTCATCTGCCAAGATACATCTCTACTATGATTTGTGTATATTTGTTAACTAATTAACATATTTATATAACAAATAATATACTCTACAGTGGATGTCTATACTGCCCATCAAGTGATAGTAGCAAGATCTCCTCTTCTGCCACCGCTTTTATTTGATTTTTTAGGTGATAATATTATGCTATTGACATGCTTTTATAATAATAATAGTGTATCATTAATCATCCTATACTAATGTTGCTTGTCTTTTTTTCTTTTATCTTGCCATTTCATTCCTGCTGTATTATATACAAATGTTCCTTGCAAATGATCTTGTATGCATGTCATCACACCTCTTTCCTTCTAAGGCCTGTAACTCACCCAACATTCATCATGATCTGCTTATTATCTTGTGATATATGATTAATACAGTTAGATTTTGTTTTACGTGAATTATAAGGGCTCCTTTTTTTTTTTTTTTTGGTATATGCAGCACATAAGAAGCCAGTTTTAATCATTTGAAACTACATTTAATTCATTCCATATCACATTCTAGAATGTCTCACTACCAAGGTTTTGCTGGAAACTAAGATGCTGGAGGCAATTATTATAAGTAAAATAACAGGCAACAATAATATTTTATTTGTGAATTAAGTGCTTATTTAGTAGAGATGTACCAGCTCATTGTCTGCTTCTGCTTCCTTGCTTACACTGTGTGAGGACAGTGTAAAAGGCTAGAATTTTTATTTTTGAGTTATTTTCTAAACAAATGTATATCACGTGACGTACTTATAGGCATGATAAGAGGGAGAATGGTTTGCATTGAAACGAAAAGCACAAAATGAGTGGTAAATTGGACAGAGGAGAAGGCAATCTTGTTCTCCCACATACTATTATCCCTAAAAGCTTTGTAGAGTATTTAGTTGAAATACATTAGAAAAGAACATCATATTTTGCCAGGTATATGGATCTTTTTGGATTATAAACTGTACAACATGTGGGGCCAAATTCAATCCAATCTTAAATGGAATTGTATCAGAGATGTATTTGCAAGATTTCTTTTTTTTTAAATCATAATTTTTTGAAGAAGTCTCTCTTTCATGTAGAAGGGATTTATATTGGATAGTTCCATTTAGTGCTTATGAAAGTTATCTTTAGCCTCTCATCCTTTGCATGTTGATTGGGGAGTGATCTACTTTGACATTGTTACTTCTATAATTACAGAATCTGTTGTATATGATGAAGATGAATTAGAGGTGGATGAAAAATGCCAACTTTTTGTACTATTTTTAAAAAATCTTTACCAAATTAAAACTTCCCATAAGCCAAAAATAGTTTAACCAAAGTTTTAATGGAAAAAATATTTGGATGCAAAAACTTGACTAGTTCTAATTAGGTTATATAACCCAACAAGCTGACAATGGAACTAGAGTTTATTTACTAGTGCTCATCCAGTCTAGTTTTAAAGAATTTTACGAGAGAAACTTTCAGGAGGTCTAATACACATTGTTGTTAAAGGTTTTATGTTCATCCTGAATTTTCCTTTACTTTCATTCAGAAACTAATAGTAACACGCTCTGATACCACCCTAAATTTATTTATCTTCAGTGCTTATACCTTTAAAATATTTGTACATTATCAGTGGGCCATATTAAGCAATAGGGTATCTTCATTGCATTTAGTAAAATTATTCCAGCCAATCCATGCCTATGTAGTTCCTATAACTCTGGGGTATTCACGATGGAATGTGATATTCTAGATGTATTCACCCCACTATAATATAGAGAGGAACTGAAACCTCTTTGCTGCATGGCATGATCCCTTTACATGTATCATACAAATCATCACTGGTCATTTGTTGTTATTTCTGTATCACTTTGAAAGCTCATACCTAATCAAACTGGCGTCTCTCCTTCTGCTTTCTTCTGTCTCCTTCCCTATATTTATGTCTGTTCTTCCAGTGATCTATGTTCTTAATTTGCCCAGCATGAATCTCCTATTGTTACCTGTATTTCTAGTCACCATAACCTTTTTTTTTGGTACATTGTTGTCCTCATAGGTGTGTGCATCACCTCTGAAATATAGTTTTATATTTTAAGACTAAATGCTGTGTCTCTAACAAGTGCCAATGTACCAAATAGAAGAAAATCCCTTATGGGATCAATTGTACAGGTCTGATTCTAATCTCATATCAACTTTATTAAACTGGTGTTATTCCCTTGATCACAGTGGAGATATTCCTGATTTATACCAGTGTAAGTGAAATCAAGTCAGATCTGTACTGTTTTACTGTAGTATTTTCTTTAAAATAAAAAAAAACACTTCAAATCTGTTTCTGTATATGGTTGAGCACAGAATGTATATGGTGGTAAAATGGACAAACCCTGGAACCTCTTGTGATCCTCGTATGTGATATCCAGAGACAATGGATAGCATATCTTATTCCTGCTCTCATTTGGAATAAGTTATTGTCCGCTCTGAATCCTGACCTTCCTCCCACCTGCTGATCCCGGTTTCCTCTCCTGCTTTTCTTCCACTCACATTTTTCTCACCTCAGCACTACACATCACAGGTGTATCATATTACAGATGTACATTAAATATCCGTATATATTTAGACAGTGCTGTACAGCACATTATCTAAATTATCTATGAATAAATCGTAAAATTTTAGTAATTAAATTTCTAGAAAATATGTTTTTATTCTTCAGTACCATTTCTCCCCCTCCCCATCCTTACTCTTAATGGTAATAGTATTACTTTCTTTTCAAACAAAGCAGTTGGTCTATCTTATGTACTACTCTTTCTTCCTAACTCTTTTGTGTGATACATTTAACAAAAGCTAAAGTTATTAGTTCCTGACCTTTTGGCTTATTGAATAAATGTCTGCTCTTTAATGTGATTAAATGCAGTATTCAAACAATTTGGGTGACATTTCAGATCAGTCATAATTTGTGCGTATTTAATTAACGAGTAAACAGAACAGAATCTATAGTTTTAAGTTTGTGCAAAGCGGATGAAAGAGAGCAATCCATACTTTACCCTGTTGCCTCAAAGGTCACGATGTGTGTGGTGCAGATTATTAATTAGACTGTTTGGTGTACAAAGACAATAGTTTTGAGAATCCAAGGATAAAGCTACTCTAAGTGACAGACATTTTCTGCAACAATGGCAGGTAAAAATATTTTTACTGATTCTAAACTAGGGTATGTCTTCACAGCAGTTGGAAGTCTGCTTCCCAAGCTCCTGCTTGAGCTAGTGCGCTAAAATTAGCAGCATGGCCACAGAAGCTTGGGTTAGCCATCTCAGTTCATACCCAGGAGTAGGGCACGTTTGTACTTGCTTAGCTAATCCAAGCATCAACTTGTGTCGCTGCAGCAACAGGACTATTTTCAGCGTGCAGAGCTAACATGCATCTGTCTACCCAGGTTGAGAAGCACTCTCTCAACTCTGTAAACATACCTTTAAAGTTCACAAGATCAGGAAAAAAAATAAATCTGACCCTTGCTGGTGAGGACATAGGCCCTGATTTGGAAACATTCATGAATGGGAGGAACTATATGTAAGCGAGCAGTGACATTGATCACAAATATCCATCAGGATAAGGTGACTAAGCTATATAAGAGTCTGCAGGCTCCCAAAGCACTATAAAAGGTGGTGGTAATGGTTGAAATGGAAGAATTACAAAGGACATTTTTCTTTCTTTGCTACTCAGAGTTCTTGAAATGGTAATACACAAAATATATAATAAATTTTAAAATACATTGTAATACCATCCTCCTTGGATTATGAATGCTTACAGGCCTTTGCTATGCCTTGAAGGCATTGCAGCCTGGATCAATGCAGAAGTACAACACAGCAGAATATCTCCAGGAAAAACTGTCTCAACCAGGCAGAATACTTCCAGGAGTTGCAGGGATGTGCATTTGCCCCTTTGCTTGGGGAAGGATGACCATACTACCACATTTGGGACGATCAGGAAGCCAGGGTCTGCCTTTTCTTACAACCCTTTCAGAAGACAAATACAATGTGAATTAAAATATTTACTTTAACAGACAGCGGATGGATGGTCAAGTTGGCATTCCTTCTTTTCAGACTGGGGGGTAAGGGAAGAGAACAGAAACAATCAATGGAATTATTTAAAACCCCAGCAAATAGAAAATGTGTGTAGTACCATTTTATTTGTATGTTGCATGCCATTCTTTTGGGGGCTCAGGGTTTGTCCCTTCTCCTACTGAAATAAACAGCAACAGTGCTGAGGATTTCAGTGATGCAGGAGCTGAGTAAGTAGGGAATCATAGAAGATGAGGGTGGGAAGGGACCTCAGGAGATCATCTAAAATATCAATCAGAATAAATTACAACAGCCTGGAATGCCCTACAACAAAAAGATGTGCGATGAACAGGAAAACGGTGAAAGGAAACAAAATTCACTATCCATGCACAAGTAAAAGAAAAATATTCTTTTTTTTAAAATTGACGGGTATCTTGCCAATGTCCTCTTAACTTAGAGCATTCAAACAGCTTCTAGCCTCCAAAGTCCAGTCATCGTCAGTTTGCATGTGAATACTTTGCAATTCTGGTCACAATCTCAAACTGAAAGGTTAATTCTATTGCCATGCAAATTTGCAGATATCCACTTTATATTCTCAGATATCAGATATCCGCGGACCATTTTTATGGATCTCCGCAGGGCTCTGTTATATCAAGAACCTTAGCTCCCCATTACCTCTCCCATCATGGGAAGGCTGAAAGATCAGAACTTTGCAGGGCAGTTGAAATTTCCTGGAACAAAAATGAGGATCAGGTCTTACAGTTACTTTATGTAAAGAAAATTCTAGGAGTGAGTGACGAGTGTGAACTATTGTCCTCTCCCTGTCTTTTTTGACTTGCCTGTTCTCTCCCTGCAGTTTGTAAGGAAAATACATTTTCTCTTTTGTTTGCTTACAGTGTTTTTTTCAGGTTTGCTGGAAATGTTAAGACCGAAATGATGGACTCCCATGGAAATACATGCAGGAAGGCTTTTAGGGGTGGAGTATAGCAAATAATTCTATTGTGGCTGAGCTGCTGGAATTTGTTCCAAATCCCTTTATCAAGGAATCTGATGTAGGAGGGCTGTGAAGGAGGCAGGAGATGTGGCCTCACAAATCTACAGAATCCAAAGGCCAGGAAATTCCCTGTTTCATGGTGGACTGCTTCCTTGTCACTACTCGTTAGGCTCCTGATGGGAACCGAAACTCTACAGGAACCATACTGCCTTGTGTGTCTTGGATGGTCATGAAAGTGAATGTGGGAGTGGGGATGCAAGATTTCCTGCCTAAATTAGCAAACAAGTTTGACCAGGAAGCTTGCCAGTACAAGGGGAGACAAGGGCTATGGGATGGTGCAAATCCATTCAATTTAAAATGCTGTCAGAGAAAAGAATGAAAAAACATATTCGGAGTCTGCAAGGAAGGAAGCAATGATCATGCCAACAAAAAGTTAATAGATTATAAGGGCATTACAGACCACTGTGATCATCTAGTCTGACATCCCGTATAACACAAGATTTATCTCTATTAATTCCTATTTGAACTAGAGCATAGATTTTAGAAAATCTTTGAAACTTGACTTAAAAATTGCCAGGAATAGAGAATCCACCCCAGCCCCTGTTACATTTTTCCAGTGATTACTTATCCGCACTGTTAAAAATGTGCACCTTATTTCCAATCAGAATTTTTCCAGCTTCATCTTCCAGCCATTGAATCTCATTATACCTTTGTCTGTTAGATTGAAGAGCCCATTATATTCCCCATGTAGGTACTTAGATTGTGATCAAGTTACCCTTTAAACTTCTCTTTGTTAAGCTAAATAGATTGAGCTCCATGAGTCTATCACTGCAAAACATGTTTTTCAAGCTTGTTTGTTTTCTTTTAATTCTGATTTTATATTTTTTATATATATATATATATAAAATGTATAAATATATATATAATATATAAAATGTATAAATAATATATATAAATGTAAAAGAACAGGAAAAGAACCTATCCAGCAACTTGGGTCAATTAAACCATATAAATATAGGACAAAACCTTATTCTAATGCCACAATGCACGTTGAGTGAATTCACATATACTAGGTCCCAATGGAAGAAGTATCTAATTTAATTGTTGACACAATGAATCCATTTGTAAATAAGTAAATAGATCATTGTTCAGTTCCCTGCATCCAGCCTGGTACACCTCAGTTTCAGGGGAGAAAGACTTGTTAGCAATGTTTATCCTGAACTGGACTATTCCGGTGTGAGGAAAGGTTCTGAGTCTGGGTGTTATGCTTACCATAAACAAGTTAACAGTTGCGTTTTTTGCTCACTTTGAGGAATCTGCATCAGAATAACAATGAGTGTCAGCATAACAACTTGCCATGTGTTTTGACCTGAACAGTAAACAGTTCCACATCCGTGGTCATTATACAAGCACCCACTGCAATGCCAGTCAATCAGAATATCTTTTCAACACTCAAGGATGGTGAATAAATTCAGATGACTCCAAATGAGCGGTTTGTTGAAATGATTGCTTTACTGATAGATTCTAAGCTCTCTTGGACAGGGATTGTTACATCATTATGTGTTGTGCAGCACCTAACACAATGGGTTCTTGGTCTGTAGGGACTACAGCAATATAAATATTTAATAATAATAATAATAAGATGCTTGCAACATCCTACAGCAGTGATACTATGTTTGAAGAAAGTAAAAAATATAGAGGCAAGACACATTAGGTCACTTAAACATCATGAATGTTTACAAATATGAAGCAACTGGAAAGGTTTAATTAAAGATATTGTCTTGGCATTTAGTGTGCATTTTATATATACATAAATATATATATATATATATATACACGCAATCTAAATAGCAATCTCTCTTACTTTGCAATATCTTCTCAGTAAATAATTGCTGTGATGTATTATTTATTATTTACTAAAGATGTGATCAGCTGCAATAGCCATTTATTATGACCAACAGGGATTTTTGATGCTATACAGTAAACCATATATTGTACTAAAAATTCAGAGAAAAAACATCAGTTGATTCTCCACCCTAATATATTTGTTTTGGACCCAATTCAGAAGCTCGGCCCTATTCAGCAAAGTATTTTAGCCTAAAACATGCTAAAAATCCATTGATTTCAATGGAACATAAGCTTTGGCTCAAGTGCCTTGCTGAACAGAGATGGACTTAAGTACATGCTTAAATGTTTTACTGAATTGGTATCATATGCAGACATAATTCTACTGGCATCAAATATAAGTAAAAGCAAAATCCCCTGATTCTTTTGTGAGTTATTTTAGTACGTTGCTCTCTCTGTCTCAGGCTTTTCAGTATTTGAACACAGTAGAATGTGATTGGAATACGTATGGATTAATATTTTCTCTTAACTTTTGAATGTCTTGTCCATTAAACACTTTTGGGACAGGGACTTTCTCTGACTCTGCACTTGCACAGCACCCAACACAGCGCTGTGCTGGTGTTTCACCCAGTACAGAGGACCAGCACAAGGCTTCACTGGTAAGTAGTCTTGTGCCTGACCCCTTCTGCACTGGGGTTCATTGTGCCAATAGAGTAACTTGAATTGAAATGGAGGAATATGGCTGAAGACACAAATGCTAATGTGGCTGCAGTATCATTTCTGAAGAGAGAGTTTTTTATTTCTGCCAGCTGTGACTGGCTAATAAAGTAAAAATTATGTAATAATGCATGAAACAAAAATAACACAATAGAATTGTACTGACAATTCCATAATTACTATAATTGTGCTACAAGGAATGCCAAGGCTGCTTATTATTCAAAGCAAATTAGATCAAAGTGTGTACAATCCCTCGATCTTCTGAAAGGTAGTTGAAATTCCATAGAACATGCTTGGATTGTGTTATCACAATCCTCTCAGTAAAGATTCATTGCTTACTGCACAAATCTCCATCTCTTAGAACTCCACTCGACATATGAGCTTGAACTCAGATTTGGATGTTATACCTCAGCTCCTATTGACAGTATAAAAGCCTGAAGGCATTTAATTTTAAGCCTGTCACCCCTTCATTTGGTTGGCAAAATAT
Organism: Mesoclemmys tuberculata; assembly: GCA_007922155.1. NCBI lineage: Eukaryota > Metazoa > Chordata > Testudines > Chelidae > Mesoclemmys > Mesoclemmys tuberculata. The sequence continues at coordinate 3,703,089 of ML675606.1, forward strand.
TGTGTTTATAAGTTCACAAGCATTTTTACATTTGGCAACATACACTGGGCAGGTCTACACTTAAATGCTATAGGGCTTCAATGAAGATGCTATCTACACTGAAAGGATGGCTTCTCCCATCAGCGTAGGTACTCCACCTCCACAAGAGTTGATAGCTATGTCGATAGTAGAAGCCCTCTTCTTGACATAGCACAGGAGGTTACGTTGGTATAACTACATCACTCAGGGGTGTGGATTTTTCTCACTCCTGAGCCACATTGTTATACCGATATAAGATAATAGTGTAGGCCTGGCCTCACTTTATAGTCCCTTGATATTTTATAGGCACTGATCCAGTACCAGACTGGGGAATGTTTACCCACTCTAAGGAATGTTTACTAATGTGAGTATTCCCATTGAGGAATACTATTTGTCTGAGCAATCACACATAAGTTAAGTAAGAGCTTAATGAACCTTTAAGAGACAAATACTAGACTAACATCACCGCAGTGTATAAGAAGATCAGATCTTCCTTAAGGGGTAGATTCTGCCACCTTTACTCACAGTGACTGACTTCAACGAAACTTCTTGTCGAATAAGGTATGTGAGTAAGGGTAACAGTACTGAATGCAGAACAAATACTGACCTTTTCTCTTTGTTTGAATCTGGATGATAGAGGTATGCAAATAATGGATATACAGAGAAGGCAAATCAGGGTGTCCTGTTTACCCTTTCTTATCATGAGGGCATGTTCAATGAAAGTAACATAATCAGTTTTAAAATGACAAAAGAAGATACCCTTTTCCTTTAGCATAATTGACTTTTGGAACACTCTGACACAATTATTCAAGTCAGGACATTAGAGTGATAAAAAAAACCACATGTACATGAAAAAATGTCAATAGCTGCAGTTAAAACAACAGCTCATCTACCTAATATATATCTGTATATGGAATACAAATGTTCATGCCCCAGGTTGCAATCAAAAGACTAACTTTAAGATTAGAAAGAAACCAGGCAGATTATGAGGTGGCTTCATAATTATCTATTATGGAGCTTCTTGCCTTTTCCTTGTGAGCATGTAGGCCTGGCAACTGTTAAAGAAACATTACTGGACTAGGTGAACTTTAGTTGGAATGGTATTTCCTACATTCAGAGTGAGAGGAAAAGAAGAAGATCTCGGCAGTTACATTTTTGAATCAGCTGGAGTGGTGAGAAAAAAATAGTTTTTGTCATTACTTGGCACATACCAGTGGAATCCAAAAAAATGTCATTTGCATCCATTGACTGTCAACTCGTTTATAGATGATGTATGTTATCTGTAAATATTTATATGTATGCAGAGGACACAGTTACGTGCTATGACAATTTTTCTGTACATGCTACCTACATCACCACCTAACGACCTCAAATAGATATGGACTCCATTATGGTAGAAGATATTCAAATGTAAGAGAGATCATCCCTGTCTCAGAGAGTTTATAAATCTCAGTTTAAAATAGTTGCAACCACTGTCTTAAAGAGAACAAGGCCAGAAAGTGAAGGGGAATACATCTTTCTCCACGTTTAGGGGGTTGTCCAAAAGTGGCAGAATTCTAGCTTCATAGCCTAAATTCAGCTTGGAAATTACCAGAACCAGTTTGCACCATCCCCTTTCAGTATTGATTCTGATCTAGTGGTGGCTGACCAATTTTGGGGCAGTGTAGCAAGCGGGACAAAACGTCTGGTTCTCTGGGTAACCTACCTGAGCCTGCACCATCTTTACTGGGGCATGTGAAAGCTGGTCCCTGCAGTCTTTGCCTGGACTGGGCAGGTGTAAGTTACAGAGAGCTCTAAAATGTCACACTGTAATTGCCCCATATAGACCCTGTGGCATGCTCTAAAATGTACCTGGACTGTTGTCCTGTTTGACATGGGACTACATGAACATGAACTAGGTATCTTTTAGAGCATGCCACTGGGTGTACATGGGGCAGTTAGAGTGCAACCCTACAATCACCTCAGTCTGTGGCTTGGGCAGTGAATCCAGTGATCTGTGCATATGCCACAGGGGCAATGGAGACGAATACCCTGCTGCTTAATATGAACCTCAAACACAACAAATCTACAGCAAGCTGCTATAGTATTGCTTTGTTGGCAAGCCGTATTTAGACACACAAATGCGCTCACGCATGTGTGTGTGCGGTTGCATACTTTGGTGCGGTGATGCCCCAATGCCCTCTGCACACGAGCTGTCACTGTCCTGATCTTACGAGATCAGTACTTCTGTTAACTTCAGTAGAATTATTTCTGCATTACGTCCATGTAGAGGAAGTCAGATTCTAGGACTTCATGAGAAAGAAGCCCATACTGTCAGAACTCCTGGGTAATCTCTCATCTTCTGGTAATAATGGTGGAACATTTGGAAAGCATGTTCAGTAGCATTGCTTGGTTAATGGGAGAGCTCACCAACAATTTTTAAACAGCAAAAATAAAGAACAACAACTGGTCTAAACAACAATCAGAAGAATAGACAAATAGTTTTTTGTTTTTTTAAAAAATAATGCTTTACATTCTGCTTCTAGCTCATTATCAAATACACCTTTCATTTGCCTCTGAATTGTTCTGCTTTTGCCCCTTTGTGCTAGATTCATTAACATTTTTGTATCATTTTTAATAATCTCTCCCACATTGCTCAATCACAACGTTTTATTTCTAAAAAAACATAATTGCATACATTTAAAAAAAGAAACATTTATAATTTCCTCCTAAATACTTGTCAACTTTGAAGTACTATGTAAGGGCTGGAAGAATATTATTTTTGAATATATCATGGAAAAGGCAGGTTCCCTCTCTTAATTTAATTCTATTAATCCTAGTTATATCCTCTTTTATTATGGGAACCATGTCATGTTTGCTAGACTCATACATAGGCAATAGAACTATTTACATTAATAAGACAGGAGGACCAAATAATTGTTCTCACCCCTTGGTCTTTACATCTTTGAAATAGTTGTAGATTCTTATGTCCCTACACACACCTCAGCCCAACTCTAATGTATTTATTTCAAAAATAGTTAAGGAAATTAGCTTTTGTAGAACACAGTGGACACCATTTAAAATGACCACTCCCCAACAGTTGACACTCATGGTAGCTGAGATACCCCTTTACTCAGAATGGAAAATAACTGCAGAGCAGTGTGGGATCTGTTGGCAATGATTACTTTTTCATGGTGACCACAGTACATGATTATCAGACTGACAGTGTTTCAAAATCTTTTCTACGTGTGTGTGTGTGTGTGTGTGTGTGTGTGTGTGTGTGTGTGTGTGTG
>ML675606.1:3706388-3748483 GCA_007922155.1 Mesoclemmys tuberculata
GTGTGTGTGTGTGTGTGTGTGTGTGTGTGTGTGTGTGTGTGTGTGTGTGTGTGAAATGAATAACAGGCTAGTTTGAAAGTAAAATGAAAAAGGATCCACTGACATCACTTAGAATGAAAACTATAATTTTGTGCACTTCAGATGCTTTAGCATAAATGGAACATATAGAGAACACTACACCAACTTGTTCTGATGGCCTCCCCCATTTTATGCCATTCCTCTCTCCCTTCTCCATGATATCTCAATCTCTACTTTCCTCCATCCCTTTGTTTCTGCACTTCAGCTCCTCTTCACACAACCAGACTCCCATCTTATTCTGATTCTGGAGAAATTTTAAAATCTGTTAGCTACTGAGGGAATAATTTGTCCAGTTTTAGATATGCAGCATATGCTCTTTCAATATACATATAATTACCCTTTCACCAACAGTTTAAAAGGATAATAAGACCATAAGCAACATTTACTAATCATGTTGAGGCAAATTCTCTAGTGGTTTACACTCTGTACAAGCCTAATGACTTCACTGAAGGTGGCAGGTGTGTAGATGAGAGCAAAATCTGGCCTGTCAAACTTTGCCTAGCATCATGACTGGCAGCTACAGGATGTTCAAAAGAAACTCCTTCGAAAAGATTTTAATTAAATTAAAAGGTAAAAGAGTTCTTATGAAGAGAAAAGAAGAGCAGGGGTTGATTCAGAAGCAGTTTGCCTATGGTACCTGTGGGAACTCATACATCTTTTAACGTTTTGCAAAGTAACACATTTCATTTTCAGTTACTGTGTTTTTTCACACTACATCACTGCTGTCCAGGGAAGCTATAAAACCGCTCCTCTACAGTGGTTCTATAACCTTAATTAACATTTTCTGGAACTTCTCAAATCAGCTATGTGACCATTATAGTTATATCCCCAGGATTTCCACTGCCTGACTCCTTATATTAACATTTTTTAAACAAACACTGCAAATCAGCTATTTGCTCATTCAGTTTCATCTAGGTAACCAAATGCAAATGGACTGCCAGGACAAGGCTGGAAATGTACTGCTTAAAGGTATCATCCAAATTCATTTCAACTGTTGTGTGAGAATTGTGATAGTAGATCTGGGGAGCAGGAGAGGAGAAGTGGTTTTGAGACTGGGTGGCTATAATTTCTCCCTCTCCTCTGAAGAGGAATTATTTACTGTCTAACAGATTTGTAACATGGCAGTACTGGTGTTCAAATAAAACATAAGAAATAGCTGGGTAAGGAAACAGAAACATGTGGGAAAGCTGAAAAACATTAGAGTTTTATGTACTGCTTAACAGCCCTGCCCGTTTTTATTATTTTTACAGAATAACCCCTCCCACTGAAAGCTTATTGTTTTAAATCCAGAATTGCAGCTAACAGATTACCTGCTAGATGGAACTTTAAATGAAACTCATTAGCTACACTTTTGTAATATTCTGATGTCTGCAGCATGTTCCATTTACATACCTTCCAGCACTTGTTTTATGTATGATAAGGGAAAAATATATATTACAGAAAAATATGAAAGACCAACAAAGAATGTTGCACTGGACCATATCACCAAACCACCTTGTTGGTAGAGCTGAGATAACACAAATAATATAGTTATATGCCTGTCTTTTTGGTATGTCATCAATAAATCATAGGCAGGGATACTGAGTCAGAGGTAAGGATGTTTCTAGTGCCTTTAGTGTGACTTCTAGACCTTTCTTAACTGACTCTGCTATAAATTAATGGGAATATACATTGTACTTAACTGATAACCTGCAGACTTTGAAACCTCTATGTGTTTGTCATACTGATGTTCTTGAACTGTGGTTTGGCTCACCAAGGGCCATATGGCTTTAATTTCTCAGCGCACAAGCAATGCATCAACTTGCTACAAAACCTGCCTCTTGTCCCAATTCTATGCCAAAGCTCCTGTTTATTATGCTACCAAACCAACAGCGTGGTCCCACACATTCAAAACAAAGGATACCTGCGAATCCAAATGCATAGGCCAGGGATGGCCAAATTCTGGCTCGTGTGCCACATGAGGTTCTTCTATAGTTAAAGTGCAGCTTGCGGAGTCGCCATGTCCCCTCCTCCCCCTATTCTCTACCTACCAGACTGGGGTAGGAGCTTCTGTCCTTCAACGGGATGATGGGGTAGAGGATTCTGCCCAGCAGAAAAGAGGGAGCAGGGAGGGGGAGTATGGAAGTTTGGCCATACTGGCATAGGCGATGGTTTGGAAAAGTTTGGGAGGAATCAAATTCTTTGGGCCAGATTAAAAGGCATTTGTCAGTTTCAATATACACTGCAAGAAGCGCAGGGAAGTGTGCAGGTCATCTCCATACTCCACAGTCCCTTCTAGCAGATTTGGTTATATGTGTTGGACTGCAGTACACTGCATCTTACTTAGAAGATTTATTAGGTTTCTTCAGTGAGGGTTTGTAACCATTATTTCTGCTTGTTTTTCAGACAATTTTTTTTCCTTGTGAAAAAATGTATCTGAGTATTGTATTAAATCACTGAAAATCATAACAGTTTCCACAACCCAGGATTGTTCTTTTACAGACATTTGCCTAAGAGAAGACTCTCAATATACTATCTCCCTTGCTCAAAAAAGAATGGATTGAGCTGCTTCCATGGCACCATCTCTCACCATTTCTGAATCATAAGGTATGGGCTGGGGCCAGAGGAGGGTGGGTTGAGGTGAAGATATGAAGGCAACACACTCTGTAGTTCCTCCAGCCCTCTAGAGATTCTCTGGAAAAAAAAACATTAGGCATCGTGAGGAGGGGGAAACTCTGGCCAGGGTGAGTCTCTAGAAGCATGGATCCAGTGGATTCCTGCCACCAGGGACCTGTTGCCAAGGTGGTGAGGGAATTCAAAGTCTATTTCCAATCGGGTCAGGAGTTCAGCAGATGCTTGAGAAGTTGCCAAGTGTGTAATATGGGAGGGGAATCTCTATGGAACTGATCTCCACCAGAGCTCCTCCCAAGTCCTTTTGCACTAGAGAGGATGGGCCATCTCTTTTTCAATTGCATTTCACTATGATTTTTATTATCACTATAAAAAGCAATAATAAGAAAATGAAAGTGATAGGCTATCCACATTTTTAAATGGGGATTACCTGTATTTTTGTTTGTCCACAGCAGTTGTATTTTATAGTCTGTCTCATACACACAAAGTCTCACCCACTTTCCTGTATTCTAACTTTAAAAATAAATGAAGAAAAAATGATTTCACAGACAATGTAGCCCAATTCTTTAGTGGTTATTGATGATTCATTTCCAATTAATACTGATATAAAGAGTTGGGGAATTGTAGGGTTCTAGTCCCAGAATTAGGCACAGCAGAATGAAGGTTATCTCATTCAATATCTGGTTGGGAACTCCTGTGTGCACAGCAAAGACAATCACACTAAGGACAAAGAAAAACTCTAAGCAATTTATGAACACAATTAGTGAAGACACAAGCTCAAAACCAGCTACCAAACATACAGTTACGGTAATATCTTATTCCATTCCTCAAATATAGTCATATACTCACACCTTTCCTTGGAGATTTGGTAGTGAGAGACAAAGACCCTACTCTGTCTGTAACATCCAGATGAATCCAATGGTCCAGATCCAGATCAACCAATGATGACCCCATTTACATGGTGGTCTGGGCTGTTATAGGGCCTAGGACTGTCATGAGTATTCATTCAAATGTCCAGTCTTCCATTGTCCATATCTAATTTTCTCTCCCTAATAATATGCCTTTTATGCTATAGATTAGTTTGCTAATGATTGTCACTTATTACCATGTAGGACAATTCATTGCCAGGCAAATTTGTGGTCTTTGACATATGGTAAGATCATTCATTTTTCCTTTCAACACCAGATCCCGCCTTTCATTCCACTGCTGTAGGAAGACAAACATCATATGGAGTTGTAAATTATATTTTTCCACTATGTCCTGTAGTCATTGTTCTGCTTCTGAGTCATTCCGATTATTCTGTGCAATAAGGATTTGGAGAAAGTGCCATGAACATATGAAGGGGAAAACATAGCAATGTTTGTGTGCAGGAGTAAATATCTAGAATGAGAGCAACATTCATGCTTTATGCTGATGAAAATGTCAAAGTACACCATGCATGTGAGATGCTTAACCCTACTGGGTCAGAAGGGAGTCTGCTGTTTCTAATACATTAAAGTGGGAGTGTGCATTCCAATATCATCGGAAACTCTTTTTGTTTCTATTCACATTTCCCTAATGACATTTTACAATGTGAATACAGTTAAGATGGCATTTGGAGCTGCTGTGTGTTAGTGCAAGAGTCAGAGACACTGTGCTGGCTGAAGAGAAATTACAATGTCAAGTCAATGGCAGTTGCCAGGTCAGTATATACGCCCATACTTCGTCTTATGCTTTATTTTATTTTAATTTGTTTTTCCTATTGTTAAGAAAAGTAATATATAAAATATTTCCAGTGGCTTATGCTAATTTTTAACTTATTCTACATATCTTTGCTTTTCCTATGTCAGTCTTGGGCCCAGTCCTTCCCCTGTGCTAAGTAAATTCTATTAAACCCTTTGAGCACTAAGTCTTGTTCACAGTGGGAGACTGTTAATTTTCACGTATGTAAGAGAAAATTTCTTAAGAGCCTTAGGGTACATGAACATATGGCTTATTCACATCCCTTTGAGTTCATCAAAGAATGTCCATAAGGAAACAATGGGATTCATGTACTGATGGACACATCAGGCACATGTTTTGACAATAAAAACTCAGCATGTGCCAAGAGCACACACCAATGTCTGAGATTTCCAAAGTTTCCTCCTGTCTGAGGAAAGGTGATACGGGGCACAAATTGGCACATGCTTCCTTTTTTTTTCTTTTTAACTGTGTATCAGTCAAAATTACTCTGCAGGGGGGTCAGACCACTGGCTATGTCCTGCTGCACCATTGTTATTTCAGTGAAAAATTGTACCAGTTAGAAAACACAGCAGAACAGATGCTGGGAGTTCAGAGCCTGCAGTGAAGCAATTATATTTTGTTGATATCAGTTTAGCCTGATTAATTTTTGCTTTATATTTATTTAGTGTGTATTGAAGAAAGCATAAGTATACTCGAGTTCAATGATTTACAGACTTTGTTGTGAAGAAAGTCATTTGCTTTGTGGTATATCACAGTTTATTTATCATCTTATCTGGCTCGCATTTAAGGTACAGTATCATTGACTGAATGATTTCTAAATGAATCAAAAACCCCATCCTATGTATGGCTCCGTTTAGAGCTAGCGTGCAGTAACTCTCCCATGGGAGTTAGTGTTTATTACACTACAAGAATAATAATGAGGTTGCTCTGGATTCTGGTTAAACTTAAGACATGTCACTAGATGGCAGTGTGTCCGCCAGTCTTCACATTTATTGCCCATGTCATATTTCATTGTGATTCATAAATATTTAACTGCTTTCAGTGCACAATGTGCATATTAAAATCAAATTAATGTATCTTGGTTAATTTTAAAACAGAAAATATCAAAGGAATTAATGATTTGCTACTTATTCTAAGAATGTTACAGATATTTATTATTTCTTACTTTGTAAAATGATGATTATTCCAAATAGCATAACAGTAGCACAATTTCAATGGAAATGTGTTAAACTAAACTATCTGCAGTTGATGGAAGCTTTCAATTGCTTTTATTTTTTTAACCACATACTGGAATATTAGAATTTGATTGTGATATTCTGTTAAAAGAATGAAACCTGGTATATTCCATTCTTCTGTATTTTGATATCTAGTTAATTTATTTTTACTTGGATTGTTACTTATGAGCTGTCTGTATTCTTTCAGGGGATTCTAAATATTTTTAACCTATTTTAGTACTAGTGTTTCTAGATATGAGAGAGAGAGAGAAGAGTAGCAGACAGTCCTCAGAAATGTGTGCTAGTACATACTGCTATGTCAGGCTAATTGAAAACCCATTGAAATCAGTGGAAAGATTCTTAGTCTCTTCAATGGGCTTTGGATCATGTTGTTTATAAGTGACAGAGAAGATAATCCTTTCTACCAACCCAAGCATGGACACCTCACATCCATGGTTCATCCAGCTTCCATAAAATCAAGGGACCACAATTCTCATTGCCAGCTCCTTTCCAGATTATGCTGAATTTCACTGAACTCACTCCTCAAAGCCAGCTCCAAAACTGTTCCCTGTCATCAATGCAGGCTGGTGTATTCATAATGACCTCTTAGCTCTGTACCAGAGACATTACACGTGCATGTCTTGGAAGTTGCATTGAACCTGATGGAGAGAGCCCTAATCCCTCATAACAGGAACCTCACTAGAGTGCAGTATGTTTGAACACAAAATCTAATCAATTTAGAAAATCTTTGACTGAGACAGACTTCTCAGTACAATCATCACCACTCACCACCTACAGTATGGGGCAAATCTAATGTATGTCATCTCAGTGAGTGGCTTTTGGAAAGAAATCAGGGAGCGCGATGGACTTGTGGGAAAAAAAATTGGAACATCACTTTATCTTTATAAAAAAATACACTCTAAAGGGATGATCAGCTGCCAAGCCTGGAGCTCATTCACTGTCTAAAACTGTTTGAGAGCATGTCATTTAGAGAGCATCCCTTTATTTAGGATCAAAGGGTGACTCAGTCAGTCTATTCAGGACTAGATCAGAACCTGTGTTAGTGGAGGTTCTTGCTTCAGGAAACTCCTGTCACAGCAGTAAGGCTGTGTACAGAACGTCCTATGTAGCAGCTAGAAGAACTCTGAATGAGACTAGATGTAACAGTGGCTTGCCCATGGATTGGAGATCGTGGGGCTAAGCCAGTCCTGATAACAAGTAGAGCCTCACCTGAGAGGAATCCAGTGATTCCAATATAAAAGGCAGCAGGAATCTGGGTGAGGGCATTGTGAGGGTAGCTGAGATCACCAGAGGTAGGAAGCCTGGCTGAAATGTGGGATGCTCAGAAAACAGGAGACAGTGGAGCTGGGACCAGAGAAAGCAACAAGTAGGAGGAGCTGGTCTGATGCCTGCAGACTCCTAATAGGGTAAAGCCCATGAGTGGGAGTATGAGTGGGAGTTAAAGAAAGGAAGATTAACTGAAAAGTTATGTTTGTTCTGGACTCTTGAGTCCTGGTTTTGCCAAACTCTTTTGCCGGCCTGAGGAGAATTGGTCATGAGTGAATTAAAGGACTGAGTTTAGAAGATCACTGGAGACTGGATTAGAGTTAACTCTAGCAGCATTCTTCTCCTCAGCAAATGTATGGAGCATGATTTGCTTATCACAAGTACCATCTTTAGACAGAAGGACAAATATAAGACCATGTGAAAACACCCACGTTCAGAACACTGGCATCTTCTTGACCATGTCATTGTCAGAGCCCATGATTGTACTGATATCCATCTTACACAAGTCTGGATAGGTATGGATGATTGCTGAACAGACTATCATTTAGTCAGATCAATCATGAACATGCAGCATGTACAACACTGTAAACAATCGAAAGGAAAGTGGAAGAGATTTAATATTGTCACTTCAAAATCATGCTAGTTGCAAGACTTTTCAGCAGTGCCTCATTAAGAGGCTTTCTGACCTACCTGACAATATCGGTGACATCCAAGAACATTGGGAGGAGTTCAAGACTATTATTCACAAGGCATGTGCTGAATTCCATCAGGATTGATTTGACAAGAACAATGAGGAAATCCTAAGCCTTTTTCAACAGAAGAGAAGAGCATTTTGCATTTGGCTAAATGAACCCTCTGACCAGCAAAAACGAGAGACTTTTCATCAGTTTAAAGCTCTAGTTCAAAGGAGGCTGCATGACATCAAGAATCAATGGTGGCAAGAAAAGGCCATGGAGAACCAGAGTTTCACTGACATGACATGAGAAGCTTTTTTCAAACAACAAATGTCATTTACAGGCCAAATTCAAATGGTATAACCCTTTTGCAGTCCTAGGACAGCTCCACCCTTCTTAAGGACAATGTAGCCCACAGGCAACATTGGAAGAAGCATTTTCACATGCTGTTGAACTGCAACTCTGAGGTTTCAGCTGTCACTATCAAGTTCATTCCTCGGCATCCTGTAATAGAATCTCTTGCTGATCGCCCATGTTCTGAGGAAGTCTGGCAAGCCATCACTCAGACTAACAACAAGAAGGCAGCAGGCCCAGATGGCATCCCCAGGGAGGTCTTCAAAGCTGGTGGAATAGCACTTGTACAAAAAATTAATCAACTTCTTGTTAGAATTTGGGTTAATGAGGAAATTCCACCTGACCTAAAGAATGCCATTTTTAAGAAAAGGGACAAAGTCAGTGTGCTCAAGTCAATGTATGGGAATTACTGAGGTATTGCCCTCCTTTCCATTGCTGGTAATATCCTTGCTTGCATCTTTTTGATCTGTCTCATACTTCTTGCTGAAGATGTCCTTCTGGAATCCCTATGTGGTTTCAGACCATCTCAGGGCACTACTGTAATGATTTGTGCTGCATGAGAGATCCAAGAGAAGTGTAGAGAACAACACTAGCCATTGTTTGTGGCATTTATTGACCTATCTAAAGCCTTTGATTCCATCAGTCATGAAGCATTAAGGAATGTGCTGTCTAAGTTTGGTTGTCCATTGAAGTTCTTTCTTGTTCTCCAGTTACTTCATGATGGAATGACTGACACCATCTTCTGTACTGGGTTGGAGAGGGACCCATTTGTCATCCATGCTGTCATCCAAGGTTGTGTTAGTGCCCGAAACCTTTTTTCTATCTATCTTGCTGTAATTTTGATTCATATTCATGACCACCTTTCTTCTGGAATTGGGACTGAATGTTGCATGGATGGCCAGCTCTTCAATCTGCAACAGCTTCATTCTAAAACTAAGGTCACCAGGACCATTATTACCGACCTTCAGTATGCTGATGAATATGCTATCCTCATGCACACCAAGGCTGATTTGTAATCCACTCTAAACCTTTTCTCAGGCACCTATCGTAGCCTGGGACTTTCCCTGAATATTGGGAAGACTAAGATACTCCACCAGCCTTCCCCATCACAAGTTGCCCCACCTTCTCCCACAAATTGTCATCACAGTGAACCCCTGGAAAACATTGAGCATTTCCCTTACCTTGGTAGACACTTCACCCAGACAGCTAATCTTGATGTGGAAATTGAACATCGGATCCAATGTGCCAGGATATCCTTTGGAAAGTTGCTCCATCAGGTCTTTATTCACAGAGATCTATAGATGAAAACTAAGCTCCCTATCTACAATGCAGTAGTCATCCTCACTCTTTTTTCTGGGTGCGAGACATGGGTGAAAAATCAAAGCCATCTTAAGCATCTGGAGTGATACCAACAGTAATGCCTTAGGCATTTCAGATGGGAAGACCTTCAACCAATGCCAGCTAATGTCACCAGTATTAAGGTGAATATTATGAAACATCAGCTTTTCTGGTATGGTCATGGTGTGTGGATGGCTGATACTCATTTTCCAAAGTAAGTCTTCTTTTCTCAACTTAGTCATGGTAAGAGTACCTGCAGTGGACAGGGGAAACACTACAGGGACACCCTGAAATCATATCTTGAGAAGGGAGCATTGACCCTATGAATTGGGAAGAGCTGGCTGGCAATACACTGCAATGGTGCCACATCATATATCAAGGCTCAACCTGTTTTAAAGAGAATAGTCTTGCTCAAGATGCTGAGCAATGGCAGAGGAGGAAGGAACGTGTAAAGCATCCACCTGTCAGATATGTGGAAAAACCTGTATATCACAAATGGAACTCCTCAGCATCAGTGACTTTTCCCCCTGACAGACCTCATCCTTGTATCGAGGTTTAGCTACCACTGTTGTTGCCGGAAAATGGGTGAGTTCTTAAAAAAGGCCTCTATGAAGGAAAATAGAAACAGAATGGCCACACAGGCAGACCTTGCTTGAGAGTCAGTCAGAGGCCATAGCGCAACCCCAAGTCTGACCCAGATTTTTGGGTGGGTACAAAGGACAGTCCATAAATAAAAAAAAGTCATTATTACTTTTGAAGGCCAGACATAGAATTTGGCATTAAATTTCTGCTGTTACTAAAACTATTAAACCAATGGCATAATTATTAAATACTTTTTAATGCTTACAACTTTGTAAGGAGAAATGAATAAAAATAACATGAATTGCTTTTTTAATTGTAGTAAGACACTAAGCCTGTGCCTAGGGCCCCAGCTTTTGGGGTCACATGATGCTGGCAGAACCTCAGCTTCATTTTAAAGAAAATGACTTTTAGTTCTCATGTTGGTGATGAAAAACTTGAACAGAATCTAAATGCTCCAGTGCTGTCTGATAACAGTCTGAAACAATAGATCCTACCTATATGCACCACCTTATACTTCTTGATGAACTGAGAACGTGAAAACACTCGGCTTTAAGGGACACTGCCAGTATTACCCCATCAAACCTTCATATGTAGGAGTCCCCACTACCACCATCCTATGGATCTACTAAGTTGGTATGATTAGAGACTCCCACCCACAAAGTCCTCTTCTCAGGCACAGAAAAGCTAGATCCTCCCTCTTCTGGGATGAGCCTCAAACCACTTTATTGGGATTACTGCTCCAGAGAAGGGAAAAACAACCTGCCCATAAAGTGTGGTGCTGGGCCATTTAGCAAGCCACTTGAGTACAGTACGGCTATGTCCCCAGATTGCCATAACCTAGCTCTGCAAAGTATTCATTTAAAATCTGTTGGATTTCAAAAGCAAGGCTAGCACTGAATTCCATTCCTGCTCATTCTTGTCACTGTTGCTCCTCTTCAGTTGTGCCACAAACATTGTAATAATATCTGTTTTTTTAAATAAAGTTTTGCATAGCTGCAGGAATTAATGTCATCACTGCTGGAGGAAGAACTTCTTTGACAGAGTAGGAGAATTACTAATATATAGGCTAAATCATTAAGCTATTATTTTACAATCTCAGCAAAAAAAAAAAAGATCGGAATCTTTGCTAGAAAACAGAATTTTTCTTAGGAGATTTTTTTAGTTATATAACAATTCAACCTTCAATTTTGTTTAATACTATAATATTAGCAGCTCAAATTATGGGGACAGCTTCAGTCCTTATTTGCACAAAGAACAGTGCAATCTCTTCAGGAGATGTGTAACTGTTATTCCACTATCCAATATTCCAATATCATGGGCCAAATTTTCAAAAGAAGGCACTTATGTTGTGCATGCCAAAAATACTTCCATGGCTAATGTATGGATTAGAATACATCTTTGCATGATGAAAGTTAAACCCATGCAACATCAATTTCTTACTTTATGCCCATGTGTGTTTTGCAATGGTCATTTGAAAATTTGTCCTTGTAGAATCACAGAATCATAGAAGATTAGGGTTGAAGGGACCTCAGGAAGTCATCTAGTCCAACCCCCTGATCAAAGTATGACCAACCCCAATTAAATCATCCCAGCCAGGGCTTTGTCAAGCTGCACCTTAAAAACCACTAAGGATGGAGATTTCACCACCTCTCTAGGCAACTCATTCCAGTACTTCACCATCCTACTAGTGAAAAAGATTTTCCTACTATCCAACCTAGATCGCCCACACTGCAACTTGAGACCATTGCTCCTAGTTCTGTCATCTGCCACCACTGAGAACAGCCTAGCTCCATCCTCCCTGGAACCACCTTTTAGGAAGTTAAAGACTTCTATTAAATCCCTCTTCATTCTTCTTTTCTGCAGACTAAACAAGCCTAGTTCCCTCAACCTCTCCTCATAAGTCATGTGCTCCGCTAGGCTTTCCCCAATTTGTCCACATCTTTCCTTTGGGAGTGGGGGTGGGAGGGAAATCTGGACACAATACTCCAAATGTGGCCTCACCAGTGCCAGATAGAAGGGAATATTCACTTCCCACAATCTGCTAGGAATTCTCCTACTAATGTAGTCCAATATGCATTAGACTTCTTGGCAATAAGGGCACACTGTTGACTCATATTCAGCTTCTTATCTGCTGTAATCCCCAGGTCCTTTTCTGCTGAACTTCTGACTAACCAGTTGGTCACCAGCCTGTAGCAGTGCATGGGATTCTTCCATCCTAAGTGCAGGACTCTGCACTTGTCCTTTTTAAACCTCATCAGATTTTTTTTGGTGTCTAGGTCAATCTGTATCCTATCCCTACCCTCCAGGGTATTTACCACTATCCCCATCTTAGTGTCACACATTTGCATTTTGTGTAAATCACACTGACAAAAGCCAGGGGAAAACAAAGTTCAGGCCAAAATTTTCAAACCCTAGCACCTAACTCTCAAGCTCCTAAAGCTTTTTTCAGTATCCCAGATTAAAATGGGCTGGTTTAAAAAATACTGAGCACTTGCTGCTCTCATTCCCTTTCGCAGGATTGTGGCTGCTCAGAAGTCTTGGAAGTTAAGCTTTTATTAAGGCTCTTGTGAATGGAGTTAAGAGCATAACTTTAAAATGTCTAAAATCTTGGTTATTTTTTTAAAGTAGATATTATTGGTACTTCTATAAAAATAGCTATTTTTTGCTTATTTCCCATTTTTGCATTTAACTTACCCTGTTGTCTGTGCCTCTTTTAATATAAAGAATTGTTATTTGTTTTTTTTTCACGTTAGCAAGCTTCTCTATTCCTTTGTATTTATCCCTGGCTATCCAATCTTACCAACTTTTTCATTTTAACTTAAATTGTCTTTTCTTTAATGCTAGTCCTTCCTTATCCAATCTTACACGTATTTATCTTTTGGAAATTAGTTTGTGTTATGAAATGAAATACAAACATGCTTTTTCAAAATAGGCTCTGTTTTTTACCTCCTTTAATTATAACTGCATCATAAAGGAACCAAAATTGAATGGTTATTCTTTCTTCATTTTATAGTGGAAGACTCCTAGGGACTGATTTAGGGCAAAAACTATATTGGAAACTTCAAGGCTAAAATCAAAAGTCATTATTGCACAATTTATGTTACTTGTCATCTATTAGAGGAATATTTATGTACTAATGATGGAAAAGTGGATTTTTTTCACCCCTTTTAATATAATTATTTGAACTTGTTAGAAAGCTTTCAACCTTCACCTCTACAATGTGCGATAGACTGCTAACAACATATAAACCACTGTGCTAAAGGCCAGCAAATGACCCATTAAAGCAATCCACCTTTCTTCCATAGCATTTTATTAAATGTACAGTACTACATGTTGTTGTACACTGATGTTAGCAATTATTTATCATTTATCATCTCCATCATGTCTATAAAAGGCTCTAGCTACTGGAATCAGTGTAATTTTGTTATACGGGGAGGACAATGGTTCATTTTTAGATTACATCTTCTGCAGGATGTAGTACAGAGCTCTATGGATACCTAGGGAGATGGTGGAAGCTCCATCTTTAGAGGTTTTTAAGCTGTGGTTTGACAAAGCCCTGGCTGGGATGATTTAGTTGAGGTTAGTCCTGCTTTGACCAGGAGGTTGGACTACATGACCTCCTGAGGTGCCTTCCAAGTCTAATATTCTATGATTCTATGATTCTCCTCACACTCTACAAAAATTGGGGGTTGGAGCAGAGCAATACTGTGTTTCAGCCAGCCATTCTCCGTCCATATACCAATCAGCATGGTATATGGGCTACAGCTGTTCCTGAAGTTAGGAGGCTATGGCAGCAGCTACCCAATATATTTGCTGCTGCTTTGCAAACTGTGGGAATGTTCTTGTGAGTGCACATGCACATGTACAGGGTCTACCAATCTGAAGCCAGCTGACTTGCACTTACAACAATGTGGAGGATTTCCTCAATTAGCCTAGTGCTCTTCAGTTAAAAATCAGAGAAGCACGCATGGTACTTAGTTTTTAATGTCTATAAGACTCTAGCATGCACATTCTTTAACACATTTGCTGATATTTTGCACTTCTGTCTTTTATCTAAGCATCTCAAAGTGTTTTGGATCAGCCAGAGTAGAGGGAGCTGAGCACATTTCTGGGTTACATCCTAAGGGAATGAAAAGATTGTTAGGAATGAAAAAGGTCTTTGTTAACACTATCAGGAGGCAAATCCAGCAAATTTAACTGGTTTTAAGATGGAATTAAATAAATTAAGAAACAGGATTATATGATGAGTTTACCTGTGGTAATAGGGGACTGGACTCAATGAGCCAGGAGGTCCCTTCCAGTCTTAAATTCTTAGGTTTCCAAAAAGGAATGTATTCAGATTGGGTGCTTGAATGTGAGGCAGAGCAAGAGATGGAAAGACTTCTTAATGCTGAACTATAAACACTAAACCAAATAAAAATGTAAGGAAGGCCTAATGCAAACTTCTAAAACAAGACATTTTTGTCTCTACAATTAACTAGAGTGTTTCATAATGTATAAAAACAGCTGAGTTCTTTTTGCCCATTAATATGAAGATCAAAATAAAAGTAAACAGTTTTAATGTTTGAATCAGAGAACCAGAGGACTAGAAGGCACCACAAGGGTCATCTAGTCTACCCTCCTGCCAAGACGCAGGATTTGTTGTGTCTAAACTATCCAAGACAGATGGCTATTCAACCTGTTTTTGAAAACCTGCAGTGAAGGAGCTTTCACAACTTCCCTAGGCAGCCTGTTCCCCTGTCCTACTGCTCTTAGAGTTAGGAATTTTTTCCTGAGATTTAATCTAAAACTGCTATGCTGCAGTTTGAACACTTTTGAACCCATTGCCTCTTGTCCTGCCCTCCATGGCAAGAGAGAACAATTTTTCTCCATCTTTTTAATGGATGCCTTTTAATTATTTGAAGACCACTATCATGTCCCCCCTTAATATCATCCTTTCCAAACTAAGCATATCCAGTTCCTTAAGCCTTTGCTCATATCCCTGTGAACATCTTTGTCTCTCACCTCAGGATCCTTTCCATTTTATCTACATCCTTTCTATATATTGGTGACCAAAATTGTACACAGTACTCCAGCATGGAGTAGAGCAGTACTATCACCTCCCATGACTTGCATGCTACGCCTCTGTTAATGCAATCTAAAATTGCATTTGTTTTTTGGCAATAGCATTGCATGTCGAGGCTGGGATCCACCACAGCTCCTAGATCCTTATCAGCATTGCTTCTGCGAAGCCAGTTATCTCACATTCTGTATTTGTGCTTTTTTTGGGGGGGTGGGGATGGGGGTGGAGTGCATTGCCCTTTTTTCCAATATTTTTTTTCTCTTTCATTGCATTCGCATGAAGGAATATTTATAAATATGCACAAGGGTTTTTTCTTGTCTTTCCTAAATATTATATGCTTTTATTAACAAAGTTTTATTAATCATGTTTATTTCGTGCCTGGGGATCAACTAATAATGGAGAAGAGGAAGCAGTATAATATACAAGCAGAAGTAACAATGCAATGGTGGCAAACATCACATTAGGTTTTGCATTAGAGAGTGAGTTGGATGAAGTTTTGTTATGTATTGTTTTTCAGTATCTATTGTTGAGGGTTCAGTTCTTTTATTAATAAGATGCCAGATAATTCGGTTCATTCAAATAATAGTCAAAGATAGATCAGTACGATACAGAAAGGCAAATTCATACCAATCTTGAAAACATGCCTGTGGCTTACGTCTTCACTCTCTTCCAAAAGGATGAATTCAGTGCTACTCAAATTGATACCCCCGTTTTTACAACTCTTGGTTCAGGCTGCCTGCAGACTTAAGCAGAGAGCACAGCATTAATTTACATTCATGTCATACTTCGAAAGAGACAGAGATTTTGCTCAATTGAAAATGATATCTACAAATATACAGCAAGCTGTATGGCCATATGATATTGCACACAGGGCCTTGTCATCTTTTCAAGTACCTGCTTCTGACTGAGAAGGAGATAAAGATCTAATATTTAAATATAAAATCTGGACCTATAAGATCTTGGGTGCCCGTTCAGGATCTTCTAAGCTCAGACCCCCTAAATGATGGACTCAATCCTATCAATCTTGGGCCTAGTTTTGCAGACTCCTAGTAGCCCTACTGAAATCAAATCAGTGGGCCAAATTACTTGAGTAGGTGCTGTACAAGCAGGCCCCTACTCAGACTGGGTCTTACCCTGTGGAAAAAGCACTTCTGGTGAAGTCCTGAATGCCCTCTACTCCCTGTTTTCAATAGGAGTTTTGGGTGTTAACACTTTTAGGAGAGAGGCAGCTGTATTGCAGGACCATGCTCCCAGATGTTACAGACCCTTATATGTGTCACGAGTTAATTTGATAGCATATATTTCATATACATAAGATTACTTTTTATATGTAAGGGTAAGACTTTGTCATATCTTGCTCACAAAGGAAATTTAGTAGGTTTAAAGCCAAAAAGATTTTCCCCTCCATATCTCTTTGATGAGGCAAAAGCACAGCCCATGATTGAAGTAAATCCAAATGTAACTCTCAGATAAACAGGGCTTCATGATGCCTAAATTGCACCATAGTTATTTTTTCTGATTAAAAGATACCCAGCATCACTGTTGGTAATTTTCAGAAATATCAAATGATTTGTATGGTGTTTTCTGCTATAGCTTTTTCTGATTACATCAGTAGAAGCAAAGTGCACAATATGGCAGCAGTGAAGCACAAAGACAGAGATAAAATTATAAAATATTTGATCATGAATGTTCACAAAGCAGACCGTATTTTTCACATAAAAATATGTAGCCCTTATGTTGCATTTATCTCTTTGCTTATAGGAAATATGAATACATTTCTGCAGGTTAAGCCACCAATGAATCCAGAATATTTAAATGCCTGTCTTGTAGGCAGGCATTAAGTATGCCTTTTTTCCTAAGCATAGAATAATATTATAGCTTTGCAAGTATGTAAAAAGACCCTTTTGCTTTACTTATGTGCATAGTCCCATTGGCACCAGTGTCAGTATAATTTAATTCTCAATCTTCAAATTAAGCAGAAAATGCTAAACCTACATTATAAATATTAAGCATAATTTTAGCAGTCACTTGCAGGATTAAAAATGAGTTGGCTTTTTTAATACAGAATATGAATACATTTAAGAGATGTGAAAAAACTACTACCACCAAAGGACAAATTCTCCTCTTTATTACACTGAGGTCTGGTCCACAGTACAAAATGAGATCAGCCTAAGTCAACTTGTTTTTGACCTGGTTTTGCATATGTCTACATTAAATTTATTTCCCTTTGACACAAGCAACCTGTTACAGTGATGCAATCGCACCATCTCCCTGAATGGTCGGAGGCAAGGTCAATCTACATCTGTTGATGCAGTGTGAATGTAGACACTGCATTACATGTCTCAGCACTAACTGTCCTCCAGCAGCTGTCCCGCAATGCCCTGTCCACAGATCAGTGGTCTCTCTGTCACAATTCTGAACTCTGTGTCCGGTGGTCACCGATACCAGAAGCCCCTCCTGTTCCCTACTGTAAAGCTGTGTTTTTGCAATGTCTTTTCCTGATTGTCCACCTTGGTGAACACATCTACTAGTTTACTTTTTGGGAGCATCTGACCCTGCTGGCTCTGTGCGACAGAGAACTACTGGACACTCTCCTGTGTTGAGTAGAACAGAAGTCATGGATCTCGTTGGCCCATGCAGAGAAGGGACTATGAAAGCACAGCTAAGGAACCACTGAAGAAATATAGATATCTGTGTACTGACTAGAGAGGAGATGCTGAAACTGAGGCACAACAGGAATGAGTAGTTGTGCTGCATGAAAACAAAGGAACTTTATATTAGAAGGTGAGGGAAGGCAACAACAAATCTGGTGCCTCTCTACAGACCTGACACTTCTGCAACAAATTGCATATTGCATGTTTGGTGTGGACCCCACATACACACAGCTTTGCACACTTTGCAGGAGCCTGACGTGGACACCCCTGCAATGCACAATGAAGAGGAGGAGCAAGGAGGGAGACATACATCATGCGGTGATCCATAAGAAGTTTGAAACTCTGTGGAGTCAAGCCAGTCCTGCCAGGCAAGTGCAGGTGCCAGTGCCATTCCTTGTAAGCATTTTTTATCTTTTTGTTGCCTGAAAGCTTCTCTCCTGCCCTTTCCTGTCCCCCACAATTTCAAAATGGCACCCATGCCATCCGCACAGTTGGAGAACAAAGGCATTTACTTTTAATATCTTAATTAACATATAAAACGTTAGAAAATAACACTGTCTGTGAAAACACTGGCAATATTCAACATACTTTATCTCTACACATACTAGGGGTGGGCAGTGCCTAAACTTTCCATGCAACAGACCTCCCCAGCTCCCACTAGGCCAAACACACCATAGCACGAGCAGTAGAGTGTGATATAACAAGATGCTCCAAAACTAACATAACAATTAGCATTTCTTATTACATATATTTATGGGAATCATGTATGGGAGTTTTTAGATTAACCTTTCTCTTTCTATTGGGACTGTAAGTCTAATGTTGTAGCTGCCTGTTTTAATCATCAGCCTCTGATGTGGTGGTCTTGAGGCTAGTGGACTCCTCCATTACTACTGAGCATCTGACCCTGATTGGGTGAAGAAAGCAAAGAACTAGGAAAGATATGTTCCGAGAGAGCCTCCAGTCCTTTACAGCTCCAGACTTTGAAATCAAGGATTGATGGGGCTGAGTGCCCAAGACCAGGGAGAAAGATCAAGAATGGACTGTTTGATTGCTGAAGGAGAGGCAAAGGGTGCAGCAGGAAGTGCCCAGGACATCATGGGTTTGCTCAGGCAAACTCAGATGTTGCTGAGCATTACAAAGTTACATGCCCAAAACCCTGGACACAGCTTTTCAGTCTTTGGAAAACATCATGGTCACTGCTTTCTATCCCCCACAACATAACAGGCACTAGCATGGTGTGAACTCTTCTCCTTACCACTCCATGCCAAATGAAAAAAAGAGAAGCATAACTACAATTCAGATGCTAGGAGTCAAGCCAGGTCAGGATGCTAGGAAATCAGTGAGCAGTGTGGAGCTCAGTTGTTCAGACAACTTACTGTTCCTCCTGTTGGCTTAACTAGTGCCATTCAGACCTCAGCGGCAGAACATCACACTGGGGCTGGATTTACTGGTTCCCAGATTGGCTACTGTCAGTAGGCTGTCAGGTGAAAGGTGAGAAAGTGTCTGCTCCCATGTGGCCCTCGGGTTCAGGACTCAGGAGTCGTGATGCAGCTTTTGAAAAAGTTCTGTGTTCTTAAACATGTGAGCACCATGCACCTTCCCTCACCAACCTATACTGATATCATTGAAGCATCCCAGTGATCCATTACTGCTTGCATAGCAATGGAAAGGTATTCCTTTTCCATTGATGTACTTGGTGGTAAGGTGGGATGGTGCTAAGACAGGAATATGTGCTCAATCTATCATCTCACTGCAGTACAGAAATCCCATGGCTGCAAATCCATCCACTATTTTTTGTACTTTGCTGAAAGTTACAGTTCTGTGCAACAGGATATACTTAAAAGCCGTGCACACTCGAATGACAACACCCCACTGTTGATTTTCAAGCTCTGAAATGATTGCCCACTGACCGGCAGTACAAAGTTCCAGAGTGTAATCTCCACTCACTTCTCCACTATCAATGCAGCTCTCATTCAGGGCTAGAGGGCTGAGGTGAGCTTAGCACACATAGCCAGACATAGGGCCTTTCGCACCCAAAAGTTCTGCAGACACTGCTCATGCTCCCAAACCTGCATTGCAATGCAATCCCTTCAGTTATCACTCATTTCTTTGGACCTGAAGCTGCTATCCATCATGCGGCACTGCTCTGTGAACACCAGCGGCAACAAGCATTTTACTTGCTGTGTCCAACGTTCATCATCATCAAACATCTCTTCTTCCTTCTCACACACCCATTTGTAGAAATAACTATGGACATTCCACAAATATAGGAGAATTATGTGTCCTGTGTTAGGTACGGTCTTCAGAACTGTGTTGAGGGTACATGCCTCTGCCAGAGAGATGGTGGAGACAAAAAGCCGCATGAGGTTCTGTGTGTGTTTTAAAAATGGCATGAAAATTATGGGATAGAAAAAACAGTATAGGATGGAGAAAATGGCATTGTGAGAACTTGATCTCTAGTGTAATGATGTACAAAGGCTTCAGTGTGCAAGGAGGGGTTAATGAAGACCCATTGACGCAATTGACCCTGCCCTGCTACACTGATAGCAGGTGTTAGGATGGAGAGAAAAATTAAAAGAAGAAAGCCAGGTGAGGAAAACCTGCTTTCTGACAAGTGATCCCCTTCGCCAGCTCTCAGAACCTGGACACCAGCCCAAGTCCGAACATCTATACTGCTATTTTTATCCTTACAGCACAAGCCTAAGTCATTTGACCCTGGCTCTGAGGTTCACTGCCAAAGATTTTTTTTGTTCTACGTACATGTACCCAGAGACAATTTGGTGTCTGAATGAGACTCTCAATGTATGCGATGACTGGGGCCATAGAGATTGACCAAACGGACTGGCTATATGAAGCCCAGAGCAGAAGGGCAGGGTTTCTGCCAAAGACTTTTCAG
The DNA here is from genome assembly GCA_007922155.1 of Mesoclemmys tuberculata. Lineage (NCBI taxonomy): Eukaryota > Metazoa > Chordata > Testudines > Chelidae > Mesoclemmys > Mesoclemmys tuberculata. The sequence continues at coordinate 3,726,860 of ML675606.1, forward strand.
ATGGCCCTTTTTTTGAGTTCACAGTATTCTTTATTTTGGGGCTTTAATATCCCAGAAGGAGTAGGACTCAAGTGTGCCTTAGCCAGAGGACTAAAGCACCATGCTGCTGGACTAGTGAGAGGCGAAAACAGATGACTGGAGACCCCATGGCAGGGTGAGTAGTGCCATGTTGGGCCTAAAGAGGCCACCAGAGAGATGGGGACTGTCACACCTTCTTCCCAGAAATCCATGGGTGAATTATTAGTATTCAACAAAGCACTGTGAACATGTCCCATGAGGGATTGTGCCAGAAGATGGCATAGGGCACACTGAGTTATCTGCTCATGATGAACCACATCTTCTCTTGATGCAACCGTTCGTAATGGGTACATTCAGAACCAGCACAAGGAACTAAGTGTGATAGAACCCTAGCAATATATAAAAAGCCTTTTTCTGTATGCCAACGTAACTTGTGTCAAATACGTAGCATAGACAAGAACTGATGCAAATCAGAAGTAATTTCATTAAAGCAAATTCTCCAAGCCAACTAGATGGGGAGGGTTGTGAGTTACTACAGAGAATTCTTTCCCTATTGTTTGGCTGGTGGATCTTACCCACATTCTCAGGGTCTAACTGACCACTATAATTGAGGTCAGGAAGGAATTTTCCCCTAGGTAAGATTGGCAGAGACCATGGGGGGTTTTCGCCCTCCTCTGCAGCACTGGCACAGGTCACTTGCAGGTTTAAACTTGTGTAAATTGTGTATTCTCTGAAACTTGAAGACTTTAAATCATAATTTGAGGACTTCAGTAATGTAGCCAATGTTTATGGGGTTGTTATAGGAGTGAGTGGATGAGGTTATGTGGCCTGCAACATGCAGGAGGTCAGACTAGATGCTCATGGTGGTTCCTTCTGACCATAAAAACTATGAGAATTTGAGAATTTGGTTCTCACATTAGTCCAGTTGAAAACAATAACCAATAGATCCATTTCAGTCTAAATCAACAGAGCCCCTTACTGATTCTTGTGGGAGAATCCCAAGTCTCTAGAGGAAACCAGGGAGTGCCTTATTAGGCATTCCATGCTACTCTCTTCTCTGGAGCCTATGTTGGATTACTTAAGAAAAGTTTATAAGAAAATGAAACAAACACAAGGTCATGGGTCCCTACAGTTCTAAAACTCAGAGTCAAATTCTGCTTACTTTGCCAATGCAAATATATCCATGTAGTCAAATGCATCTCAAAGCACAGGTAATCATGCCAGAATCCTTAGAATTCCAAGATTGTTTCTTTTACAGAACATTCTCAAATATTTTTACTAATTGAATTTCAAATGATTCAAATGCTGCAATTCCCACCATGATATGGAATCGACAACAGATTTGACAAGAGCAGAATGAATGACATGCAGTGCTATATTACAGACAGGTAAACTCTTAGTTCCAAAACAATATCTGTGAGTTCACAGTGAAAGTTTAAGTTATTTGATACTAATCTTCACATAGCCTAACTCTAGGGTTGATCCTCAGAGTTTGAAAAGAGACCTTCATTTCTTGGTGCCCTTGTCAAAGTCACCTTGAGAAAAACATCTCTATTTCAGCACTGCTCCCTGCTAAAAGTCAAAGACAAGTCAAAATGAAATATGTATATATATGTATGTACGATCCTTTCCAATACCTAATAAATTAATCAAGGGTTCAGTTTTAAAGATGGATTCTACTTTGTGAGGCTGGAAGCTTCTTATTTTATTTAAGTAAGTTCATGGTGAAGCATTAATATGTTCAGATACTCGGAGTTGTCTTGTAACAACCTCATCTGTAATCTTAAGTAAAGATGTAAGTTTAGCTGCTAGATGTATGTTAACTCCTCACAGCGAGAGTAAATGACTTACCTAAAGTTACTTAGGGTATCTGTGGCACCGCTGCGGATACAGCCTTGATCTGAGTTTCGTATTGCTCTGTGTATGATACCTGAAGATTCCTAGAAGGTGATGACTATCTCACAGATTTGGACCATAACCTAACCTGTCCTTACCTTCAAAAATGACTAGAGCTGAATTAAATTTTTCAACTAAAACTTTTCAATAAAAAAATGCAGATTCAGCAACACCAAAACATTTTTGCCATTTCACCCAATTGTTCACATAGACAAAAATCCCTACATTCCCCCTCCATCAAAATGTTTTATTTCAACATTTTAACAATTAAACGTTTTAATATTTTAGTTCAAAGTAACTTTTTGTTTTGAAATTTCCTTTAATTTTATTTTTTTTAAATAAAAAAATATTTTAATCATTTTGAAAATTGAAATAAAATGTTTCATTTGACCTGATGTGTGTGTATGTATTTTTGAAATTGCCAACACACTGCAAATCCATTATATACCTCAGAAAATCAACTATTGAAAAAGAATTTTCCTGAAGATAATAAATCAAAATTAAAATCCCTAATAATACAATCATTTTGACATCCCTGTAACGTCTAGCTGAAAATCATTTGTTGTTGTCACAGTGTAAAATCTTATGAGTTAAGAAAATCAAGCTACTCTATTGTTGTATATTCCTGCTGCATTTATCTGGCAACTTGTTTATTTTTCATGAAGTTACTTTCATTCCATAGTGTTGATGTGGATGAAAAATCCATTCTGTCCAAACAATTGATGCAGGAGCATGGTTTTCAATTACGTTTTATAACATTATTTGACTCTGACATTGTGGCTGTTATTGAAACTGCCCCTTTCCCCCACAGGGGCTAATTAGCATTTGCTACTTCAGTGAAGCTGATAATGGAACTCAATGGCCAAAAGATAACTGGAGGGTCCTTTTAATAATCTTGTTTGTCATGATGTAATGACAGCGCCATTCAAGTGCTTAATAATTTGCTTATTCAGCTAGCTGACCAGATGATTTACTGCTGTTTTATCTCTGTTGAGAGGAATATCTCCAGTCTGAACATAAAACGAGCAAAATTTCAAATGATAACAATTTAATGGCTTTACATTTAATTTCAGGATCTTTGTCCAGGGGAACTGGAATGAGAGAATTGACCTTCTAGATATAGTATGTGCACTTAATCATGGATTTAATGCCCTGTTCATTTTATTGAGACTTTTGTAGGCTTTCAAGTACAGAACATAAGCACATCTACATTGGTACCTAAACTTTTCCAAAGGCCATCACTAATTTTGCCATTTCTTTATTTACAGTATTGTAGTAATTTGTCTGATCCTCACAACAGTGATCTTCATTTCCAAGATATTTGCCCTCTTCCTAGGTATCTCCCACCTGCACCACTGCAGCTTCTACTTCCCAGGTTCCCTTCTTGCACCATTCCACCCACAACACGTTCTCTATTCAGGATACAATAGACAGATTGTTTTCCTCTCCTGCTGCTCCAACCACCTCCTCTCCTTCTTGTCAGCCAATCAGGATGAGGGTGATCTAGCCTAGTGGTCAGACTAAATGTGATGCTAGGCCTGAAAAAGTCAAGCAACTTTACAAATTGCATGATACAGCTCTGACCTTCTAAGATATATTATAAGAAAATACAATGGTAGTGAAGGACATTCCTTATAACTAGACTAGAGCTTTGATATACAAGTGTATTGTTGATAATTATTTGATGTTATTTACGTATCTCTGGTTAGAGGTTAGTAGATAAAGTGCTTTCTTGTCTGTAACTGTTTTATTGATTAAGAGTTCAAAAGGAACATATAAACATTTAGATGGAACTTTGAGTGTAATAATACTATTGTTTGTATTTCTCTTTGAAGTTTGAGTAGTAAACACCTGTGAATGGTTGTAAATGGCCAACTGCCTTGTGCTAATGTAACTAGTTACCAGTGTGCTCAGGACATAGGAGATGGTACTTCAGAGTCTCAAGTAATCATCTATTAATTGTTCAAGGAAATACCTGCTGTTGAGAAAATATCAGTCAGCCTGCATGGATCTATAAATGATTCTAGTGGACTGATCCTTTTTATCTCAAATCTGTCCAAGCTTGTCCAGGAAAGCTTGGATCGCAAGATTGAAATCCCAGCACTAGCCTGGAATCACCCTGCTAATTCTCATGGAAGAATTTGGACAAACTCTGCGCATGGACTATTTAGTCTTCATTCCTCTGAATCAATTCATCTACAACTGAAGCTGTGGATCAAAGAACTGAAACCCATCCAGGTACTGGATGTATGCCAGAGGGACTATACAAGCCCGCAAATGCCACAATTCTAGTGGAAACCTGATATATATGGACTTTCAAGTCATTTATATGTATCTGATTGGTCTAATCATTTAACATTTATCTTATAGTTTTTTTCTTTCCTTTTATAATAAACCTTTAGCTTTAGTTACTAAAGGATTGACTGATAGTGTGGTATAATGGGAAAGATCCAAACTTATATTGATCTGGTACTGTGGCTGACCTCTTGGGGTCAGGAGAAACCTTTTTGGTAAAGAGCATAGAGTTTTAAATAACTGATCTCTTCACTGGACCTACTGGCTTATTGGGAGCCAGAGACAATGCAATAAAGGGGGCTGTGTGTATTTGTATAGTGGCTTCGTGATAACAAGTGTGGGGGAATCAGAAACAGTGTTTGTGGCTGGTTGGGAAGTCTGACTTCAGTGTCAGCCACCAGTGCTGGGAGAATCTGCTCTCCTTTTGCAGTCTGCCCTGCCCTTGGCATTTTCAGGTGGCTACCCTAAGCCCAGAGAAGTTACACCAAATATCACATCTAGTGGTCAGAGCTGGTGTCAGACCCCAAGGGCTAGGGTCAAAGCCAGAATCAGTAGTCAGGAGACAAAGCCAAGGGTCACACTGGAGGGAAGGAACTGGACATCAGAGCCAAGGGTCAAACTGGAGTCAGTAGTCAGGAGCCAGAGCCAAGGATCAAACTGGAGGGCAGGAACTGAGAAGCAGAGTAGCAGTCAAGGAGCACAAGGCAGAGGTAGGACAGAGGCAAGGCTGGGCGCAAGGAAGGAGTAGCAGGAACAAGGTAACAGGAGCAGATGCAGTGGTGTGCATGACCACTGAGAAGACAGCGAGCTGCTGCTGACTTAAGAGCCAGCCTGCTGGCCTCTGCAACGCAGCAGGTGGCATGACTAATCAGGCAGCCTGCTGCAGGCTAGCTGTGCTGTTGGGGCTGGCTGAAGACTAGCTCTGCTGCAGACTCTAATTCCTAACAGTACCTCCCACCGGTCAGGGTGCCATCCAAGGGCCTCAGGACCTGGTCTTTCAGGGAAGGTGCGCAGGAAATCCAGGGCATGGATGTAGATTCTGTAGGTTCCCATGAACATTCTTCTGGACCATACCCATCCCAGTCAATTAGATTTTGTTCTTTTTCTCCAACCTGACAAGAGTCTAGAAACTGCTAAACCACATAATCTTCTTAGCCTCAAACGGTTATCGGTGGAAGAGCAGGGAGTAGTTTTAGAAGATAGACATGGAAGATGGGGTCAGTCTTGAGGAAAACTGGTAGCTGTAACTTGAAAGTAATTGGCTTAATCTGTTCTGTGAGCTGGAAAGATCCCAGGTACTTATGATGCAGCTTTGGAAAGGGGAAAATTGATTGCAAATTCCAGGCAGACAGTCACACCTTATCTCCTGCCCTGAAGTCAGGTGTTGGATGGTGGAACCAGTTGACATACCATTTGTAGGTTGCTTTGGCAACTTCTAAAAGCCTGTGGAGTTCCTGGTGTACCTGCTAAATGTGGGCCATGCGTTTGGTAACAGCAAGAATCAATGATTTGGAGAGGATCTTTGGGTGAACACAAAGATGGAAACTATAGTAAGCATAGAAGAGACTATACTTGGTGGAGATGTGAATGGCATTGTTGTAAGCAAACTAGCATGAGAGATCAGGGACAGCCAATCATCTTGATGATAGTTTAGAAAGCAGCATAGGTATTGTTCAAGAACCTGACTGACCCACTCCCACTGCCTGTTGGTGCTGAGGTGACAGGCTGTTGAGGTTAGGGTCCTGATACTCAAGCAGAGTAAAAATTCTTGCCAAAAGCAGGAAGTAAAGTGAGATCCTTGGTCAGAAACCATGCCTGTAGGCAAGCCATGGAAATGAAAGATGATGCTTACAAACAGGTGAGCAGTAGGAAGTGCTCAATATAAAACTAAATTCATTATTTTGGCTAAGTAGTCAACCACCACTAGAACAGTAGGGTGTCTTTGGGAAAGTGGTAATTCCATGATAAAGTTCCTGGAAACAATGGCTTACAGCCAAGGTGGAGTAGGTAAGGGCTGGAGGATACCCACTGGTCTTGAAAGAGGATCTTGATTCCAGGCACAAAAGTCACAGGATCCTACATAGGATTCAATAGAGGTGCACATAGCACACCACCAAAAATTCCCCAAAACCAGGTCTTGAGTCTTGTAATGGCTGAAGTGGCCTGCTAGGGGAGCATTGTGACAGAGGTGTGGGACTTGAAGATGAATGGCCCCTTCAGTCACATGGATGTGTCCCTTATGGTATAGGATCCTGTCCTGAAACCTGGAGCCTGTGGAGACCTGGTTCTGATCATGGTCTTAAGATAGATGGGTTTGGATGGCAAAGGGATTGCTAGGTAACTGAGAGTGGATGGAGGATAACAGATCGGAGATCATGGTATCAGAAATGAAATTTGAGGGCTTGAGAAATGTGAATTAATCTCCTCACCAGGTTTGTAGTACTCATCTTTTTAAGGCAACACATCTGCCTTCTTGTTATTTCTTCCTAGCCAATAGGTGACCAAAACTCAAATTGTGTGAAGAAGAGGGATCAGATTGCCTGCCACTGGTTCAGGTACCTGGCCATTTTTAGGTATTGCAAATTTTTATGGACAGTCAGAACTTGGACCAAGAACCCAGTGCACTCCAGAAGATGGTGACTTTCTCAAAGGCTGTCTTGGTGGCCAGCAGTTCTTTGTCCAGGATGTTATTTCAGTTGGAGTGAGTTTTCATGAGTAAAAGGCACATGAATGAAACCAATCATCAGGCGCAGCAGGTTAGGAACTGCCCCTGATGAGAACTTTGACATGTCTGCCTCTGGTGGGACCTGGATGGATCAAGGTGGGAGCCAGTCTATGATGGCCACCACCTTGCAGTGGTCCATCTCCAGTCCCTTGGGTGAGATGATATATCCAAGAAATTCAAAAGTGTAGTCAAACCCACATTTCTCCAGGTTGTCATACAGATGATTCTGGCGTAGTCTTTCAAGAACTCTGTGCACATGCTGGTTATGAAGAGCTGAGTCTTGGAGAAAATGAGAATGTCATCAAGGTAGATAATGAGAAAGTGATACAGCATATATCATTCATAAAGTCTTGAAAGGTTGCTGGAGGGTTGCATAGGCCAAATGGATATTCGAACTTTGTGAAAATACAACCCTCACATAGCCAGTCTAAGATCTCTTTGGTAAGTGGGAGTAGGTAGCAGTTTTATATGGTCACCTTGTTTAGGGCCTGATAATCAATAAATAGCTGCAAAGAGCCATTTTTCTTTGTGATAAAAAGTTTGGAGTGCCTGCTGGGGACATGAATGGGTGGATGAAACCTTTCTGAAGTTTCTCCTGAAAGTTCAGGTGGAAAGCCGGAAAGCCTGAAATTCAGGTTTGGAGATGGCATATATCTGACTAAATTGTATCTCAACATCAAGCAGGAGATTGACTGGGCAATTTTAAGTTCAATGTCAGGAGCAGGATGTCCACCTTCCCCTTGTCAAAAACATCAGTGAAGTCATCATATTTGTGAGGTATCTTGGCCATGGTCTGCAGAGCTGTGGGGGTTTTTGGAGGTCCTGGCAGTCTTGCGTCCTGATGGTCAAGGTCTTCCAGTGAATGTGGGGGTCATGGGTGATAATCCAGGACAATCTAGGATATCTGGAGCATTAGGGGCCTGGGTTAATCCAAATTAGATGGTTTCCTGGTAATTCCAGAGGTTGATAACTGTTACCAGTGAGGTTGGGAAGGTTACAGATCGTGAGGAGAAAAGACACCCATCAATAATCTCAACCGGATCTGGGGAGTCCTTGCATATGGTGGGAACTGCATGAGTCTTAGCAAAGTTTAAGACCATAAAGTTATCTGAGGCCCCCAAGCTGACTAGAGCCAGCAATCAAATTAATAGAGGCATTCAGTGTTGCATCAGAAACTTTGGTATTCTGCTGTACTGATTGTGGTTTGTGGGTTCTGGGAACTACCAGAGGGGGAGAAGACCAGCTCAGCACACACCCTCTCCTAAGGGTTGGGAGCATGGCATTTCCTGGCCCTGGATCTGCCCAAGTCTTTGTTGAACACATCAAGGCAAGATGTCCTGGTTCCCCACAATGTAAGCACAAGCCAAATGCCTGGTATCAGTGCTTCCCAAGTCAAAAAGGTGTGAGTAAACTTGGCTCACTTGCATGAGCTCTGATGCCAGAGAAGACCTGTCTTTTTGGGGTGTCAGGTCCCCAGTGAATGATGGCTTCCAGAAAATTGAGATATGCTCACAACACTATTCCATGAGGTACTAATTGATTCTGATGCACTGATCAATCAGATTGCCCAAATTAGATGGAGACTCCACCCAGGCAAGCCCATCATTTATATCCTCATTTAACCCCAGGTGGAAATGGTGGCACTGTGCTGACTCATTCCACCTGGTATCAGAAGCCAAACAATGGAATTCAACAGCATACTTGACTACAGACCAGCCTCCCTGCCATAAGGGTTGCCTCAGTGGTCCACACGTAGTTGGGGTCACCAAAGATGATGGACATAGTTTGAATGAATTCCTCTAACTGTTTCAAGAGGAGGTGGTCTGTTCCAGAAGTAGGAAACCACAGGCCAAAGCCTCCCCAATCACAAAACTTAAGATGGGTTCCACATGGGACTGGTCCACAAGGAATAATCGAGGGTGTAGGAGGAACAGGAGCTGACATTAACATTATAAGACATAAGGCATTGGTTCAGGGACCCCTGAAACTTGTCCTGATCTCTGTCAAATTTGTCAGGCAGTAGCACCTTCAGTTGTGGGAGGGGTGGGGTAGAGGGAGCCAAATGAGTAAACCGTACCTGTAGGCACAAACAAAGTTTGTGATTGCAGGACAGTCACACCTACAGGTTCTGATCAGTGTCTGCCAGCTTCACTAGGGCCTTAGTAGGGACCACAATAGCACCAAGAGCCCCTTACCCTAATTTTAATAGCTTCTCAATCTGTCAGCCAACTGGGGAAAAGGCAGTCTACCCTAGTGGTCAGACCAGGTGTCAGGACACAGTTGGTGGGGTCAAAGCAGAGTGAGTAGCAAGGAACCAAAGGCAAGGGTCACACTGGTGGGCAGGAACTGGGTAACAGAGCTGAAGGTAATGCTGGAGTCCACAGCCAGGAGCCAGAGCCAAGTGTCAAACAGAGGCCAGGAACTATAGTGAGCAGGGTGGCAGAGGTGCAAGGCAGGAGCAGTAGGAATAGGGTAAGAAGAAGGAGAAGGTGCAATGGAGGCAGAGGGTTGAGAAGCCAGAGAGCTGCTGCTGCTGCTGGGTTAAGATCTATTCCGCTGGCTTCTGCAGCCAATTATGCAACCTGCTGCAGGACAGCTGTACTGATGAGGCTGCCTGGATACTAGCCTTGCTGCATGCTCTGATTCCTGATACTTCTGTAGTCCTTATGTTGGCTTCCTTCTTCTGTATAAAGCCCAACTTCTTTAGCTCATCTTCAAAGTTCTCCACGAGTCTGACCCTGTCTCCGCTTTTAGGTCTCCATCTCTATGTCCTCCTGAATCCTCAGATCCAGTCAAGACCGTTTCCTTTGTTGACTCATGTCTTCATACCTTTTTCATGCTGTTCTTTAACCCTGGAACAATCTCCTAATTAACATTAAATTATCCCTCTAATAATTTAACAAGATTCTAAAAATCCACTTATTCTTTGAGGCTTTCTAGAGTTCATGGCTACTTGATATTCTGTAGTCACCTTATTCATGCTGTCTGAATTGTACTATACTGTAACTATAATATATTTGTGATAGTAGGCCAAAATTTTCAAAAGGATAATCTTTCTGGTGGCCTCAGGTTTTGGGTAGAATCATAGAATCATAGAATATTAGAGTTGGAAGGCACCTCAGGAGGTCATCTAGTCCAACCTCCTGCTCAAAGCAGGACTAACCTCAGCTAAATCATCCCAGCCAGGGTTTTGTCAAGCCGCAGCTTAAAAACCTCTAAAGATGGAGATGCTACCACCTCCCTAGGTAACCCATTCCAATGCTTCACCACCCTCCTAGTGAAAAACTTTTTCCTAATGTCCAACCTAGACCTCCCTCACTGCAACTTGAGACCTTTGCTCCTTGTTCTATCATCTGCCACAACTGAAAACAGCCTAGCTCGATCCTCCCTGGAACCCCCTTTCAGGTAGTTAAAGGCTGCTATCAAATCCCCCCTCATTCTTCTCTTCTGCAGACTAAACAGGCCTAGTTCTTTCAGCCTCTCCTCATAAGTTTTGTGCTCCAGCACCCTAATCATTTTTGTTGCCCTCCGCTGGACTCTCTCCAACTTGTCCACATTCTTTCTGTAGTGGGGGCCCCAAAACTGGACACGATACTCCAAATGTGGCCTCACCAATGCCGAATAGAGGGGAATAATCACTTCCCACGATCTGCTGGCAATACTCTTACAAATGAAGCCCAATATGCTATTAGACTTCTTGTCAACCATGGCACACTGCTGACTCATATCCAGCTTCTTATCCACTGTAACCCCCAGATCCTTTTCTGCAGAACTGCTGCCTAGCTTGAAACACTTTTTTAAAAGGCCCAAATTTCAGAAAATCAGGCCCCTTTAAGTGTGACAAACTGGGCACCACAATCAGTGTCACACCTGAAAATTTTGGCTGTTGTGTATAAGGGGATTGAGGAAAGGCTCCTGTAAAGCACCATACAACATTATGCAAATGAATATTATTTTTATCATTGTGACATATATGAACAGGTCCAGAACTTAAGATGAGCAAGCTCTGATAGATATAAAGTGCTTAGATAGTGCTCATTTAAGTTCTTAGATAAATAAGCGGGTAATTCATCCTTAGCAGTTGCCCCTGTAATGGTGCATGTAGAATGCTGCCATCTTTTGGCAAGATTGGTACTGAATTATGATGACTGTGTTCACTAATAATGATTAGTTTACTACACCTGAAAACTGTACACCATAGACTAGATAGTCTATGCTGAAACACCCTCTTATTATTCTTACCACACTCTCTTTCTCTTCCACCATCTTATTGGTTTGTTCCATTCATCTATCAGGTTTTGTCCTTTAGATGGGAAGGATTATTTTGGGACAAGGATTGTCATTTACCATACATATAGAGAACTCTCCCTATGGGGCCACATCCTTGAAGTACTATTATGATATAAATCATTATAGATAGAATATACCTCTTATAGGTTAATACCTGGATATAATACATCAAGAGTAGTAAAGTAACAGCAGCTATTTTAATAAGAGTTAACATGATAATGCTTTGGTCAGAAAGACACACATTCCGTATGGACAGGAGACCCAAGGTCGAAGGCCAGTCACCAATGGAGAAAATATAACGTGCAAGTTATAATCAATTCTTTTAGTTGGTCTGTCCCTACTTATTATTTTTAATGTTATATAGTAACATATGAATTTAACTTGCAGTAAATGAGCACTCTCCCATTTAATGCATATAACACATAAACTTTTAGGGTTAAGTGACATGCTTGAGTTGTAATTACCTTTAAAAGGCTAATTTGCCTAGGACTGGACAAAGTAGGCCTTAATTTAGATGACATTTTGGATAGTAGAGTTAAATAATATCCAAGCCATACCTTTAGCTAGCGAAAATGAACATTATCTTCGATGGAGCTTGCTGATTTTGGCCAGCTAAGTATCTAGCTCTTTGTGTTTACTGGGTTAAATCCACAAGAATGAGATTTCTGAAGAAACAGAGGATGCATTTTAAGGATCAGCAATGGATTCATTTTAAGAAAGTGTCTTATAAATATTATATCTGCATGTCCTCTTCTGTATTCTGTAAGAGATTCTGGCTATAAATAATCCAGACCTTGGGCAGAAGAGGGTGTCTGCCTAACAGAGTGAAATTCCACATGGATATGGTTTGTGAGGTAATATTCATTATTTAATGTGCTGCCTCACCTATCTTTCAGTGTAGTGACATGATATGTTCAAAGATCTATTTTTTAATTTTTTCTGTATGTCTTCTCTTCTTAGCCTAATTTGATTGGAATCACAAAAACATTTAATGTTCTGTTTAAGTATATAGTACAGTTAGTTTATTTTGTCCTCTTTAGTTCTCTTTCAAAGAGAAACTTCTCTCCTAACTGGAGTCAGGTAACAATAATGTGAATGGCAAGCAGGTTGTTGGGCATGAGTAAAGAGGAAGGTGATGATCTCAACCCATAGGACCTGCAGACATAGGTAGAAAATATAGTTGTGCAATACTGTCGACAAGTTGGAGAGAGTCCAGCGGATGTCAACAAAAATGATTAGGGGGCTAGAACACAAGTCTGATGAGAAGAGGCTGAGGGAACTAGGCTTGTTTAGTTTGCAAAATAGAAGAATGAGGGGGGATTTGATAACAGACTTTAACTACCTGAAAGAAGGTTCCAGGGAGGATGTAGCTAGGCTGTTCTCAATGGTAGTAGATGACAGAACAAGGAGAAATGGTCTTAAGTTGCAGTGGGGGAAATCTAGGTTGGACATTAGGAACACATTTTTCACTGTGAGGGTGGTGAAGCACTGGAATGGGTTACCTAGGGAGGTGGTGGCATTTTCATCTTCAGAGATTTTTAAGCTGTGGCTTGACAAAGCTCTGGCTGGGATGATTTAGCTGAGGTTAGTCCTGTTTTGAGCAGGGGGTTGCAGTAGATGACCTCCTGAGGTCCCTTCCAACTCTAATCTTCTATGATTCTTCTATTATTCCAAGAAGCAACATTACAGTGGGGGACTGGATGCTTCAGGTGACCACTTAGGAGATATAGGGCCAAATTCAGAGGTGATGTGTAAGTTAAACCCCCTCATGTTAATTTAGAGTTCTCACCACAAAATTCCACCGCCATAATGGGCAGAAGGCTTTGATCTCCAGTTCTGTCAAAACTAGCATTCAATTCACTTTAGAATGCATAAAGGAACGGTATATGTGCTCCTTGTACACTGAATAACTTAGCATGCTTTGTTCTACTTATTTAAAAATTATGGTAAACTGATGTATTTAAGCTATTTCTGGCCTTACTTAGAGAAGCACAACAGCTCAGGCAATAGGAAGGGAGACAGAATCATACAGCAGGCGTATGTGTGGAGACCTATGCTTCTTCTAGACCCAAGCAGCATGTTAAAGGGAAATGGGGTTGGGGAAATGCAGCACCTCATATTCTGTTAAACATAGAGAGAGAGAGAAACAGACAGAGAGACAGCTTCCCTGCTCTCCTTCCCTCTATCCCTCCTATAGTTCCCACTGCCCATGTCCTCTTACAGTGGCCTTTCTACCAAGTAGTCCCATTCTCCACTTATGATGAAGCTTTGCATGTGAGTAAGAACAGAATGCTTCCTCAGGTCTCTCACAGGCAAAATGAGCTCTCAACTCCTGCTTCCTCATGCATTGCAGGAGCACTGACAAGTCAAAAAAGATTTACAGAAGCATCTGAAATTTGGGGTGTCTGTGTGAACTTTTTCAAATTCATCTATGACTAGAGGAAGAAGAAGACTACAAAACAAACCTCTTTTTCTGAAACCCAGCATTTGTTGGAAGATTGCTTTTTAACTACAATGTAGAAACTACAGATAATCAGCAGAGGAAAGTGGGAATGAATTTTGAGAACAAAATGGTAGTGAAAATATTAAAGATATTCTCTCTTCTTTTTCCTGTCTTTTCATGGGTACAGTGTAATGATACAAGGGGGGCTAATTCAACCTGTGGTTCTTAGTGTTAAAGATTTATATACAGCACTCGTAACCTCTACTTCATTTGCCAGATTTCCCCACTTAATCTTAAATATTTTTAAACTGAAGGAAGATAAGTATGGAGGAAGAAAACATGACAGACTGTGTCTGCTGAACTGTATTTGTCTCTCTAAAATTGTCAGTGAGTGGGATTTTCAAAAGGACCTAAGAACTAGATCCACAACAGGAGTTAGACAAGAGAGTCCAACATTTAGACTCCACTTAGATCATCAAGAATCTGTTCATCTGCTGTGTAGCTCTGTAGGTGCCTATATTTCCACCACTAAAAGTCCTAAATTTCTGCCAGTGAGCATGCACACAGCTCTCTCAGTCTAGGTACCTGGGAGCCTATTTTATATCTAAGCCCCAGTGAGATCTTCGTAGTAGGTATTCTCTTACTTCCTGAGCCTGAGTGGTCCAATCTGAGAACCCCTAACCCTACCCAAAGTGGCTGGGGGAGAAGAAGGAAGAAGCAACTCTTTTGATAACTTTAGTTCAGTGGACAGCGCCTTCCCTTGGGAAGTGGGAGACCAAAGTTCAATTCTTTCTGTTTGATTTGAACTTCTGTTTTCGTGCTTCTCAGGCTCATGCCCTTAACCACTGGACTATAGAGTCAGTCTCACTGGCTCACTGCATATTTAGTTATTTGTCCACAGTGGAACAACTTCAAGAGGAGAGACTGAGAGAACCTGACACCTGAATATTATATAGGCCACAGTTTAAGGGCCTCCACATAAAAATGGGGGAAACCATGGGAAGACAAGTTCAAATCTCTTCTCTCTATAAGGATATGTCTACACTATCGTGGCTGTGTCAGCACTGCTGGATCGATGCTGCGGGATTGATTGAGTGGGCAGTAGAGACCCACTCAATTGATCCCAGAAGTGCTCTCCGGTCAACGCCATAAATCTACCCCTGCAAAAAATGTAAGGCTGCATCAACTGGAGGGCGTATCCTGTCGGCGCAGCGCAGTGGAGATGCTGCAGTAAGTCAAAATTAGTAAATCCACAGGAGATATGCATATTACCCTATGTAGCTTATGTATCTCCTGTCTGCCACGCTGGCTGGATTGAAGGGAGGGGGCATTTATTATGTTATTTAACATCAATACATCAGAATCATAATAATTTAAATGAAATATGCCATGTAAGGTACTGTTAGAAAAGCTGTAATGTTCTAAGTAAGATGATAATATTTATGTTCATGTGTTATATGTGGAATGGAAGTTATGGATATGTTTGTATCTATATTTCATATGGTACTGTGTTTCTGGGTGACATCCCAGACAGGATGGCTGCAGCACAAGTGCCTGCTTAATAGCCTATTAAGGAAACTCAAAGGTACAATAGGTCCAAGGGGAGAAGCCAGGGATATACCTGATGAGTCACCAGTCATTCATGTGACCCTGGACTCCATCTTATTCCTGTAAATTTCCACAAGCTGCATGGAAAAGGCCAAAGGACATAAAAGGCAGCTGCACCACATCCATTTTGTCTTCAGTCTTCAGCCTACCTCTGGATCATGTAATCGACAACTGAACTGAAGCTGTGAAACAAAGGACTGAGACCCATTCAGGTACTGGATGCATACCAGAAGGACTGTACAAGCCCGCAAACTCCACAATTTTATTAGAAACTTGATATATATGGACTTTCAAATCAATTGTATTTGTCTGATTGCTTTAATCCTTTAACATTTCTCTTATAGTTTGTTTTTTCTTTTTATAATAAACCTTTAGTTTTATTTACTAAAGGATTGGCTGGCAATGTGGTATTTTGGGTAAGATCTAAACTTATTGATCTGGTACTGTGGCTGACCCTTTGGGATCAGGAGAAACCTTTTTGGTAAAGAGCATAGAATTTTAAATAACTGAGCTCTTTACTGGACCTAGTGGCCAATTGGGAGCCAAAGACTGTATTGCAGTAAAGGAGGCTGTGTGTATATTTTTATTTTGGCTTCTTGATAATCAGAGTGGGGAATCAGAAGCATTGTTTGTGGATGGATGGGAAGTCTGACTTCAGTGTCTTAGCCACCAGTGGTGGGAGAATCTGTTCTTCTTTTGCAGCCTGACCTGAACTTGGCATTTTCAGGTGGCTACCCTAGGCACAGATGGCTCACGCCATCATCTGCCACTGGCAGTATAGACCAGGCCTAAGACAGATGCAGGAATTGAACCTGGATTTCCCACATCCTGGGTGAGTACTAAAACTAGGCTAGAGGTTATTAAAGGTGCCTCCTCCTCTTCTTATGGCTTTTCTTACAAAACTCAGCTTAGATGCCTAACTTCAGGAGAGGGATCGTGGTTGAGCAGGGATGAGTGACTCCTACGGGTCTAGATTAAGGTTACTAACTGCCTTGACAGGGATGGAGCTGAGTTCACATGCCTCTTCTTGGCATATACTATTGGCTAGCTTAGGTGGTTCCCTGTTCAACTTGATGACTTTTGTGAATCTCATTATTTGATGCCTATTTCTCCCCATGCATTGTATACAGAGCCTCGGTGCCTAACTTGGGGCTGTGGATTCCACTGGGTAGCTAGGCATCTAAAAGTTAGATGTTGTGATGCCCAAATCCCTTTGTAAATTCAGCCCTAAGTGATTTAGGAGAACATTGACCTTCAGAAAGAGGTGTGTTCCTGACCACTTCAGCACCATTGAAAATTCTTAGCAATGGACTTGGACTGGGATTTTTAAAGAAGACATTTAAGCACCCAGCTCTCACAGATATTCAGTGGTATTTGGGCTCTAGGGGGAGATTTTCAATGGCACAGTGGGGAATGTGGCACTCAACTTCCATTGAAAGTCGACAGATACATTGAAAGCCAATAGATACAGTTCACCATTAGTTCTATATATTTATCTCCCTAAATGCATGAACATTACCATACTTTAAAACAGCACCTTAAGAGTTGGCAGTGGTTTGAAAGATATTTTTGTGGCATCCCATTTAGATATAAGTGAAGGATATTGTAAAACAATGCAGTGCTTGCCTATGACTAATTTATTAATATGTCTTTATTTAAATAATGTATAGTATAGGCTCCAGAACATAGTAATTGAATAAAAGGGCTGTGCAAAATATTCAGACCAAAATCTCAAGTTAAGTGAAACTCAGTAGATTTCAAGTATCATTGCCAACCCACACATTGGACTAGGAACTCTGAAAGCTTCACCAGGATGTTTTGCTCATGCACAATGTTTGCTAACGGTCTGTGCATGAAGTATACGCTGCATAGATATCACTCATTTCCATATCCACAAATTTTCTACTTAGGTTTCCTTCACTCTTCTTCTTTCTTCATAGTACGGATAAATAGTTGGATCAATGTCCTTTGGCCAAATTCTGTTCTGAGTGACACTGGTAAATTTGAAGGATTCTGTAGTTATAGCAACTTCTGGTTTACACCATTGTAAATGAGAGGAAAATATGAACCTTTATGTACTTGTCAATGAAACTAAGCATGTTATTAAGTTACAGATTTCTCTACTGTGGAAAACTGTATGTTTCAGCATCTTTGCAGATTTCCTCCATCATATACTTGAGCATATCTCTTTACCTAGTTTGTACATTTGGAACCGCAATTAAGTTTCTCTCTGCTCTGCAGTATTAAGCAAATCCTAATATTCTTCATTATTATAAATTACATGGTCTGCAGTATAAATCGGTCCAGGGAATGGTTCAGCAACAATTTCTTTTACTTCCAGAGACTCTGTTTTACTAGCATCTACATAATTTGGTGTTACCTAAGATACTACTGTGATTGACACTTAAGTTTCTGATTGAAGTACTTTGGAAGTCAATAGGAGTCTTTCCCTAGAATTCTGTAAGAGTTGGATCAGTCTCCATGATGGACAGTTGGCTAGATCATTGATCACTGATGTAAAAATATATATGCTGTTCATGAGGAGATGCCCCTTAATTTACCAAGCGCATAGTCTAAGTGTGGAGGCTTTACCAAAATGGAAGTAAATATATCACCGTACTGTAATCTCTCTATGCCATTTTTTAAGACCCTTTCAAATATTTTGCATTTATTTTAATTAACATGAGTAGGGTCAGAGAAGGGTTACTTCTGTGTGGGTTTAGTCCTGTGAGAGGGAGAAGCTCCAAAAATAAAGGGATTTTAACATTTATCTAAAACTAACCTTAAAATACAGGAGTTTGGCTCTCCAAAACTAATTTAATTTCCTTTTAATGTTTCTGAAAGGCTGCCAAGATTTAAATTGAACTTCTGATTTCTATTTTGGATTAAGGAATACATGATATTAGCCAATGCAGTACTGTTTATTTTAAAGTTTAGGAATTTGTTCATAAAAAGTGCTCCAGGCTGTGTATGTTCTGTGAACACTGGAAACACAATGCATTAAAAATATCAAGTTACTGTCCATCTGTTCTGACACTATACACCAGTGTAGCCTATCTGTATAGGCATTTGGTAGGTAAGGCATAGATATAAGTTAAGGCATCAATGCAATGAGCCTACAAGACTCAAGACCTTTAAGACAGTAACTTAGCAAAACTTTAATCAAGGCCTAAAAATCCTTAGCATAAATAGCTAACAAAGAGTAACCCTAGATCATAAGATATCACAACTTGGAAGGTTGTAATGGCTAAACTGTTGAAAGGTAACCACAGCTAGCACTTGATACCATGTTAGATGTCAGCAGATGTCTAACCACAAACATTCCCTAGTAGCTAAGTGTAGTTGTAGCTGTGTTGGTCCCAGAATATTACAGAGACAAAAGAGGTCTGTGTGGCTTGAAAGCATGTCTCTCTCACCAACAAAAGTTGATTGAAAAGTTGATACACCCCACCTCATGGTAATTAATTGACATATATGCTAATAAGCTTGAGGTACAAGGACTAGTGACCTATGGGAGAAGGGCACCCCAACATTAGAGGAGTGTGGAAGTTCAAATAAGGAAAAGAGGCTGAAACCCCTATTGAATAAACATTAGGCATGGTGGGCATAGCACAACACATTATAAAAGCTATATCCCAGCCTGCATGACTGGGAAAATGCCAGGGTGATGACCTCTGGCAATGCTGATAATAATGAGGAAGATGAGGAGGAAGATGACTAACACTTGAGTCTTTCTTGCAAGGGATTGTGTGAATATATGGATGCTCAAATGCTCATACTATATTCTTTCTGTCTACCTCGCTGGTTTGAAGTATTTGTAACTGTGTTAATACAGAATTACAAATACAGAAGTTTCTTCTTACATGTGAAGGTTGCAACTGTGCGTGTCAGGATTCCCAATTTAATAGTAATTCTAACACTGGGCGTGATCTGGGACTAGAACCTACCAAACCTCAAAGTGTTAATTTGTCAACTGGAGATTCTTAAATAATCAATATAATTAATACACAAGCAATAGATCAGGCAACACCAGTGTAGTAAGTCAATGAGGTTAAGAGATGGGCACTTTAAATATATGTTACTATAGCAGCCTCATGGCCAAGGTGGAGTCTGCTCTGCCGGGTGGCTCCAGCCAAGAAACGCAGCATGGAAACTCCCTTCCATCCCTGGGGCAGCTGTTTTAACCCCCCACAGATTAAACATGCAGACACCCCCTGGAATAATACAAAGTATATAGGAAAGGGAAATATTTACATACAGAGGGAAGAATGGAGAAAAACAATAGAGTGAGAAAACAGGGGGAGCAGTAAAGCCGGGTCACATCCAACAGGAGGACCCATGGGCTCAGTGGAACCACAATACAAAAGGTTAGATGTTGAGCAATGCGTCTACACTCAGTGTTCAGAAACCTTAGACAAAGTTGCTGTCCGGTAGTGAGTCTTGGGTGCTCCTGATTCTCTTCGACACCAGAATCCTTACAGTGCTGTCTTCTGTTAGTTTCGGTAAAATGCACAGAGCGATAGTCACCTCATTTAACTAACTACAGCCTCCTTCCTTATTCCCATGCAAGGTCAGAAGCCTAAGTTCTCAAAGCCTCATGCAGCTCTGGGTGATGGTGATACTGGGTCTCTACAATTTGTCCTTATCAAGTTCTCCTCCTGGCTCCTGTCCTGGGGCATCTCTAATCAGCCGCTCTGTCCATCCCAGGCTTCAGCTGTTCTCAGCTGCTTTGCTACATGGAGGCCTACTTGCTAGAGCCATCTTGGTTACACACAGGTGAGGGATTGTCTTTTAATCGACTACATAAAGTATAAATAGAAACTCTGTATGGCCAATTTACACATAGTTATTGACTCACTGCTCTGTGTTTGATGATACAGTCTCACAGGTAGCATCTTTCCCATGATTCACTACTCTAATTATGCCATTGCTGCAGAATGGTGTTCTTGTGTCTTCTCTGCTACTCCTGCAACTAATCTCTGACATGAGATCAGCAGAGGAGACAGGGAGAAGTAAGGTGTTTTTACAGAAACAGAATTACTGATTGTACTATCCCTAGATAGGTTAAAAGCCATGACTAATTTGTGGATGTCCCCTGCATAGGTGCTCAGGGTGAATGAGAGTGCAAGACTCACTCTTCATTTTATGTCTTTGGACAGAGGCCAGTAACAATATGGCTAATAAGGACAAGCTATGCTGTCTTCTTGGGGACCCATGGGGGCTACCTGCTTGAAAGGAGATGGGGGAGGAAAGAAAGGTGGGACTTCTCCCATACAAAGGCCAAGAACAATCACAGTTACTGAGCTGGTGGGAATGTAAGAACAGCTCCTCTCTAGAACCCCTCTGGATAAACATCACATCCAAAGGTCCTATCTTTATTGACCAGTTCTATAGAATTTGATTGAAAATGATGATCTTCGTATAGGTGCTTTTGGACAATCTTCTAGAATTTCATAGAGAATTATGTCCATATCAAACAATAGTATAGGCTAGTTTAAATAGCCTATATAAAGAATCCCATTCACTATATCAGTTATATTTATTGGGTCTTTAGAGTAAATTCTGTGAAGACTTCGGTACAATCCTTTTAGCTCTCCACTTGGACACTGCAGTTCTGTATTAACCTTTTCTCAAGACTAAGATTATTATTATCATTGTTATTACAAATTCTAGTCCTAAGGATTGAGTGGCAGAAGGATTTGGAGTTATTGGTACAAACTAAAGGCCCAATCCTATAAGATATAGGTAGCCACCTCCAACTTTCATTGTAGTGAAAGGTATGAGAAGAAATCATAAGAAAAAGCCCTCTGAGTGAACAAAAGGCAGACTTCTGTCAGGAAAAAATGAAGAGGAAATAAAAAATGTCTCAATCTAAGAATAGCTTAGAAACCGAAAAACTCATCCTAACTTAGACATCACAGGAGCATGTATCAATCAGTGGATTGTGCAGTCTTTATTCAAGGAAATAAAAGGTAATGGCAATATTGTAATAGATGAAAATCCAAGAAAATGGAACTACAAAATCCTGAATAAGAGAGATCTGGGGGAAATGATAGATAAGAGTTTAAAACTATCAAATCACTGTTTGCAGAAAGGAAGACTAAGAAACAAAATGGGTGTCTATAAAAAGTGAGTCATAGGAACAATATTTTATTGTTGTGAAAGAAACAAGGCAAGTTCATCTGAAATATGTTGCATAATTCAGACACCTTATTACAAAATATTTCTATAGACATGGAAGACTTGGTAGAGGACATTAAGAACTGCATAGTGGCTTGAGGATCTTAGTATTGCACAAAGAAAGAAAGAAAGAAAGAAAGAAAGAAAGAAAGAAAGAAAGAAAGAAAGA